>OZ024763.1:8123434-8173434 GCA_964016885.1 Eledone cirrhosa
AATGTATACACACTTCAGCATTCTAATAAATATTGCCTGTACAGGTGATCAAAGTGTGTAAACATTTTTAGGGACACCCTGTATATCTATCTATATATATACCCAAATAAAGAAAGATATATATATATATACACACACACACAATATATATATATATATATATATAGTTAGTTTATACATATATAATACATAGCTAATTAATATATATATAAATATATATATATATATACAGCGTGTTCCCAAAAAATGTATACATACTTAAACAGCATTCTAATAAATATTGCCTGTACAGGTGATCAAAGTGTATACACAATTTTTGGGACACCCTGTGTATATACACACACATATATATATATATATATAAATACGTAGCTAGCTAATTTTTATATATATATGTAGATCGTTAATATATAGATATATATACACACACATATATACACATATATATATATATACATATTACGTACCTATCCAATATATATATATATATATATATATATATACACACACACACACACATATATGTGTGTGTGTGTGCGATGAACAAAGAGGGAAAGAGGAGTCTGCTGTCCTCGTGTAAAATATTTCTATAATTCAGTAAAGACAGATTCTTTATAAAGTAGTAAATACATTTCTAGCGGTGGATAATATAACGATGCTGGTGGTTGAAGAATGGACTTTAGAGAGCAAAATATTAGACAATCGTAGATAAAAATATATAAAAGGCGGTATAAAGATGAGGTCTTACCTTAGATAATAATCTGGGGTATCAGAAATGTCGGGTATCTGGTTAAATATTGAGATTTTATAAAGAAACAGAGATAAAGGAGAGCAATTAAGAGGCTGTGAACAATGGCGCTGACTAATGCTTCTGAAGAGATGTATGCTGGCTTCTGATTGGTTGAGCGAAACTATAACAGCGAATTTCATTGATCCGTTCCATTGATCTTGTACATTTCAATAGAAGGGAGGGTACTTTCGGTTTTAAGACGAAACTATCACTGCTGCTAGAATCATTTAATTTTTTATTGTGGATTTGGATCCTACTATGAGTGAAGGTAGGCTAGGTTTCTGATCAATGCGCTCTCGTCGTGACCTTCCAGAATTGATAACAAGAAACTAAGTAGAAGGGGGGGGGGGGGTACTTTCGGTTTTAAGACAAAACCATCACCACTGCTATCATTTTTTCGTTTTTTTATTGTGGTTTTGGTCCTACCATAGGTGGAGTCGGTTTCTGATCAAAGCGCTCCAGTCGTGACAATCCCGTCTTTTCAGAATCGATAACACAGACAGCGATACCGAGCAGTAATAGCAGCAATATGGTTTCGTCCATCACTGCTGCTATTATTTTTTTTTTTTTTTCTCGTTGTTTTTGTCCTCCTGCTAATCGTGATGGATGGGGTTCGGTTTCTGATCAATGCGCTCCAGTCGTGACCTTCCAGAATCGATAACACGAGACCGCGATACTGAGTTGAAGGGAGAGTACTTTCAGTTTTAAGACGAAACCATCACCTCTGCTAATCCTCTTTAAATTTTTTTTTTTTTGTGAGTTTTGCGCTCCAGTCGTGACCATCCAATCTTACCAGAATCGATGACATGAGACTGCAATACCAAGTTGAAGGGAGGGTACTTTCAGTGTTAAGACCAACCCCATCACTGCTTGCTATCATTTAAAAAAAAAATTGTTGTGGTTTTTGGTCCTCCCATTAATCGTGATGGGTGGTATATATATATATATAGGAAAATGTTTAACCCCGACGGCAGAGCTCAAGCCGTTTCGACGGCTATTTCTGGACTGTTTCTGGCATCCAGAAATAGCCGTCGGGGTTAAACATTTTCCTATTACCCACTCTACTACCGTAAGTATTGAGTACTCTGATGCGTTATGGTCCACCTGGTTCCTTACCGCACCTCCTTCGTTATATATATATATATATATATATATATATATATTATATTGAGTGAGTGTGAAAGACCAAAGGTCTTTATTGAAAGTCGATCTTAAGTAGGAGCAATAACATTAAGAAAGACATGAACGACTCCACAACACTTACTTTTAAACATTTTGAAAGTAGGTTTATAAGTATGAATTTCCATAAGGTTTTCGTAGTTGTCTCTGTAGCCTAGTGGTAAGTATGAGAGATAGTGGAGATCCTGGCCTTGGGTTCAATCCTGGTCAAGGGGTACATGTAACCTTTTTTTTCAGTTTTTATTTTACAACACAGAAAAAAACTGGAATCCTACTTCATACCAGGATCACCACTGTCTATGGTTACTCCATATATATATATCATCATTTTACGTCTGCTTTTCCCTGCTTGCAAGGGTGGGATGGGAACTGATGCTGGCTTGATTTCTACAGCTGGATGCCCTTCCTAACACCAACCTCATTTACAGTGAGTGCTGGGTGCTTTTTTGCCATGGCACCTTCACGACCACTTTGCAGTGGAATGATAGGGACCCCAGTCCCTATCATCTCATTTCTACAGCTGAGTAAACTGGAGCAATGTGAAATAAAGTGTCTTGCTCAAGGAAACAACACATCACCCGGTCTGAGAATTGAACTCACAACCTTTCGATAGCAAGCCCAATGCTCTAACCACTAAGCCATGTATAGATGTTTACAATTGATTCAGAGCACTCGACAAGTTTCTGGAGTAAGTATTCAATGATATTAAATAAATGGAAACTATATTTATAAAACCATATTTATTCTATTATATGTATTTCAAGGGTAAAACATATATATAATATACAGTATATATATATATAACTTGTGGTTACTAGCGGCGACGCTGCTCTGAGCACTCGATGCCGTTATGGGGTCGGTCTCCTGTTGGGTTGTACTCCAAGTTTAAGATGGGACCACCCATGTAAACTCGCATGTCTGAAGAAGTATCGATTAAAGAGTCAGGATCCGATCGCCAGATCAAATCCGAGCTGATCGATATCGAAACAGTTGTAATATTCAATAAACTTTCATAACAAGCTGTAAATCTAACTTCCTATTCTCTCTCTCTCTCCAATACCCTTTCTATATCAATTAGGACATCGATTGTTAAATTTAATTTGTTATGTTTTTTACACGTCTTTTTAAATGTATGTAAACTCCCCCCTTTGTATTTGTCCCAATCTATATCAATTAGTACCAAACTCTCCCCCCCCCCTCTCTAGATCTACTACACAGAATCTTACTGCAAAAAAAAAAAAAAAAAAAAAAAAATTTCGATAAATTACCTATTTCCGGGCCCAAGTAAGGGGCCTTATTTATCTTAAATCAGGCACTGTATACAGTTTATTTAAAAACTGGCTAGCCCCACTAATTGTATGTAGTAAACGATAGTGATATTGTTATATTTGGGGAGGGTCAAGTTGTCCTAACATTGCCAGAAAAATCTAGTAAAACTCATTCACTCTTTGTTTGGTTTTAGCTTCAATATATTTTTATAATAATGAAATTATTGTATAGTGCTCAGGTGCACTACAACTCATCAAAGGTGCATGTATAGTACATAGAATAATGTACAAATGTCAGGAAAGTGAAGAGTGTTGAGTCATGATATACATGTGTGCGTGTGTGTATGAAGAGGGAGGGGTATTAGGTATAGTGTTGGCGAATCTCAGGAAGCATGGATGTTTTAAAGGATGCAATGATTTAGCTGTCAATGTTTATCATTGATTGACAAATAATTAAATTATGCTCCAAAGCTCAACTTAACACTGAGAAATTAGTTATATTGATAAACCCCCTCCAAATTCTTGATTATTTTCAAAATAATAGGCAGTACCTTTCATTAGAATTCCAACAGGAGAGAGAGAGAAAATAGAAAAATGAAATAGAAATTTTAAAAATATTTTGTCGTGAAGTGATTTTTGAAGGGAGGTAACTCATGTTTGATTTAATTAACTGCTACTGATTTAAGCACAAGGCCAGCAATTTTGGGATGAAGAAGGGTAAAATCGATGTTACTGGCACTTTATTTTATCGAGCCCGTAAAGATGAAAGGCAAAGTTGACTTCCGTGGGATTTGAACTCAGAACGTAAAGGGATGTAACTCTGTGCCACAGAGTATGTTGACTGACGCTCTACCGCTAAATAATGTGTGTATATAAATATATATACACACACACACACATATAATCAATCATGCAGCCAAATGGTTTGTGAATCAAACCTCTCAACCAATCGGCTATACTGCATTCAACACGAAAACCATACGTACCAGTAATATACTGTCTTCGCTCCTCTCTTCCATACAAACCAGTGTCCACAAGTCAAAATTGAGACATAATACCATTCTCTTGGTCAGTGCTGGATTTAGAACAAACGAGGTTCTGTCATAATTAAGTTATGATGCCCGAAACATTTAAAAAACTCATCGTAAACATTTTTGTTGGCAGGAAAATGTTCACCCCCCGACACAATGGTAAATGTGACGCTGCTCTTCGTGGATATAAACACTGGACCTGCAGCCATGTAAATAACGGTGGTGGGTGGGGTAAATACTGAAATACCGTGAGATTTAAGTAAATTATATTTTACAGTCTGTGGCCTCCAAGATGTTGAGGGTGAGCTGAGCTGACAATGAAATATTTGTCATCGTTTGGTGACTCCTTTTACAAAGATAACAAGTGATGTTCTATCTCCTTAGTAATTCCGTAAATGTCTTGGGTTGGCGCAAACATTTCTAGAGACGGCAACACCAGCATTCCGTATGGTAGTGTGTAATCAGGGCCTGATTTAATGGGGGTAAGTTGCCTCGGGACCCCTGCAGTGGGGGCCGTAGAAATTTATTTGTGCCCTCAGCTGGGCTTTTTAGTTTTAGGATGGTTACAATTTTTTAGTTTAACACCTGCATGTCTACCTTTTCAACTCCAATTACTTGCACCAAACTAACTTTGATATGTAAAATTGGGGTCTTCAGAGGTTGCTGTGCATTCTGTTTCAACATAAAAAACTTTGCAAAACAAATATAACAACAAAGTTTGAATATATATATATGTTTTTAATGACTATTTACAAATATATTTACAACTGGTTACACACCGTTTTTTCATGGCACAATGAGTATCAACAGATGACGTCCCTGAGAAGTGAATGATATCGCCAAGATGGTAACACACAGTCAGACCAAACCACACACACACTCACAAACAACATGACTTGTCAGTGCAGCACACAAACACATCCAAATAAACGTTCAAATCTAGGGGGTTCCATAGACTTCACTGAAACCCTACACATTTTTTTTTGTCCTTTTCTATTAAAAATAATAAAAGGAGAGGGGCAGGGCATAGGTGGAAGAAATTATTTAAAATAATAATTAACAGGGATAAGGGTCCATGGAGCAACCTTGGAGGAATCCAGCAAGGTAGCTAGGCAGAGTGTCTGTGGGGTGGTGTAGTAATGTTGTCAGTGGACCATAACATATTGAGTGGGCCACCACCATACCAGACACAGTATATACCAACATATTGAGTGGGTCACCACCATACCAGACACAGTATATACCAACATATTGAGTGGGTCACCACCATACCAGATATAGTATATAAAGTCACAACTCCTCCCATTTGCATTCATAATATTCTTATTTGATTATTTGATATTTCAAGTCCTGAACAAGACTAGATATGTCAGATGCAGTTCCTTGCACCGTTTGTCGTTTTAAAATCAGTTAGGGAGGGGACGGACTGGTGCCCGCGCCCAATTATGGAGTCTCTACGACTGATGGGAGCTAGGGAGGAGGAGGAAGCTATCCTCAAACCAAACACCTGGCCCAAATACTTAACACAACAGCATGGACCATGCTAAAGGCACCCCGAGGTGCCAGGAAGTTGTCTTCAACCGGGCAAGTATATAATACAATCTGTGGGTTTCACCTGCTCTGATCATGTCAACTATGTGATGGCAAGCAAGGAGGGAGATATGAGGGGTGGGGGTAGGTTGAGGATGGGGTGGGGTGTATATATAGCTTGGTGTACAAAAAAATCACATTCTGCTTTGACAAGCCAAGTGGAGATTTACCGCTTGTACTTGTCATACCTCTCGTAGGAAGGGCTTCGGTGGTTTCTATGTTTCTTGTACTGCTTGTTGTCGGGGCTGTGATTATAATGATACTGGTCCCTCTCTCGATAGTATTTCTTGTGACCAGGACGTCGGTGTTCCGGCGACTGACTAAACGACCGACTGCGGCTTCTCGAGTGTGACCGCCGCTTGTTACGCTTGTGTGTGTGCTTCTCTTTCTGGACGTAGCAACGCTCAGGAGAGTACTTGTCCTTGCTACGATATTTACGTGGTGGGGTTCGATATCTTTTGTTCTTATTAGCGGGAGATCGACTGTGGCTGTGGCTGAATGACCTCTCAGATCTGGAAATAAACATATATATAAAATAAAGGAAACAAGCACAATTTAAAATATTTTGGTTGTAAATTCAAATTTAACCCTTTAGCATTTACAGTACTCCATATTTACTATTTTGTTTTTGTGGTGATGGCTTTACCTCAAATTATGTTCTAAACACCCCAGAGAAAGTTAGTTTCTTTTACTAGAAATATGTAATGAATGAGTTAACTGAACTTAACCCTTTAGCATTTAAACTGGACATGTCCAGCCAGAATCCACTCACCTCTTACCGACTGTAACTGGCCATTCATACTTATATTAAAGGTATTGTACTTAAAATAAATAATATTAAAATCTCAGATTCAATATTATGTGAGGTAAAGCCTTTACTGTGAAAATACAATAGTATATATAGAGTAATGTAAATGTTATGTGTGATATTATGTAAGATAAAGCCTTTACTGTGAAAATACAATAGTATATATAGAGTAATGTAAATGTTATGTGAGATATTATGCAAGATAAAGCCTTTACTGTGAAAATACAATAGTATATATAGAGTAATGTAAATGGTATGTGAGATATTATGCAAGATAAAGCCTTTACTGTGAAAATACAATAGTATATATAGAGTAATGTAAATGGTATGTGAGATATTATGCAAGATAAAGCCTTTACTGTGAAAATACAATAGTATATATAGAGTAATGTAAATGGTATGTGAGATATTATGCAAGATAAAGCCTTTACTGTGAAAATACAATAGTATATATAGAGTAATGTAAATGTTATGTGAGATATTATGCAAGATAAAGCCTTTACTGTGAAAATACAATAGTATATATAGAGTAATGTAAATGTTATGTGAGGTATTATGTGAGGTAAAGCCTTGACTGTGAAAATACAATAGTATATATAGAGTAATGTAAATGTTATGTGAGGTATTATGTGAGGTAAAGCCTTGACTGTGAAAATACAATAGTATATATAGAGTAATGTAAATGGTAAAGGGTTAAACAACAACAACAGCAGCAACAAACAACTCACCTTGATCTACTCTTAGAGTTGGAGTCTGACAGACTTTTGTCACTTCGAGAAAGACTCCGCCTCCTCTTGTTGATATGATTATGTGGTGCTGGGTCACTGCAAGAAAACAAAACGAGACTTTTAATGAAGTCAATATATAACCCCTTTAATACCATCCCCAACAAAACTGGTGCTGGTTCTATGAAACAAAACTACCCATTTTATAGGACCCCTATTTAAATATTGCGAAGGTGCCTGGCCTAGTGGTTAGAGTTGCTATCACAATGAAACTGCCTTTAGTTCTATGATACAAAAGACATTTTAACTCATTACCATATATTTACTATTGAATTTTCTTGGTAAAGGCATTATGTCACAGCACAAACACTTTACAGAGTGGACTGGGTGTATTTAGAGACACCAATACTACCACTAAACTGGAGGTAGGTGTGGACATATGATAATATAGAGAAATTACTGTAATTAAGACACACAGACAGACGACAGTAAAATCAAATACAAGTGGTCAACTTACTCTGAACTATGGTCAGATGGAATACGTTCATCTTTACTCTTGGCCTTAGTTGGAGCTGAAGAGGTAACTGGACTAGAAGTCAACTTGGGGGAGGCTGAAACCAAAATAGAAACCTTTCTTTACTAACGTAACAGATTGTTGTTAGGGAGGATATCTATATTAATACTTGTGATATACAAAACGTCATTTAAGTTTTTTTTTTTTATTATTCATCTAAAAATATTCCATGGCAATTTTATGCAAGAGCTTGGGTTAACCCTTTAGCATTTAAACTGGCAACTCATACTGATGTTAAGGTATTATTCTCAAAATAAATAATATCAAAATCTCATAAATTCGATATTATGTGAGGTAAAGTGTTTAACATGAAACTACAACAGTATATATAGAGTAATATAAACGTTAAAGTGTTAACATCTCATACAGATGGTTTGAACAGAAAAAGGTAGAGAATTCTAGCCAGATATGGCCAGTTTAAATGCTAAAGGGTTAAAGTAATCCAAATACAGTATTTCACTAGGAACAGTCAAGAAAAGACAGTAGTTTCCATTTACTGAACTTTATGTAAAAAGCTCAGCTGAACCTGAGGCTATGGTAAGACAGACTCACCCAATGTGCCAAGCAAAGGGATCGAACACAGAACCTCATAATTATTTAGACAATACATGGGTACTACTACTACTACACTGAAGCACTAAACCATGCAGTTCCACTTATGGGACTATATGACACAATAAGAGAGGTGTAAAGTCTGAGTTACTTACCAGGACGTGAAACTGTGGAGTTTGGGGTACCATTTCCAGACTTCTGGTTCTTTGCCTTTAGTTTTGCCTCAACCTGGATACGTCTGTGTTCAGCAACTATTCTTTCTAATTCATCACAGTTAGCCTGTCAAGAGAGACGAGTGGAGTTAGATAAGTAGAGTGAGAGTGAGACAGATGAGAGGAGTTAGAATGAGAGGTAGACAGACTTAATGGAGTGATAAGTAAAGGTAGACAGATGAGTGGAGAGTGAGAGGTAGTCCAATGAGTTAAAGAAAATGGAAGGTAGACAAAGAGAGGAGTGAAGTGAGAATGGAAGGTAAACAAGAATAATGAAGAATGAGAGTGAGGTGGGGGAGATGAGTGGATCAGATAGTAAACCAAGTCCAGTTAATAGTTCAACCATCAACAAGACAACACAATATCATCAATACCAACAACACCACAACTCACCTTCTTTCTAGCATAGAGCCTCAATATTGTCAAACTGACATCTTTTATCTGTTCTTCAGTGACATCAAACAACCAAAACCAATGAGGACTGTTTGGTAAAGGAATCTACAAATAAACAACATATTTTATAAATTATATGTTAACACTTTTCAAACTAAACTCTCCCTGATTCTATCATCGCTAAAACTGACATTTTCAAACGTTTATATTTAACCCTTTAGTATTTAGATGTGGAGAGATGGGCTCCACTAGGTTTTCAAAAATGCCCTAGAAATGCAATCAAATTAACCCTAATGCGTCACTGGCATTTTATCGACCCAACCCCGTTAGTATCAAAGGTAATAATAAATACAATTCTCACCTGAAGTTGTCGAGCTGCGAGATAAATACAGGCACAAGCAATCGTCTCTGGATGATAACATACAAATACATTTGTTCTAAAACTGTCGTTCATGTAATTCCTGTGGAAGAAGAAACAATATAGATATATGAATTATTATTATCTCGGGGGGGAAAGAGAGGTACAGAAGTTTCTAGAAGTCATTCAAATATATTTGGATGACACAACAGAGACAAACATACATCAACATCATCGTCCTTACCTATCCTTTCAAGCTAATAAACCCTGAAACTTCCACAGACCAACAGCTTCAGAAATACACCAATACCAAAACTACATGTTTTTTGTTTTGCTGCTCATGTTGTTGTTGTTTAGCCACAGGTTGACCCTGACTCAGATCATGCAAACCTCTATGATCAAAGACAATTCCAGCTGCCATGACCATCCCAACATTTTAAACACCTTTGTTACCATATATTTCCCGCGAAAGACACTGCCTATAATTTTTTCAAGTCATTTTGTAAACAATCAAGAATTTGGGAGGAGATTTTAACAATGTAACTAACTTTCATCTTAGTAATCTGGTGTCTGGAACATAACTTAACCCTTTCATCACCATTTTGCTAATGGAATACACCATTTCAATAATTGATTGATGAAAAACATTAAGGGACTTACGAAAATCATTAATTATTTTATTATTAAGATAGTAAACTTAAAAGATTTTAATTTAAATGAGAGCCCTTTAAAATCGGTGTTTTTTGTTCAATAAAACCAGAACTGATTTAGCTAGGTACGTATCAAAATAACCAACAAAAGTTCTTAACCCTTTAGTATTTAAACCGGTCATATCCGGCCAGAATTCTCTCACCTCTTTCTGTTCAAACAGGCAACTCACACTGATGTTAAGGTGTTGTTCTCAAAATCTCAGATTCGATATTATGTGAGATAATGGAGATACACCAACCATATTTAGTGGTGCCTGTGTGATATGATGACTACTCTTGACCAATTGCTACAACTTGGTCACTGCTGCTGTTGACCAGGTCACTGTGTATAGGAGGGAGATATATACCAGCTAAAGACACAGTCATAACTTAGGAAACCACAACTTAGATTTAGTTTAGCAAACAGTATTAGAATAGTTCAAGTTCAGAGAGACATATAAATATAACAGTTTTTCTGATTACAGCTTACATACAAGAGTGAAATGTCAACTCATCCAGCCCACTTTCAAGGGGAGGGAAAGGGGGACCACGTATAAATGGGTGTGGTTGATAACAGGACCTCCTTAGGACTGCCAAAATTGGGCAAACAGTTACAGTAAAAAAAATTTGCATCAAGTATATATATATATATATAAAAGAAACTCAAGCAGTCCAAAAGCAGAATAATAAAGAAAAAAAATGTTTTTGTTTTTTTAAAAATTAAATAAAAGAGGAAGACATCAGTTAAATAAAGGTTTGATACAGATACTGACTCCATTTGTCCAGGTGTCAGAAATCCGGAAAAATCCAGATGACCAGGGTTTTTTAAAATTTGTCATGCCAGTGATAGAAACTTGGCCCTATGCACGGCGATGTTTGTGGGATCGCTGGCTTAGGATGACCCCTGCTTCATCGAGCAAGAGCTGGTAGAAACCTGGCAAATCCAAACAACGAGAATCCCAAGCTTGCCCTGGATAAATGGTTTCGGTATTGGTATAAACAATGAGGAATGTTGCAGCATTTTCAGTTATGGATTATTAATTTTGTTTGTTTTTTTTAAAACTGGTTTTAAAGGATTTTGTAAATTTAATTTTTTTTGTTAAAGAATTTTCCAAACTATATTTTCAAAGAATGTCATGGTATTTCTTCTCAAAAATATTAAAAGTTATATCTTCTTAAAGAATTTCAAAAATGATTTCTCAAAGGGTGTCATAAATGTCTTTTCAAGTATATATATAAATATATATAATATAATATAATATAATATAATATATATATATATATATATATTATATAAGCAAAAATTTACATTTTTTTAAAATATATATATAATAAAAAAAAAAAATACAAGAATGAAAAGAAACAAACAGAAAGAAAAAGACGGTATACAGGACTGAATGAGTTAACAAAATGCCATAAAATCAGAAAAAAAGCCCTGAATCACTGCCTGAATGAAAAACTGGACGGAGAGCAGGAACTGGTGGGATCCATCAAACGTTGTTCTGGTGTGACAGGTCAGCAGGGTTGTAGGAAGAGGAAGACTGGTGTATCAGGACACTTCCTGATATGACACTGTTTCAGGCAGTAGCAGTAGTAGTAGTAGCAGTGGTCGCTGGCTTAGGATGTCACACAAGCAAGTTCTACCCATTTCAGCTGGGCAGGTAAAAAAGAAAATCAATATTAATAAGCAATCAGTGTCTGACAGGTAAGGGGGAGAGGGGGACATTATTTCAGTTATTTCTAGAAAACACCAAATTAACCCTGAACTTGAAATATTAATACATCCCACAACTAGCAAGACATCACCATATATATATATATATATATCTATATATATATATATATATAGATATAAATAAATAAATAAATAAATAAATAAATAAATAAATAAATAAAAAAAAAAGTTGACAAAAGAAGTCAGGTTTACACTGTTTGAGCTGTTAGAAATAGCAGCCAAATCTCCCTCAAATTACACTCTACCAGGATAGGATACATACGATAATGTACTCCTAGACACAGTATGCCTGAAAAATAAAATGGGTTTGTCGTGGCTGGACTGCCTCTGATCCACTCGATCAAAGCCAACCTAGAGCTAAACAACAACAATAACAACAAAACTTGGTCTTCATGCTTTACACACAATCATGTCTACAGAAACCTTAACACCCACACATCTCCTTTTCAGTTAGGGGCCGCTACTACAAGTGCCTAAAGAGGGTCACTCAGCCAAATCTCACTCAAAACACCCCTCACAAGGTAAAAGAAAAAAAGGAACAGGCCATTAACCCTTTACATTACTGTATATTTACTATTATAGGCAGTGAATTCAGTCTTTACAAGGTTGGATAGAATCGTTTATGGTATTCATGCTGAGTTCAAATCCCACCAAGGTCAAATTTGCCTTTCACCCTATCAAGGTCGATAAAAAAAGTACCAGTCTACTACTGGTGTCGATTCTTCCTCTCTCTCACTTTCTATCTTTCTCAGTAATCAGGCGAGGAGAGAGCTGGGCTCCGCTAGGCTTAAAATACCCAAGAAATGCTGTATGTCAATACAGCCCCCCTACGACTCCATCACTAGTTACGGGACCATACCATATCATATATACTATTATATTTCCACAGTAATATCGAATCTATGAGATTTTGATACATATTTTGAAAACAATACATAAGTATGAGCGGCCAGTTACAGCCGGTTTATTATGCTAGAGGGTTAACCCATCAACCTCACTCATGCACAATTCCTGATTCACCAACAGTCCCCTTTTCCGTCAACCATATTAACTTGTCGGTCATTTCCTCAATCAACAACAGAAGCAGCAGGACCACAATATGCTGATGTTAATATTAATACTAATGTTATTAGAACTAAGTAATGTTGACATTAAATGCCTGTTTATATGAAGCAAGACCAAAGATACTCACCATGCACACTGAACCAGCTTCTGATTCCTTTCACATTCTAATACTTGCAGATACATAACAATCATCTGAAATAGAGAAGACAACAACAACATTGTTAACATCACTGGCTGATTTATAGCAACTAAAACATTTCTTAACCATATATACATGTTTAACACTACATTATATAGCAATATTGGCGGTGGATTGGCAGTATCAGGAGAGGTCGGACGCCATGCTTTCCAGCATAGTTACGTCCCTTTACGATTTGAGTTCAAATCCCGCCGAGGTTGACTTTGCCTTTCATCCTTACGGGGTCGATAAAATAAAGTACCAGTAATGCATTGGGTAATTGCTGGCCTTGTGCCTAAAGTAGAAACAATTATATAGCAATATTATCAGCCTTATGTGTGTGTGCATATATATATACACACACACACATATATAAAAGGGTAAAGACCCCGCTTTAGTCATGAATGACCATGTGATTTGCACCTAGAAAGTTTCCCTCCGAGGTACAAGTCTAGGCAAGGTTGTTTGTGGAAGACCAGTAGTCACCTATACATACCAATCTCCCCCACCTCCACACCACCGATGTCCAAGAGAAAGGCAATGGCCGATACAGCCTGGCACCAGTGACATCACAACTCATTTCTACAGCTCAGTGAACTGGAGCAACGTGAAATAAAATGTCTTGCTCAAGGACAATGCAAAGCTCGGTTTGAGAATCAAACTCACAACCCCACGATTGCAAGCTCGACACTCTAACCACTAAGCCATGTGCCTTCATATATATATATATACATACACACAAAGAAAAAAAACCAAGGAGCATATCTTTCTCACCAGCCACCCCCTGGGCAATGCAATTTCACGTATAAGGGTGTGATTCTATGTATATATATATATGGTAATAATAAATGTGAAGACTAAAATGCAAAGAGGGCTCAATAAGGATTGTATAAATATAAACTATATATATAAACCTGTAGAGCAAATATTTCTATATATCAAATTAAAATAACAGACAGGAAGCAGGGTAATGTACCTTGTGTGGATATTTGAAATGAACACAAAAGCCCAACTCTTTGAGAACCCTCCGTTCAGCTTTGATTACTTGGTTCTTCAAGTTAATATAGTTCTGGTCAAGCACCATGGGGTGGATTGTCCTGCAAATACAATGATTACCATTCTGCGGATATCTGTCTAACATACTAAACAACAAACAAACCAATACTGCTGCTTGCATAACATCTCAAAACAATATATAGAAATATAGATACATCTCTAAATATATATACACATATATATATATATATATATATACACCTCTAAATATATATATACTCATATATATATATATGAAGAACTTTGGAGCCGCAGGAACCAGTAGTATGACATTTAACTGATAAAGCAAGGGTTGCAGAGGTTGATTGAATTGAGAGAGAGAGAGTGAGAGAGAGAGTGGGAGAGAGAGAGAGTGAGAGAGAGAGTGAGAGAGAGAGAGATCAGATGAAAGAGAGATGAGATGAGAGAGAGAGTGGCAAGGAGGGAAGGAAGGAACAAGAGCAGCATTTGTTCTGCCATTAAACAGAAAACATGGAAGGGATACTTTCACAAATGGTATATCGTAGTCCTGAACAAGAATGTTTTAATCATCATGGAGAAGTGTTGTAATGTAAAGATTTGCACAGACAACCAAGCTGTATGAAGAAGCTTCACCAAATGTTACAAATTTTTCGTTATAAATACCGTCCATGACAAAATAAAAAAACCCATTAATTTCAAACTAATTTCAACAGGAACACTAACAAAGCAAGGATTTCTTCGTGTTGAGAAATACAAAAAAAAGAGAAATATTAAATGTGACAAAACAGAGATTGAAACAACCGTAAAATATTACAAGATGTTCTATAGAATAGCTAATTATTTAATACTACAACTCGATATAAAGGATATTTCACTGAGTGTATGTATATATATATATATACACACACACACACACAATATATGATGAGAAAAAATCTGTTACAGACATCACACTGGTTGAATCCACTTGAAGAGCACAGCCAATGTTCAAACAGGGTTATTCTTCCATCCTGAATTCTCTCAACCCCTCATAAAACAATAAGGCCTCCATTTCTCTTGTTATATATAGAACACAGGGAAAAGAAGACCTGAAGAAATGCAATGCCAATGGTAATTGTTACCAAAAAGAAAAACAAAAAAGTAACAAACATTTAAAAGAATTATTTCACCATTATATGTCGATACCAGAGGATTCTCAGACAAAATTTAGACCAAAATTATTTTAAAGAAAAGTAAATAATAAAAAGAAATAATGAGTGATGTTACGATAGAATT
The DNA here is from genome assembly GCA_964016885.1 of Eledone cirrhosa. Lineage (NCBI taxonomy): Eukaryota > Metazoa > Mollusca > Cephalopoda > Octopoda > Eledonidae > Eledone > Eledone cirrhosa. The sequence goes on from OZ024763.1 coordinate 8,138,874, forward strand.
AGAACCATCTTGAACAAGTCAAGGAGCAAAATATTGTTGTTTAGATTTAGAAGAAAATCAGAAAAAAATTTTTCAACTCACCCTGGAAGAAGATTGTGAATGTTTTGCGAATGTCTGCCAAATTCACTGGTAATTGTATAACTCCAGCCAGGTCCTAGAGAACTTTTTTTAGTATGAGATGGAACAGTGCTCGATTGAAATACGGGAGACTGGTTCTGTTTGGTTTACAAATTTACAGACTCTTGCTATCAAAAATGAAAAGCAACTCCTCCACATAGCTAGAATCAAGTGTCCAACTAAATGAATTGACAATACTTCCAACAAAGGTGACCAAGTTTCAATTATAAAAATTCTTGCTAATAAACAACAGGTAAACTAAACGTGAAATATATTTTTAAAATAAATAAAGTGATTTATGTGTAACTGAAGTGGAAATATTGATTAAAATTAAATGGAACATATAACTGGAACTAACCAATATTTATGAAATGGAGAATTATATCTTATTTAATACATTAAGCAATCTATATTCCTTAACAGTACCCCAAACATGGATTAGATATGAGATCATTATACAAAACAGTATCTACCTCCACAGCACCCCAAACAGGGATTAATTAATACTATATAAAACAATCTAAACTTCTCAGTAACCTAAACATGGATTATTAATATTACATTGGACAATCTATATTCCTGACAAGGCTGGTTCCCCGAATTTACAAGTACAGCTCATTATTATTATTGGCAGCTGATTGGACTGGAGGAGCAATGAGAAGAAATATCTTGCTCAAGGAAACAAGCCGCCGGAAACCAAACTCAAGATCTGACAACTTTCAAAGAGCCCTAACAACTACACACCATATCCACACCTGCTGCAATAAGCTATGCACAACTTTATGCTTGGTTGCTACATGTATCTAACATTTCTTCTTCAACACCTTCCTATGGTACCTCCTGTTTCTACAGAGCTTGCTGTTGGCCCGACTCAGTACCCAGCGTTTTTTTTTTATTTACAAGCCTAGATGAACAATGATTGTTTTCATAAATAGCACAAATTGCTCTGCAAGTGACCAAGCATTCTACACACAGTATGTGATGAGGTCGGGCCCCTTGAGTTGCAGAACTTCTATGCTATACTACAAGTATGTGTGTAAAAACAACAAGCATCACCTAGGTAACATTGCTTACAAAACTAAATGAACAATGATTGTTATACACACACATATATATATATAATACATATGGCACATATTGTACTGGAAAATTTAGACAACTAGAATTTTTTCAACACACAGAAGCGCATGTGTACATGTGTATGTGCATATGCATACATTTATATATGAGTATATAAATATAAATGCGCGAACAGACACATACATCCACAAAAACACTCACAGCATAGCAAATGGAACACTAGTCACTGTTTTGCTATAGTTTTTTCACCACCCCCTTCCTTCCTTTTACACATACATTCACATGAATACACAAACACATTGTGTGATGGACGAACAAATGGAAGTCACTCAAATTTATATATATATAAAGACAGCCAATATTTTATATTTGCCACAAACACATTCTATAATCAACTATCAGAGGTTCAAATGACATGTCTAACACAATATAGTAACATCAGTTCAATCAACTATCATCATACACTATATTACTAAATTACAGCAGATTCATGATTACTGTTGCGATGAACTACCCCACCCCATCTCTCTCACACACTAACAGTATATTACAGTGGTGTACTCCTATCATAGTTCTACTAATTTATCAACCAACCTACCAACAGTGGGCTACCCCTATCAGTTCTACTAATTTATCAACCAACCTACTAACACTGCAGTGTTGGAGTACTCCTCTCACAGGATATAGTACATGTACTCCAAAGGTTCTCTACAGCTCACTTCTTTAAAGGTTTCACAGGTCTATAAGAAAGTAAAAACCACCCATGGTAAAGTTAAATCTTCCAACACAACCTACCTACTTACCCCCACCCGCATCATATTCCCTTCCATCTACTGACCTTTAAAAATTCGGAATATCCAAGGTGTTCTTTCTCCAGCACAAGAGAGCAACTGGGAAGGTTCTTGGTTACAGCCACCTCTCTTCAAACTAGAAATAGATAAGGGAGAGAGAGAGACCCCCACCCCAAACTAAAAGACAAGGTTTTAGTCAGAATATACCCCTCATGTTACATAATCATAATATGAACAATGTACCATCCATACCAACCCAATATATATATAGAAAGCTTGCCCAACTAAGGGTCAGGAGGACCCTGCAGTTGTGTCCTCCTGACCCTTAGTTGTCATGTCAAAAGACATGACAACCTCCCTAGTGTTGGTGATAAGAAGGGCATCCAGCTGTAGAAAGCTTGCCAAACAAAAGGTTGGGCGGACCCTTCAGTTGTATCAATGACTAGTGCTGGTGCCACAATAAGAATGCACTTAGTCGAGCATGGGAACGTATGTGAGATGTGGGGCCCCAGCCAATCTGAAAGATCAGTAGCCCTTATTGATTATTGACTCAGTGTATGAAGGCCTGTCCAACCCTTGTTAGCAAAAAAAAAAAAACCCGACATTAAATGATGATATATACACACATATATAACCATTAAATTATTAAAGGCTCTACATAGTAACACCAGGAAGGACATTTATATGACGATAAAAACATTGACACAAAAAGGACCCTATGGTTGGTGACTATCAAAATTAATAAAACATCTCCAGTCAGGTCTTACTCAGAGTTGTTTGTGGAAGACCACCAGTCTCCCCTCTCCATATTACCGATGTTGCTCAAGGGCCAATACAGCTTGGCACCAGTGACGTCACAACTCATTTCTACAGCTGAATAAACTGGAGCAACGTGAAATAAAGTGTCTTGCTGAAGGACACAACACATCACCCGGTCTGAGAATCGAACTCACAACCTCACGATTTTAAGCTCGACACCACTAAGCCCTTCACACACAAACTTTAGAAACAGGAAAGTGGGTGTTTGGTGTAACAGGGGAAAGATATGACTCACTCCAAGATAGAAAACTTACCTTTATGGTGGCCAATTGAAAACTACATTTCACCATAGCACAATTCCTTCCACAATCAGGCTCTGGACATACACACAACTTTATAAGATGTGTTAATAATGAAACTACCTCATTACTAAGTAGTCAGAAGGGAAACCCCTGATTGTTGCCAATATGTGTTGCTTAGCTTTCCAGCAATGTCCTGCAAAATAAATGCCCCTTTCTCTAACAACTGCAGAAAGATTTGTCATACAATCTTTGTTAGATTAGATGTGTCATTGGCAGGGCAAAGGCACCTCTGTGTACATCTATTGACTTGAGTGACCATAGAGGCTATTAAGCTTATGAAAGACTTAACCCTTCAGCATTTACACTGGCCATACCCAGCCAAAATTATCTCACCTTTTTATGTTTAAACCAGCCACTCATACTGATGTTAAGGTATTGTTCTAAAAATAAATAATACCAAAATCTCATAGATTCAATATTATGTGAGATTAAGTCTTTACCGTGAAAATACAATAGTCTATATAGAGAGGGATGTAAATGCTAACGGGTTAATATCACTCCAGGTATAAAGTATTTAGTTAAAATCAAATAGCATCTAATGTATTATACACACCAGCAATCCTCTAATAAAGACTAACTTATCACATATATTGACCACAATATACAGTAGAAACCACCTACCATTTGATGTAGTAGAGTAAAAGATGAAATACTTTAGACCAGGGAACTACCAGTATATATTAATATACAATAAAGACTAGGTGAAGTACATTATAGACCCAACTACCACAGATACTGTAAATCCTTAGACAAAAGATAACACCTCACAGGTAAACAAGCTTCACAACACCAACAAAATATTCATTTGGGGAGGAGAAAAATTGTTGACATTTTAATCAAATTCTTCATCACACCAAATTTGATTACAGTATTATTTTAAGTAGACAAATCATTAATCCTTAGTGAACTGTTAACATGGGATCGCATCCTTTACAAAAGATGTATTTAACATAATGAGTTCCACAGGAGGACTACATTATTTTTAAATGCCTGTCCCTAGATTCAGAGACTCACCAGACCAGAGCTTATCCAGATTTCACAGGCTTTACCCATTAGCATTTAAACCGGCCGTATGCAGCCAGAATTCTCTCATTTCTTTCTGTTAAACCGGCCACTCATACTGATGTTCAGGTATTATTCTCAAAATAACATCAAAATCTCATAGATTCAATATTATGTGAGGGAAAGCCTTTACCATGAAAATATAATAGTAAACATAGAGGGATGTAATTATTAAAGGGCTAAGCAACAATGAGAGCATGCCCCTTCATAGAGCTGAAATGCATAGCTTCACTTTATATATGTGGTAACCCGTTGGTTACAACACAGTTCCAGTTGATACGGAACAGTCTGCTCGTGGAAATTAACATGTAAGTGGCTGAGCATTTCACAAACACACGTCCCCATAACCTAGTTCTCAGGGTGATTCAACGTGACAAAGAACATGACAAGGCTGGCCTTTCGAATTACAAGTACAACTCAATTTTGCCAACTGAGTGGACTGGAGCAACATAAAATAAAGTGTCTTGCTTAAGGACACAGCATACCACCAGGAATCAAACTCACGACCTTACAATTGCAAGCCAAATACTCTGGCTACATGCCTTTATATATAAATTATATTTATATATACATAATATTTGATATAATATAACAGTTGTTATATATAAGACCTTTAATAAAATCTACACATAAGATGTCTTTTTTCTGATAATATACACATATACAGCTGTACAAAGATACACTCACATACATTTATACACACTGAATCAGTCTTCCTTTGACTTAATTATAGCACCAGCATCTGGCATACCTACATGCACACATAATATATATATATCAAACATTTTAATGACACCAGCTTAATTAAAGCATTGAGTGGGAAAGCGACAAAGGAATTTTGGTCCTATCAGATGACATCATTTCAGTATTTTCATTATTATATATATGCATACATAGGTTAAAGACCCCCTTCGGTCACGAATGACCATGGGATTTTCTCCTAGAAAGTTCTTCTCTGATGTACAAGTCTGGGTAGGTTGTTTGTGAAAGACCAGCAATCACCCATGTATACCAGTCTCATCTCTCCACGCCACCGATGTTATCCAAAGGAAAGACAACGGCCGATACAGCCTGGCACCAGTGATGTCACAACTCATTTCTACAGCTGAGTGAACTGGCACAATGTGAAATAAAGTGTCTTGCTCAAGGACACAATGCAAAGCCTGGCCCAAGAATCAAACTTACCTCATGCTTGTAAGTCCAACGACCTAACCAATAAGCCATGCGCCTTCACATGCCAACAAACACACCTACATACATGCACATCATTACCAGTCTACATCCATCTTTCTTGGCATATACCTCCACATGTTGCGTTCCTTCGTCGTCATCTCCTCTGTGAGTTTCAACAATTTGAGATCAGCTCTCAACCACCCCCGCCCAATATACCGACACACACCCAAACACACATCTTTATAATTCACTCTGCTTCTGTAAGATAAACGACCAAATGATGTGAGCAATTTCCAGAGAAATCTTCCAAAAGACATAATTCCTTTCCGTCCAACATAATTCCAACCGAAGCTGCTTCTGTTTACACGTCTTGGTGAACACTTTACAAATACACTTCAACTTTTAAAGATAATTCTTTAGGATTAAATTTAAAAAAAAAAAAAAAAAAAAAAAAAAAAAAAAATTCAAATAACAAAAAGTTGCAGACAAAATTAAAACAAATTTTGTGATTTAAAATCTAAAAAAATTAATTTAAAATAAAAATAAATGTTTTAAATTAACATTTTCAGTTAAAAAATGCCATTAACAGAATTAAAATGATCAGATCAAAAATAAAAATAAATTTATCAAAACTTAAAGTCCTATATTTTAGTAATTGTTTCAATAGATAGAATTTAAATATATATTTTAAAATTTATTTTTTAAAATTCCAAATTATATTTTTAAAGTAAATTAAACATCATTACAAATTAAATTAAATTAAATTGTCTGCAATATTTATTTTAAATTAATCTAAAAAAAAAAAAATAGAGAGAGAGAGAATGTGTGAAAGTGTCAGCTTCCCTTGTTTCTGTGTGACGAATAACCATAGCAACGATACTTATCAGTTAAATGCATAAAAAATGCTCAAACTCAGTTTTAAAAAAAAAATAAAGGAACGAAAGAGAGAGAGAGAGAGAGAGAGAAAGAGAGAGAGAGAGAGAGAGAGAGAGAGAGAGAGAAAGGGAAATTTTTCCATCACAATATTTTTTTTTTTTCGATTTTTTTTTTCTGAGTTCTGCTGATAGTGCAGATATACAAACCATGGCGTCTAGGATGTGGTTCACGAGCCAGGTGAACCGAGTGGAGGAGAGGAGGTGTCTAACCCCATGACCACACAGGATCAGCCAGGTAACATCGCTGACACTCCATTTTACAGCTGTGCAATGCAGCAAAAAAGAAAATCCAATCAGTAAGGGTCAAGTGTTACCAACGGTAACATCATCATAAATAGATCAGCATCTTCTAATTAAGCAAATTAAAATAAATACTAAGAATTCTCTCTAACATTTGGTAATGTGGGGATAAGGGAGTGTGGGGAATGTCAACCCCAGTAGTTAACTGGTACTGTAAGTCAGCCCCAGGCATGATGAAACATCTACTTAAGTAAATAAAATAAATACTAAGAATTCTTTCTAACATTTGGCAGAAGGACGTTGAAGTCAACTACACCAACCCCAGCACATAACTGGTATTTTATTAACTTCCTTGGCATGATGTAAAGTGAAACTGACCTGAGCAGGATTTGTATATAAGCAGAAAGTCATAACTAAACAACACTAAGTATTTTGTTCGACGCTCTACCGATACTGCCAACTGATCCCCCTAACTAAACTAAATCAATGTTTTCTAATTTAGGTACAAGGGGGAAGTCTAGTACACTGGCACCAGTATATGACCGGTACTTTACTTTATTCATTAAGGATGAAAGGCAAAGCTGTCCTCGACAGGAACTCAGAATACAAAGGGCCATAACTAAACGCCACAAAGTCTTCTGTCCAACATTAACAATTCTACCAACCCATCGACCTTATAGACTAATAACATTTACTGAAATAATGCTATCTGATTTAGGCACAAGGCCAACAATTTCTGGGGCTGGGGAAACTTAATTAGATCAACCCCCAGTACATTACTGGTACTTTATTTTATCAACCTCGTAAGGATGAAAGACAAAGCTAACCTCAACATGATGTGAACAGAGAACGTAAAAGGCTATAAACTTTATGCTACAAAGCATGTTGCCAGATGCTTTGAGAGGGCACTGAAGTTGTCTTAAGGATATGAAAACCTCCTTAGGGGCTGGTAATAGGAAAGGCTATCCAACTGTAAAAACTAGAACATTAAGAGAGATATGCCCCCCCCCCCCCCTCCAGTCTATCTGTGATCGACTCATGACCTAACCAAGCTACCAACCCACCCATGCCAGCATGGAGAACGAACAATAAATAATAATAATGATGATGATATATATATTTTAAATATATATACACACATACATATATATACTGACCATAACTGAGTTAAAACACTCAATTTAACACCAATGAATCACAAATACTGAAAATAAATTCTTGGGAGGAGGGAAAAGAGAATGGCAACAAAAAATGGAAACCTAAGACAAAAGTTCCTAAATTTTGAGACGATAGCAGCAGCAGCAATGGTAATAGCAAACAACAATAATAATAATCCTATTGAAACGTTGTTCCATACTAATACTTAATATCTTAAGTATCAACACCCCTCTCTATAGCAAACCAGCTTAGTTAGAACTGTAAAAAAAAAACCCCAAAGCCCTTAATTTGAATCTAGATAATAACCCCTGGGTTGCCAATGTGAAAATAGTTTGTGTGTGTGTGTTAAACAGTTCTGAGTGGGAGTTGGCCCCCAATTATGAAATCTATTCCAAAGTTCTGTGTATATCCAGATTAAACTAGGCATGCTCTACCCTTGTGCGTCATAAGAGGCAACAAAATGGGTTGGTTGGCGCCAAGAAGGGTATCTAGCTACAGAGAATTAGGTAAAGGTCCCATGATAATAGTCTAAAAATGCTTGTGACATGATATAAAAGGCACCCAGTCCAACTCGGGCAAGTGTGGAAAATAGATATTAAGTGACGGAGATGATGACACACATACATAGCTAACCGCTAGAAGTGGGAATGTTAGCAGGCCCAATTAAGAAACCTAAGTGCCTTACAAGAAAGAGCAGACAAACTGCTCTCCTAACATCTTATTTATTCTTTACTGTAAAAAAGTGATTACTTCTAGAAACCTCTAGTTGCTACTCGATAAAGTGCGTAGCTCCGAGATCAGAAAGTCACTCCAGGTAGAGCGACTACTTCTTTGAATTGAGATCACAGCTCTGATACTATGGACATGTGGTTAGAATACCTCAGGAAAGAATCACTGGACAGACTTTACGGGCAAAACCAACTGGCAGGAGTAGACCTTGAGCAAGATGGTTGGATAACATCCATGAGCTTGGATGATCTCACTTGGGGGGATCCAGCCGGATCAGTTGCTTCTGACAGGACCTGCTGGAAGGAGTGTTTGAGGACTGCCTCTCCACGACCCTGGGCGAAGTAGTTTTTGGGATTGTATATGCTTGATATCTTTTATTTTCCGAAAAGATACAGATAGAGAGAGAGTAAATGAGCCTCTACAGACCTGCTTCCGTCTAAAAAGGGAAAGACACATTAAATAATGTAGTCCTAGATATGCTAGTCATAACTGGAATGCCTTCTTTTACTGGATCAGGGCTGACCTGGAGCTAAATATATTAGCTTCTGCATCCCACTTATGATGACCAAAATTTGGTAGTGGTAGTGGTGTTGGTGGGGACAGGGGAGATCTTACTTGGCAAGACTCTTATCAATGGAACAATTGCATGATAATAATAATAATAATAATAAATAAAGAATAATATAATAATAAAAACAATACTTACTTTCCACTTCGTAACTGCTTTATGTGGTGGAAAACATTTATCGTATCTCTAATCCTTCGAGGACACTCCTCTATTTGGACGCCAGGTTCATACAAGCCATTGCTACTACCTGTAACAACATAGCAATCACGACTGATTTAGGGATGAAAGCATACAACACTTCCTACAACTACTTCACTGAGGTAACACTCTTTTTTGGGGGAGTTTTGTTGGGGGTTTTTTGGAGGGGAAGCATTTAAAGGAAAACAAATCCCTGATTTATTACAACAACAATCATTTCTACGTTATAGACACAAGGACACCAATTTATATTGACCTCAGTACTTGACAGCCACCTTATTTTATCATGTCTCCAGAAGGATGAAAGACTAAGTTGACACAGCGGAAATTTGAAACCAAAAAAGCAAACCATTTGGATTATATATACAGGGTGTCCCCCAAAAATGTATACACATGCCAACAGTATTCTAATAAATAATGCATGTACAGGTAATCAAAGTGTGTATACATATTTTGGGGACACTCTATTTTCCTCTTCCCCTCTTCTTACAATAACAACTCTTCCAGAAATTTCCAATATGGCTAAGTTGTAAGCATATTTAACCCTTTAAGGTTTCCAATTTAAATTAAAATCTTCCAACATAATTTTATATAAGAACCTCACATTAAGTAAATCCCTTGAAATAGACTGTATTTCATAAGGGTTAATGCAGGGAGAATTAAGAAAGAATGGCCAAGTTAACCTTGACAAGAATAGGAATAAATACCAAAAGGCATTTCATCCCATATTCTATCTATAATGCTAAGTCCCTATCCTTATGATAGACAGGGTGTCCTCAAAAAATACACACACATTCAATTGCATGTAAGGCATTATTTAATAGAATGCTGTTGGAGTGTATACATTTTTGGGGGGCACCCTGTATATATTATTAATTATATAAAAACTTTGGGTAGCAGCAGAGGAAATAAGTTGAAATACTGAAACTGCAGGAGGTAGACTAAATATTACATATGTATGCATGTGAGTGAGTGTATATATATATATATACACACACACACACACATATGAGTCACATACCAAACTCTGACAGTGATAAATCTATCAGCAGCAGAAGGGAAGTGGGTAGGTGAGGTGAATACTCCAAAAATAACCACATACCCAGCCAATCCCAACGGATTCAGAGAAGATATTACATAAAATACACATCACACAAGATACAGCAACCAGTTTGTGTGGATGTGGGAAGGGCCCAGCTGAGAGGGGTATCAGCTAAATTCAAACATTCACTGAAATCCGATGAGAAACATAGGCTAAGAATAATACTATATTTTAACTTCAAAACCACCAACCATTATTTTTACAAATGACATTAAGTACCAATGTTATAACCTTATACACATGTGTGTGTGTATATATATATATATATATATAATTAGGTATAAATCGAAGTTGTAGCTGCCATATAGCAGGTAAAATTCGAGTTGTTTGAGGCAATCACAAAGCACTTATTGGAGCGAGAAGTTAATATATTATCGTCCAGAGCAAACAACAGTTAAAAAGTGACACCAGGAAAAACAAACGAAGGCAGTGGCCATATATATACGACGACGATAGCTACAGAAAGGTTATATATATATAGACAACACCCCAGACCCCATTGGCTTAACAAGTGGGATGGAGTTCGTCAAATCGGACAGAGGAAGCAATGTTTCTATTGGTCTTTCCAATTGCTAATACTATCTATCGGTTGCAAATCCAGGAAGGAGGAGCAACGTGAAATAAAGTGCCTTGCTGAAAGACGCAATGCATCACCTGGCCTGGGAACCAAACTCACGATTGTGAATCCCATCCTCCAACCACTCACCTTCACAACTATATATATACTCCTCTGCAAGATCGGAACGTCAGCAGCCCTGCGAGGTGGGGTGGCGTTGTCTCATTGTTCATGAAAATGCTTTTGCGATCTTGTCTGCAGGGCACAGCCGTGCCTTAAGCCCAGAACCCATCTTCCTTTCGCCTGTAACCCCAGGGTCCTTGCTTTTCCTCTCATTTATGGCTTTCATAGTCCTTTCCTCTTCTTTCCCTACTCCTTCCCCATTTGTGTAACACTTCTGGGAGTTAAACAGACAAAAGAATTCTTGATTATTTTCAAAACCCACTCGAAAATTGTGTGGTGTCTTTTCATGAGTAACATAGAAACAAAAATGTCTTTTGTTTCATTTTCCCCGTCAACTGATAATGGTCTTGGCCCCAAGGTTTCCTGGATATAGAAATCTAAGCTACTGCACTTTGTAAAGTCACGGACAGAACCAGGTCATTGACATTAAAATCTAAAATAGTACAGCCAAGACCATCCCAATCATATAGAGAAGGTCAGAGAGAGAATATACAAGCTGTCAATATAATTTGTTCACTATACAATTGGAAAAAAGAATAGCTCGTATTTTTACCACACATCAACACCAACTAGAAACATGGCCCCAGCTTTTATTTATATATATATAGGTTCACTTGTATCATTGTAAAACAACACCTCCTTCTATTCTTGTGACCCTAGAGTGCTTGCCTTTCCATCTCTTTTTAAAAATATTAATAAAATAAAAGGTATCCCCCAAAAATATAAACACTTCAGCAGCATTATATAAATATTGCTTGTACAGGTAATCAAATTGTGTATACATTTTTTGGGACACCCTGTATGTTTAAATATTAGACATCTCATTCGAAATTAAAACTAAATGCGACAACAACAATGTGATGGAGAGATAGACTGATTCTAACACGGAACGAAACTCCCATCATCGGCCATTATTAAACATAAGGTTATAAGTGGAGGACGGTTTTTTTACAGATAGAAGAGGGACACAGCATTTGAAGAGATACATAAGTAACACTGTTATATATATATATAAACACAATCTTTAGCGATCTCTCTTCGGAGTTTGGTCTTCGTAATTATTATTACTACACAACATTATTTAACGTCCATTTTTCACAGGACCCACTACATATATCCCGACAAGGATCTTCAACGTCTCTACCTATTAATTACAAGTACGGCACAAGAAAAGGGTATGGGGGGGGGGGCGTTTTAAAAGAAACCGTCTAAAACAGACTTAAAAACCAACGACAATAATATATATACACTATGACAATAAAATATATCTAAATCAACATTCCTTGAACGACCTAAAATATATTTAAACACAGACACACACATATATTGTTGAGTGCTTTATATCAGTTATAAAAATATTTTGCTTGTTGTATCCCAACAAATTAAATATAACCTCTACATATATATATATTCACTCACATATGTCCATGAGAAGTAAGAGGAGGAGGAAAAGGAATAAAGAAGGAGCAATGGCCGCCTCCCGCACCACCAGAAAAGTCTGTTAAAACATGACAAAAATATTCGTAGATTTAAATAAAATATTCCAGGTCATTACGACAGATTTAGAAACAATTTAGTTTTTTTCACAACAAATATTAACTAAATATTACCATTTTTAAAACTAAATCGTAATTAAGAAATCCGAACACAAAATAGAAATATTTCAATTAGGATAATTCAAAATTTTTTCGAACAAGAAACGGAGTAAGGTGCTCGACCTACTAGAAATAGCAGTCACATTCCCCCTCCTCAGACAAGCTGTCTTAATTAACTGAACGATATATTAGATAATGTATCCATAATTAATTATATAATTAAGAAAATATTCGTAGATTTAAATAAACTATTTCAGGTTATTACGACAGATGTGGAAACAATCTGATTTTCTCCAAATATTAACTAATTTACCATTTTTTAAACTACTTAAAACTAAATCGTAATTAAGAAATCCTCACACAAAATAAAAAATATTTTAATTAGGGTAATTCAATTTTTTTTCGTACGAGAAACACGAACTAACGAAGGAGCAACTAAGGTGCTCGCTCGACCTACTAGAAATAGCAGTCAAATTTCCCTCCTCATATAAACCATCTTAAATAACTGAACGAAACAATAGACAATGTAGTAATAATTTATATACAAATAAAGAAAGTTGTTCAACGATTAAAATATTTCTGATCCAATATATGCTCGATCAGGGCCCCCAAAACCCCACTAGGAACCCAGATTACGAATAATTTCTTCATCAGTTATAATTAAAACCTGTAGATGAAGGGCACCGTGGTTAACATTCCTAAACATATTATATAAATATATCATGTGTATATTATATAATATTATGAAAGAATTATATAAGTTGTGGAGAATATGTTTATTAAACCAGTCTTTTTTAAAATCGTGATTAAACCTGAATTCATATTATATTATATAGTGTCCCCCCAAAATGTATACACAATTTGATCTGTACAGGCAATATTTATTAGAATACTGAAGTATATATACATTTTTGAGGGAACACCCTGTATATATAATCATATATATAAACACAAAATTATAAAAAAAAAGAAAGAGAAACGAGAGAGAGGTGAAAAAAGAGAAATATTTTCACACTAACCTCCATGTTGTGTTTCACAAAAGACTTGGAATAATAAAACCTCTGGAATAACACCTGTCCTGTCGCCATTGCAACCTGGTGGAAGAGAGAGGGGACAACTTGTTAGTGGTGATGGTCATGGTTGGTACATATAAGGGGATATATGGTTATATATATATCTTTACTAACACAAGACCAACAGTTTGTAGAGAGGAGAGAAGTAATGGGTTTATTTTTAAGGGCTGTCTCACCACCATCTCATTATATGGTAACTGTAGAGCAGTGGTTACTAAAGAGGGTTCTATGGAACCCAAGGGTTTCGTGAAAAAAAGGTAGAGGAGTATATTTATATTACGACCATATAACAGAACAGTATTAGACTTTGGGGTCCCCACAAAAGTTTCAGAACCAAAAATGGGTTCCGAGTATGAAATAGTTCGGGAAACTATCGTAGAGCAACTTGATCTGGGGTTAGATTTTATTAAAGTGGTGATGGTCATGGTTGGTAGATATAAGGACATTTAAGGTATATATATCTTTCCTAACACTGGTACAAGACCAGCCAGAAAATTGTGGGAAGTAAGAAGAAAGTCATGGTATTTGTTAAAGGAATATCTATATAGATCACTCCACCATCTCAATCTGGGCTTATATTTTATTAAAGTGGTGATGGTCATGGTTGGTAAATACAGGGGTATATAGTTATATATATATATCATTCTAACACTGGCACAAGACCAACAAGGAATCTCTATACATAGATCACACCACCATCTCAATATATGGCAATCTAGGCTTATATTTTATTAAAGTGGTGATGGTCAAAACTGGTAGATATAGGGGTATATCATCACCATTCATTCATCATTTTACATCTGCTTTTCCCTGCTTGCAAGGGTGGGATGGGAACTGACACTGGCTTGATTTCTACAGCTGGATGCCCTTCCTAACACCAACCTCATTTACAGTGAGTGCTGGGTGCTTTTTTGCCGTGGCACCTCCACGACCACTTTGCAGTGGAATGATAGGGACCCCAGTCCCTATCATCTCATTTCTACAGCTGAGTAAACTGGAGCAATGTGAAATAAAGTGTCTTGCTCAAGGAAACACCCGGTCTGAGAACTGAACTCACAACCTTTCGATTGCAATCCCAATGCTCTAACCACTAAGCCATGTGCCTCCTATATGGTTATATATATCCCTTATCTAACATTAGTACAAGACTAGCAAGGAATATATATATAGATCACAGCACCATCTTATATGGTAACTGTAGAGTATCTCTGATCTGGGGTTATATTAGGTGATGGTCATGGTTGGTATATATAGTTATATATATATCACCCCACCATCTCATAATATGGTAACTGTAGAGTAACTCTGATCTGGGGTGAGATTTAATTAGCCAAAGGAGAAAGGGGAAAAACAACATTAATTTACCGTAATTAGTTCTTTTCTAAATGTGATTTGTAAATATCTAACGTCATTAAAGAGGGGAACATTTGTTAATTACATAAAATAATTAAAGCTGGTAGTTAGGTACTCTGGGGTCCCAAATAATAGAGGGGAAGTGCTGGACATTTGCTTAAATTATTATGGGGGGGGGGGGCAATTATTCGAGATCTGGGAGTATGTAATGTTTTTGTGGGACGGAATCTGAAGTAGAATTTGTGGCAAGAAAGAGGGCCGTAGCAACACACACACATATGAAAAGAATATTTCTCTAAAGAGAACGGGGGTTTGAACCAGGGACTTTTAGATCTTCAGTCTAACGATATCCCAGCTGAGCTACATATATATGTGTGTGTGTGTGTGTGTGTAACCGGGAGTGGGGTTAGACACACCAGATATGGAGAAGAGGAGTTAGAAACACCTGATGAGGCATCCGATCCAGAGAGGGAGAAGGAAAGAGAGAGATCTGATCTGATTTAGGACAGACAAAAGAATAATATATATATATATATATATATCTCCCTCAAGGATATATATATGAGAGAAAAACATTAGATCTCACGTGGAGAGACATTTAAAAGTGATCTGAATAAAGTGTGAGATAATAACAAAAAGAGAGAGAGAGAGAGAGACTGTAGTGTGTGAACCAGGAAATATATGACTAATACATATATACAGAGGGTGTTCCAAAAAATGTATACACTTCAACAGCATTCTAATCGAAGTGTGTACATTTCGGGACACCTTGTATATATATATATATATATATATATATATATATATATATATATATATATATATATATAATTAGGAGTGGAATGGAACAGACATAAATTCAACCATTTCCTCATTCTATGGATCACTAAGTTCGTATTATTAAAATTCGAACCCAGCTCGCCAGAATGGACACTTAACATACCCAGGGGTTTCCATATTAAACCCTTTTCTCTGTACTCAACCTATCTTTATTCACATATAAAATATATCTATCTCAACTTCCACACTTCTCCACCTTATAACTTCCATCTCTTTGTTACTGTTTAATAGACACACACCACCACATGTGTAGGACTATATCTACACACCACCACATGTGTGTAGGACTATCTCTACACACCACCACATGTGTAAGACTATATCTACACACCACCATGTGTAGGCCCATGTCTACACAGCACACACACATATGTAAGACTATACCTCTACACACACATACATGTAGGACTATACCTCTACATACCACACATACATGTAGGCCTATACCTCTACATACCACACATAAATGTAGGCCTATACCTCTACATACCACACACATACATGTAGGACTATACCTCTACACCACATACATGTAGGACTATACCTCTACACCACGCACATACATGTAGGACTATACCTCTACATACCACATATACATGTAGGACTATACCTCTACATAGCACACATACATGTAGGACTATACCTCTACATACCACACATACATGTAGGCCTATACCTCTACATACCACATACATGTAGGCCTATACCTCTACACACATACATGTAGGACTATACCTCTACATAGCACACATACATGTAGGACTATACCTCTACATACCACACATACATGTAGGACTATACCTCTACATACCACATACATGTAGGCCTATACCTCTACATACCACACATACATGTAGGACTATACCTCTACACCACATACATGTAGGCCTATACCTCTACACCACACATACATGTAGGACTATACCTCTACACCACACATACATGTAGGACTATACCTCTACACACACATACATGTAGGCCTATACCTCTACATAGCACACATACATGTAGGACTATACCTCTACATACCACATACATGTATGACTATACCTCTACATACCACATACATGTAGGACTATACCTCTACATACCACATACATGTAGGCCTATACCTCTACATACCACACATACATGTAGGACTATACCTCTACACCACACATACATGTAGGACTATATCTCTACATACCACACATACATGTAGGACTATACCTCTACACCACACATACATGTAGGACTATACTTCTACATACCACACATACATGTAGGCCTATACCTCTACATACCACACATACATGTAGGACTATACCTCTACACCACACATACATGTAGGACTATACCTCTACACACCACATACATGTAGGACTATACCTCTACATACCACATACATGTAGGCCTATACCTCTACATACCACATACATGTAGGCCTATACCTTTACATACCACATACATGTAGGCCTATACCTTTACATACCACATACATGTAGGCCTATACCTCTACATCACACACATACATGTAGGACTATACCTTTACACCACACATACATGTAGGACTATACCTCTACATACCACATACATGTAGGCCTATACCTCTACATACCACATACATGTAGGCCTATACCTCTACATACCACATACATGTAGGCCTATACCTCTACATACCACACATACATGTAGGACTATACCTCTACACCACACACACATGTAGGACTATATCTCTACACATCACATACACATGTAGGCCTGTCTCTCTACTTTTCAGTTTCACACACAATGTGAGAGATCATTTATGAAACATGGAATAAATGATGAAACAGTATGTTAAAGTTGATACATCAGAGACATGGATCAAGATATTGACTTAAATAGACTAAAAAGGTGCAATCAAGACAAGCGAATATATATATATATATATATATATATATACATACCATGTGTGTGAGAAATTATTTAAGACAATGTGAAGGAAAGACATTAAAATAAATCTAGAAAGTGCTAGTGTGTTAAAGATGAGACATAGATATGTTTTTATATATAAATCAAGGTAACAGATTGATTAAATATACAAGAAATTAGCAATCAAAATAGAGACATGAGAGAAAAATTTACATCATGTGTGTGATTCTTTATGGAGAGGAATATATATATATATATATATATATATATATATATATATGTGGGAAATTATTTATGAAACATGGAATAAGTGATGGAAAGATCGAGTATGTTAAAGTTGAGATATATATATATATATATTTAGATATAAATCAAGATAAAAGAGTGAATAAATAGACAAGAAAAATGAACAATCAAGACAGACATGAGAGGAAAATTTACATCATGTGAGAGATGGTTTGAGACAGGAATATGTGATGGAAATACAGGAAAATATTTATGAAAGACGATAAAATAAATCTAGAAAGATCGTGTATATTAAAGAAGAGACATCTAGATATGTTTTTATATATAAATCAAGGTAATAAATTCAGTAAATAGACAAGAAAAAATGGAATCAAGACATGAGAGATGAGAGGAAACATATCATGTGTGTGTGAAGGAGTATTTATGGAGAGGAATATGTGATGGAAAGGCGGTAAAATAAATCTAGAAAGATCATCTATGTTAAAGAAGAGAAATCTTGATATATTTTTATATATCAATCAAGATCATAGATTCAGTAAATATACAAGAAAAAGTGGAATCAAGACATGAGAGGAAATATATAATCATGTGTGTGTGAAGGAGTATTTATGGAGGAATATGTGATGGAAATACGGTAAAATAAATCTAGAAAGATCGTGTATGTTAAAGAAGAGACATCTAGAGATATTTTTATATATAAATCAAGGTAATAAATTAAATAAATAGACAAGAAAATGGGCAATCAAGACAGGAAAGATGAGAGAAAAATGTTTGAGAGAGAAAAATCCAAAATGGCGTCGGCCACCTACCTGAGGTAACTTCAACAAGATACCAGCAGTCTGAATCATTTCACAGCCGATTATACGTAAATCTATTTCTACTTCATAAGCTAAACCATCTTGCATTGATGGAGTTGGTGACAATCTTTCTGGTGGTAATAATATATTTTCTAAAGTAATCACTACTTTGCTAAAAGTACGATGAGAAGAAGAAGACTCGACCTGTTTGTTCTCCGACATTTTGACTAGGAGCTTACAGTGTCGTCTCTTTCTGGAATTACTTACTCACTCTTACTCTTTCTACACTTACTCATGATTCTATTACTCTTTCTAGTGCTACTGACACTATTACTCATTCACTCACTTTCTGACATTTACTCTTTCACTCACTTACTCTCCCACTCCCTTGCTTATTCACTTAATCTCCCTCTTACTCATTCACTCACTTATTCTCCCCTCCCTTGTTTATTCACTTAACCTCCCTCTTATTCTCCCCCACCCTTGCTTACGTAGTTAATCTTTCTCTCTCCCTCCCTTGCTTATTTAGTTAATCTTTCTATCCCTCCCTTCGTTTTACTAACTCTTACTTTTCCTCTTCCTCTCACTTAATCACACCCTTACTGACGCTCTAACTTTTTCACTCATTTATCCTCTGTTACTGACTCTTATTCTTTCACCCCTCCCTTGCTTATTGACCTAATCTCCCTTTTACTCTTTCGTGTTACTGACTCTTACACTTTCACTTAATTACTCTCTGCCCCTCTCTTGCTTATATACTTAATTTCTCTCTTACTGATTCTTACACTTTCACTCACTACTCTCTCTCTCTCTCCTCCCTTACTAACTCTCAAGCCTCTTTCTATACTCTCAATACAACTTATAACAATTTAATATATTCCTCCGCCGTTTTTAATATATACAATTATAATGTAACATTCATTTGTTCAACATTCTTTCTCTCGCCCCCCCCCCCACATAAATATATATGCGTTATATGAAACAATTGTCTTACTGGCGTATATTAAAAAAATGTCTCCAGGTTAAATTACTTTATGGTATCGGACTGAAACATTCATTCAATTTGTTTAATTTACAATTCATTGCAAAAAAAAAAAACAGACGTTTAGGTAACATTTTTATTTCGTTATTGTTTTTGTTTATATAATATTTAAAAGATCGGACAGGGAGAAAAAAATAATGGGATTTTTTTTCTCACTGCGGAGGAAAAACGTAATTAAGAAGAGATGTGTGACCATGTGGCTGATGAGTGAAAGAAAGAGAAAGGAGGAGGGGAAAGACTGAAGTAGTAGTAATAGTGGTAGTAATCGTAGTAGTAGTTGTAGTGAGAGGGAAATGAACATTTATAGAAAGACTAATGAAGTAGATATAGTGGTAGTGTGAGTGAAAAGAAGGGGAGGTGAGAAAAATACCGGAAGTAGTAGTGGTCGTAGTAACAGTGTTGGTAGTGTGAGGTGGAAAAGAAGGGGAGGAGAAAACGTAGAAAGATTGAAGAGGTAGTAGCTATAGTAGAGGTGGTGATGTGAGGGAAAAGAAACATTTATAGAAAGACTAAAGAGGTAGCAGCTATAGTAGTGGTGTGAGGGAAAAGAAGATGAGGTAATGATAGCAACGGAAGTAGTAGTAATTGTAGTGGTAGTAGCTATAGTAGTGTGAGGGAAAAAGAAAGGGAGATAAGGAACAGAAAAAGTAGTAGTAGTGGTGGTGGTAGTAGCTGCGAGGGGGGGGGGGGGGGATATAAGGGGAGGTAAGGCAAGGAACAAAACGGAAAATGTAGTAGTGGAGATAGTAGCTATAATGGTGGTGTGAGGGGGAAATAAGGGGAGGTAATGCAGGGAAAGGAAGATTGATAATGATATTAGTAGTAGAAGAATGGTGAAAGATTTGAATTACAAACAATAATTGTGATGCTGCTTGCTCTGGTCTAACTAACATGGTGTGTGTGTGTGAGCCTGTCACTGCCACGTTGCTTATTCCACACAGTTCGGCTACAGCTTAGCCAAAATTCCATGTCTAGCAACAACAACTACTTACTGACAGAATAAAAAAAAACTACCAGCACAGTACTCGCCTTATTGTCTCTTCATAATAACTGTAGCTGCTCCTCTTAACGAAACTTTATATATATATATATACATATATATATACATGATAAATTTGTACACACATTGATATATGTATATATCTAGATATATATATTAACTGGCTACATAAATTTATATACATATATTGATATATATATATATATATATTGATGATTTCTAAAGAATGAAACAGTTCTAGTCCTGTAGAATCTCATCTATATTATATATTTATATATTGATATATATATATATATATATATATTAATATATATATATATCAATATATGTATTGATATATATATACATATATATATATATTAACTGGGTGCACATATAATATATATATATATATATATAAATTATTATTTACATATATATGTATATCTATTATATGTGTATGTGAATTAAAATAATATATATTGACCGGGTACATATACATATATCTCTCTATGTATATATATGGTTGTGTACTGTATGTATATGTACCCACTTAATATACCTGCTTAGAAACCGTTCTCGCGATATATAACAACACAAAACAACCACCACAACTTCGACCGGGACAATCACAAACACACACAGCAACATCTAACTAATATCTGTGTCGTCATCGCTGTCTCATACACGCACACACACCCATATATATATACATAGACACCCATATATATATTATACACACACACACCCTAAATGTATATATATATATAAATCTGTGAAATCATACACAAACGCTAACATGTTGCTAACTAAACTACATGGCATTATAATGACTAAGAAAGCTCTAGTGTACCTAACAACCAGAGATAACAACAACCACCCCCACCACAACATTAAAGACCACACTGACCAGAGCACAACAGCCCTTCAAGGCTGGTCGTGGTGGTGGCCGTCGGGGTCGGGTTTTTCGGCTCACAGGACCAACAGTAGTATGACAACGAGCATGTTGTTGGTCCTCGTTCTGGTGACCAGTTGGTGCTTGTCCAGCTGCCAGGTTACAGCCAAATCTTTCAACGTGGACACTGTAGACAACCTAGCCGTGCCCGACCACTTGGAAGGTGTGAAAATGGAACAAGACGGTCATTTAAACCAGAGATTCCGACAAGAGGTTTTTATGGGAGATCTGGAAGATTTGGACGAGATGTCTTACGAAGATCGTCGAGCAAAACTTGATGAAGTTTTCAAGAAGTATGTTGTTGTTATTTTTATTGTTCTTATTGTTGTTTTAACTCCCATGACAGAGTTTGACCATCCAATGTTATATTATCTAAATATATTCTGGGCTTTAGTAACCCATAATGACAGGGCTCCCAAACTTTCGGGTAGTTTTTTGGTTTTGTTTTGTTGTATCGAGACCCCTCTAGCCAGGGCCGGATTTAATGGAGGGTAATTGCCTAGGGTCCCCTCTGCAGTGGGAGGGGGGGGCACCAGCGACGGCCGTAGCAATTTATTTATGCCCTCATCGGGCTTTTTAGTTTTAGGATAGGTTAGAATTTTTAAATTTAACACCTGTATGTATAATTTTCAATTTCAATTACTTGCACCAAGCTAACTTTGATATGTAAAATGGCAGGGGGGGGGGGGGGCTATTTATTCTAATTTTTTGTGTATGAGGGGCTTCCCCCAAACCTGAATTGCCCCCCCCCCCGGTCTAAATCCAGCCCTGGTTTGGGGTAGAGGGATGCCACTGGTTATATAGTGGTGTAGGTGATAGTACTGTGGTAGTAGTGTTTCATCATTGGTGGTGATAGTAGTAGTAGTAGTAGTAGTAGTAGTAGTTTTTGTAGTTATGATGATCAGCATAAAGACCTAAAAATTACCAAGTAAATGTAGAGATCGGAAGGGGTTTGCTGTGTATTCTAATTTTTGGTATATGAAGGACCGCCGGCTCCCCAAAAACCTGAAGTGCCCCGCGCTCCCCCAAAGTCTAAAAAAAATCTAACCCTGGTCGCTAGTACTTCAACCTTTCACCCCCACTATAGCATAGGGTAAAGAAAAGTTAGAAGAAAGAAACTGCTGAGCCCGTAGGCATTAATCTTGGTCAGGATTATGAAATTATGTATAATACTGCCCTACAGATGTTCTTGTATATACAGTGGCGGATCTATTATGAAAGTAATGAGGGTTAAGCTTCTCTAATCCCGAGATGGTCCTAGTAAGAACTGCTTCTAATGTAGATCCGTTGTTGCTTTTTTGCGAAAGAGTTTTTTTTTTAACAGTTAAAGCTTCAGGGCTCCAGGGAACCCTCCACAAAAATATAAATCGTCATCTTTGTGTATATGTATACGTAGGGCTACATTGTATAGTAGTTTGTATGGCAGTATCGGTAGAGCGCCATGTTTTGCAGCATCGAGTTACAGCCCTTTACGGGCGTCGATGAAATAAAGTACCAGTAATGCACTGATGTCGATGTAATCGACTTTCCCCGCCTCCAAAATTGTTGGCCTTCTGCCTAAATCATAAACCATTGTTAGTAGCTGTTGTTGTCCAGTTCCAGTCGACCCTCAATCGTGTCGACCCCCCCCCCCCTTAATATATATCCGCATCTGTGTGTGTGTATGTAGGGCTACATTGTATAGTAGTAGCTTGTATCTAATTGTTTAGTTCTGGTCATCCTTCATCTAGATATATACTCGAAGGTGTTCCAACTGTATCTTCTTCTTCGTCCACTTATTCCTGAGAGGGTCGCGGGGGGCAGAATCCTCAAACACTCCTCCCAGCGGGTCCTGTCAGAAGCTGCCGTCTCCAACTGATCTGGCTAGATCCCCCAAACGTGACCAACTACCTTGCTCGGGGCCTACGCCTGAGTCTCTTGCCAGTTAGCTTTGCCTGTAAAATCTGTCCAGAGATTCTTTCCTGAGACATTCTAACAGATGTCTATAGTATCAGAGCTGTGATCTCTCTATTACGGGATCAGAAAGTCAGCAGGCTGCCCAAGGAAGAAGCCCCGTGTGGCTTTTGTAATAGGGTGAAAGCAGAAATTCTTTGCTTAAACTTTAATCTTATTATTATATGTATTTATATATATGTGTATATATATATATATATATATATATATATATATATATATTTTCAACACTCATCTCTTTCCATTTCTCCGAGGGTTATTAACCCCACTATCAGGCTAAATAATTTCTTTAATTTCCTTAGTCAAAATACGGCGATAGCTTCTATTTATAATTTCAAACTCGTTCGATGTTTCGAAAATATTCTTACTGTATATATATACATATATATACATATATATATATATATATATATATATATATATATATATATATATATATATATATATATATTCTAATGTATTTAGTGGTGGGCTTTTATATGTTTTGAAACCATATGGTTCAGACGGAGATGCACCTTCGTTTGAACCATATTCTACTAATATATATATATATATATATATATATATATATATAACGGAAGAAATGTGGCAAGGAACTAGGTGGACCATAACGCACCAAAGTACTCAATACTTAGGGCAGTAGAGTGGGTAATAGGAACGAGTAGGACCCGACGGCTGAGCTCAAGCCGTTTCTAGCCGTCGAATTAGCACTCAATAGTTGTGGGAGGGAGTGTAAGTTTTATTTTCTAAGTAGAAAATTGATATTTATGGTCAAAGATCCTGTTTGGTCACTGATGCGTGTATTCAAAGGGTGCGTTCAGGTGAGTACTGCATATCTCTTTACAAATCTAAGTAATGCATGGACAGAACCTGTGAGAAAGTCGTGTTGAAGTTGTTGTTGTTGCTGTTATTGTTAATATTAGTTTTTACTTTGTTATCAGTTGTACATAAACCATATTATGTCAGCTAGATTTTATAAGTTATACAATGAGGGAACTATGACAAAAACCCTGAGAGGGTCGTGGGGGCAGAGTCCTCTAACACTCCTTCCAGCGGGTCCTGTCAGAAGCAACCGTCTCCAACTGATCTGGAGGACGGTGAGGGAGACTCGTTGGAAGAGCAACCATTCCAGCTTATGAGGCTCACACCTGTGGGTAGCCAGCTCAGCGCTTATGGTTGTGAGAAGTGCGGTGGCCCTAGGGCCAAGGACACCAGAAGTCTCCACTGCTACAGGTAGCCAACTCTGTGGTGATGGCGGTAAGTAGGAAGGTAGCCCTAGGGGGCCAAGGACACCAGGAGTCTCCACTGGTGTCTCAGAATTGACAGAATTCACAGAAATATTTATGAATTTGAAAAAAAGGTTGAGTAGGTTGGTGCACCCCCTCCAACACACACCTCCCAACCCCCTGCTCGTCTTTTCTTTTATCTTCCTCTGCCCTAACTCTGTTCCATTTAGACAACACCATCTTTCAACCACGTCAACATTTGCAGCATCAGCAGTTTGAAGAATTCCTAACTCATCATTAAACCTCTCACTGCTTCTCTTAGAGGAAATAAAAGAATTTAAGAATAAAATTAAAAAATTAAAAACTGGAGCAAGACAAATGTCTGTTAAGACTCCAGTTAGGATATATATAAAATTTGAGTTAGAAGTACATTTAACTGATTTTAGTCTTGTATATACATTAGAAGTGTGTATATATATATATATATATATGTCGGTGTGTGTGTCTATATATATATGTGTGTGTGTGTGTGTGTGTCTATGTTAATGTATACATATATATAACTGTGTCTGTGTGTCTATATATATATATATATATATATGTGTGTGTGTCTATGCTAATATATACATATATATGACTGTGTCTCTGTGTGTGTCTATATATATATACATATGTGTGTGTGTGTGTCTATGTTAATGTATACATATATGTGATTGTGTCTGTGTATGTGTGTCTAAATATATATATATATATATGTATGTGATTGTGTCTGTGTGTGTGTCTGTGTGTGTGTGTCTATACATATATATGAAAAAAGTATGTCTGTGTGTTGTATCTATACATGTATATATATATATATGTATATGTATATATATATGTGTATATATATATATATATATATATATATATATATATATATATATATATGTCTGTGTGTCTATATATATATGTGTGTCTGTGTGTCTATATATATATATATATATATGTGTGTGTCTATATATATATATGTCTGTGTGTCTATATATATATATATGTGTGTCTGTGTGTCTATATATATATATATATATATATATATGTCTGTGTGTTTATATATATATATGTCTGTGTGTCTATATATATATATATATATATATATATATATATGTCTGTGTGTGTTTATATATATATATGTCTGTGTGTCTATACATATATGTGAATGTGTGTGTTTCTTTATATATATATATGTGGGTGGGTGTACTTGACTATATAATACAAATCCACGGTTTCTATACATGTATGCCACTGTGGGTATATAAAGGTATTCACCCATAGAAACCAAGCCAAAAACAGTTCTATATAAGCAAGGCACGATCCCTTTATCTAACTTGTCTCACAATGGGACAACTCGTCTAACCCAAGCTAGCGTTGAAAATAGATGTTAAACAATGATGACATCTATACATAATATAAAAGAGAGATGTTTGTAGGTTGGTTCCTTTGTGCACCACACAAAAACAAAAACTGGCAATAGAAAGTAAGTACAGCAGTGGAATAAAGGTATACCTGGGAGAGGTTTATTGATACTAATTTTATAACATCAAAGAAGAGAAACATTCCAGGTATGGCTAACCAACTTGATTGCTATTTCTAGCAGATTGAGAATCAACCATAAGGGAATCTCTGTGAAGGCACAAGGCTTAGTGGTTAGAGCATTGGGCTTACAATCGAAAGGTTGTGAGTTCAATTCTCGGACCAGGTGATGTGTTGTTTCCTTGAGCAAGACACTTTATTTCACGTTGCTCCAGTTTACTCAGCTGTAGAAATGAGATGATAGGACTGGGGTCCATATCTCTAAATTACCCAAGACACCTCCAACGAGATATATCTTGGAGGAGGCCAGCTAAACCTGCATAGGTGTGAGCTGTCAGTGGTGATCGTGTTTCACGGCAATTGTCTCTGATTTGAACACTGGTTTATACACACTCACACACACATTTATACCTGTAAACCAAACAACGCATCTGATACAGACGTTTTCTCTTCAACCTGTCTTCTCTTATCTGTTTACCCAGGCAAAGCTGGGTACCTCAGCTAGTATATATATATCTGAAACGTTAAGACCCTCTTCCTGCTATTTCAAGTGTTAACCTAATATATTCCTTCCATATACTGTGCCGATTGTGTTATTTCTGTTTACCTTTTACATGCATACATATATATATATATATATATATATATATATATATATATATATATATATATATATATATATTAGGATTGGTGCTCTGAAATAGCGATGTATACATGAATGTATGTATAGTATATTTGGCAATATACCGTATGTTTAATTCAAAACATTTAGAAGACCTTACGCTATCAATTTTAAAGTAGTGACTATGTCACTTACTTATTTTCGGCGAAAGAAGGGAGAGAGGTTGTCAGTCTGTTTCATGCTGGTTGGCGTTCATCATACATATATGTATATATATATATATATATTAGCTGAGGTAGCCAGCTTTGCCCATGTAAACAGATAAATATATATATATGGTCAGTAAGGAGACAAACAGAAGATTAATGGTACCAGTCTCATTGGTTTCAGAGAGGGCTTTGTGAAGGCTATCGGCACGGCCCCTCTACTTACATTTGTTTTCTTTATTTGCTAGGTCTATAGAGAATACCAATATCTTTGGTCTTGTGTTCCAGGGCTGATTCCGATGATGACGAGTACCTTGACTTGGAGGAATTGGAGCTCTGGATACAGAAAAAACTCGAGGAACATTTAGAAGACGCTACCAATGAAACTGACAGCATGTTTGCCTATCTGGATTCCAATAGAAATGGTAAGGAATATTTCTCTTGATTTATAGGCCTTCAAATGAGGGCTTTGTAGGTTTGGTTCTTGGATAAGGTAGCTCATTGTGTTCTCTATATGTTTACATACTCACACACACACAAACACAAACACACACAAACATATATATATATGATAATAATAAGTAGGGAATCATATACATATTTAATTTTACATTACATATGTTTCATTGCCGATCAGCTCGAGGAACGATCGATTATGTGTGTATATATATATATATATATATCTTTTGTGAATCAGGTATTTCGTGCTAATCTCCTGTTCTTGGATTGTAAAAGCGTATCCTTCAGAGTGGGAGCCAATATAGCGGTTGTTGGTCCAAGATAGACTACTTTCCTTATCTATATTACTCTCACTCTGCAGCTTCCTGGCAACATATCCATGCATGATTTTTTGCTGATAGGCATGCAGTTTTTCATCCATGGATTCACTGCGATACTGCTGAGCGACATCCCTGGGTGTGAGTTTTTGATTATCACACAGGGAATATGTATGTATGTATGTATGTATGTATGTATGTATGGTAGGGTCGTTGGCGACTAACTGGCAACCCCACCAAGGTTTCTTGGTGAGGAGGGTGACTTTGGACATCCTGCAGGACTAAAAACAAAACCTGTCAAAGGGAAAAGGAGCTCTTAAGAGTCAATGGCCATCCAAAATCACCGGGAGAGATGACCCCTTAGCCTTTGTCAAGGCAGAATTCTAGGAGAAGGAAAACTCTGAAGGAAAACTCTGATATAACACCTGCAACCCTGATGGTATCCAATGATGTTGACTTGTTCTTCTTTTTGGTAAATATCATCTTGGTTAAGAGAGTGGGACTGGCTTTGTGCAGTGCCTTTGCTCACTATAAAAGCTTCACGGCACAGGCATTGCTTTATATCTGGAGATCTCTCTGCACTTGTCATCACATGGTACCATGGGCCCAGCACTGTGTGTCAATAATTGTCACAAGTGTAGTGCTTGTACCAGAGTTTTCAAATCGCTGGCTGGACTATACATATACACACATATACATATATATCTATATATGTATATTTATTTATATATATATATATATATATATATATATATATATATATATATACATATACACACATACATATATATCTATATATGTATATTTATATATATATATATATATATATATATATATATATATATATATATATATATATATATATATAAATAAAAATGTGGTTGGTGTTAGGAAGGGCATCCAACTGTAGAAAACCCGCCAGACAGTCCTATGCGAGCAAGACAACCACTCTTGCCTCAAGTGGGAAAACCCCCGTCCAAACCCATGCAAGCGTGGAACACGGACGCTAAACCTGATGATGATGATGATACATACATATATAGCTATATATGTATATTTATTTATATATATATATATATACATATACACACATATACATATATATCTATATATGTATATTTATATATACATATATATATACACACACATATACACACATACACACATACATATATATATATACACACACACACATATATACACTCACACACACACACACATATATACACACACACACACACACACACATATATATATATATACACACACATATATATTGTTACTCTGCAGGTTTTATTGAATGGGAGGAATATTTCCGGAAGTTTCTAAATGCCCGGGACTACAGCAGATCCATGGTTGATAATTACGTGAAGAAACTTGGTGGTCTAGACTTCAACGAGACAGTTCTGGAGTACATACCACTGAAAAGGGCTGAAGGTGAGGGGTTGTTGCCTTATTTACAATTTGTCCCCCATCCCCTCATTATACTGTCTTATCTGTCTCTTTGTCTTTCCCTCTATCTATTTATCTCTCTTTCGACTAATTTTTAAATTGCATTTGTGATAATATTTCACACGTTTTTATTGTATTTGTCCCCTTCTTTTGTGCACCTGTGGCTAATAAAGAAACATATCTATGTATTTCTCTTTCTATCTACCAATCTACAGTGTACAAGTCATGATATAATGTGTGTGTATGGAGGTGGGACATCAGGTGTAGTGTTGGCAAATTTCAGGAAACATGGAGGCACATGGCTTAGTGGTTAGAGCATTGGCCTTTTGCAATCGAAAGGTTGTGAGTTCAATTCTCAGACCGGGTGATCTGTTGTTTCCTTGAGCAAGACACTTTATTTCACATTGCTCCAGTTTACTCAGCTGTAGAAATGAGATGATAGGGACTGGGGTCCATATCATTCCACTGCAAAGTGGTTGTGGAGGTGCCATGGAAAAAAAAAAGCACCCAGCACTCACTGTAAATGAGGTTGGTGTTAGGAAGGGCATCCAGCTGTAGAAATCAAGCCAGAATCAGTTCCCGTCCCACCCTTGCAAGCAGGGAAAAAGCGGACGTAAAATGAAATGATGATGATGGAGGTTTTAAAGGATGCAGTCTCCCGACAGCTAACAACTGATGCAGGTAGTTTGTTCCATGGAGGTTTTAAAGGAAACAGTGTCCCGACAGCTAATAACTGATGCAGGTAGTTTGTTCCATGGAGGTTTTAAAGGATGCAGTATCCCGACAGCTAACAACTGATGCAGGTAGTTTGTTCCATGGAGGTTTTAAAAGATGCAGTGTCTCGACAGCTAACAACTGATGCAGGTAGTTTGTTCCATGGAGGTTTTAAAGGATGCAGTGTCCCAACAGCTAACAACTGATGCAGGTAGTTTGTTCCATGGAGGTTTTAAAAGATGCAGTGTCTCGACAGCTAACAACTGATGCAGGGAGTTTGTTCCATGGAGGTTTTAAAGGATGCAGTGTCCCAACAGCTAACAACTGATGCAGGGAGTTTGTTTCATACTTCAACAACTCTGAACGTGAAAAAATGTTTCCGAAAGTGATGGGAGCTGTGCTGTTTTCTGACTTTGTAGGCATGTCCATGTGTGTTAATACCAGTAATTATAGAAGGCCTATTCTTATTGTTTCTATTTTCTCAGACAGAGCCGTCCTGTTGAGGTACCAGAACCGTTGGTTCGACGCCGACGAAGAGACTCAGGATAATAAACTGACGAAGCAGGAATTCCTCAAGTTCCGACATCCAGAACATCGGGATGACTCCATGCAAGAAATGGCAGAGAGCATCCTCAATAGCCTTGGTAACGATCTCCTCCCTCAATAGCCTTCGTAACTAACTCCTTGTCCCTTAAACCTTTAGCATTTACACCACCCATAGCCGGCCAGAATTCTCTCACCTATTTCTGCTCAAACCAGCTGCTCATACTGATGTTAAGGTATTGTTCTCAAAATAAATAATATCAAAATCTCATAGATTCGATATTATGTGAGGTAAAGCCTTTACCATGAAAATACAATAGTATATATAGAGTAATGTGAATGTTATGTGAGGTAAAGCCTTTACCATGAAAGTACAATAGTATATATAGAGTAATGTGAATGTTATGTGAGATATTATGTGAGGTAAAGCCTTTACCATGAAAATACAATAGTATATATAGAGTAATGTGAATGTTATGTGAGGTAAAGCCTTTACCATGAAAGTACAATAGTATATATAGAGTAATGTGAATGTTATGTGAGATATTATGTGAGGTAAAGCCTTTACCATGAAAATACAATAGTATATATAGAGTAATGTAAATGTTATGTGAGGTAAAGCCTTTACTGTGAAAATACAATAGTATATATAGAGTAATGTAAATGTTATGTGAGATATTATGTGAGGTAAAGCCTTTACCGTGAAAATACAATAGTATATATAGAGTAATGTAAATGTTATGTGAGATATTATGTGAGGTAAAGTCTTTACTGTGAAAATACAATAGTATATATAGAGTAATCTTGATGGTAAAGGGTTAATAGCCCTGGTAACTATTTCCTCCTTTACATTCTGAGTTCAAATCCCATCGAGGTAGACTTTGCCTTTCATCCTTCTGGGGGTCAATAAAATGAAGTACCAGTCACGCACTAGGGTCAATTTAATCGACTTTCCCCCTCCCATAAAATTGCTGGCCTTGTGCCTATATAAGAAACTATTGTTGTTGTTATTGTTGCTGTTTGTGTTTCAGATAAGAACAAAAACGATCTGTTGACTGCAGATGAGTTTATTGCCTTACCGCCGGGAATTGTGTCTGAAACTGAGTCCAAAGATGACCATCAATGGCAGGAGGAACGGAAATATGAGTTTGAGAATTTCATTGATTCCAACAAAGACGGTGTTGTCAATGTTGTAGAATTAAAGGTAAGCACAGCGGTGACCCCTGCTTTTGTTCTTGAGTCCCTGAGTTGGTCCTGGTCTGCTCTGACAGACATATGATAAAATCCATTCCAACCATGGCCATCCTGTTGTCTTTTGATGGATTACTGGATATCTGACTTCTTCTTTGCCTTCTTCTTCTCCCACTTATTCCTGAGAGGGTGGGTGGGGTGGGGGGGGGGGACAGAGACAAAAGACTCCTTCCAGTGGGTCCTGTCAGAAGCAACCTAGTTATACAGATGTTATTCCTTTGCATACAAACTTAAGCCTACAGTCAGTAGGCACCTCTTCACCCAATATACACCCCAACCCACACACCCTACTTCATCCTGCCACTTCCCTCCACTGTAATGTGGTCGTGTAGGAGACACGGTATAAAGGCTCCCAGTCCACACTGTAAATGTGGTTGGTGTTAGGAAGGGCATCCAGATACAGTCCTATATGAGCGAGACATGGTTTCCAGACCAATCTCGCCTCAAGTGGGACAAAAACCGTCCAACCCATGCTAGCGTGGAGGATGGTCATTAAACGATGATGATGATGATGATGATGATATTAACTATTCTTTCTTTCTTTTTTTCTCTCCCCCCTCCCAGCACTATCTTAACCCTCGCAACCCAGTGCAGATAAAGAATGAGGCTCTGGCCATTCTGGAGATGATAGACGACAACTACGACAAAAGACTGTCCAAGGCAGAAGTGCTGCATCACGAAACAGAGTTTATCTCCAGCAAAATGGTAGAAATTGCTCGGAACTTCCATGATGAGTTTTAAGGAACCGCCTGTCTCTTTTTACAACTTTCCACTAAAATCTACGACATATCTGACTCTGCAAAATATTCGCTTTCAAGACAAGATTTTAAATCTGTGTATATATGTTTAAATACATGCATTTATTTATATATATATATATATATATAAATATATATATATATATATATATATATATATATGTAGAAGAGATTATCTCTTCTACATATAAATAGCTCCTTTAATGTTGAGCACTTTAAATTATAACTGATTTATATATATATATATATATATATATATATAGTAATAATAATTACAAAAGCCGAAATCCGAAGAGGGCTCGATAAGGATTGTATATATATATATATATGTATATATATATATATATATATATATATATATATATATAAAAGTATATATAAACCCGTAGAGCAAATATTTATTAGTACAGATTAAAGTTTAAGCAAAGAATTACTGCTTTCACCCTTAATGGGATCTTCTGAAACTCAGAAGATCCCATAATAAGGTGAAAGCAGTGATTCTTTGCTTAAATCTGTACTAATAATAAATATATATATACATATGTATATATATATATACATAGAATTATACATAACGTGTATGTGTGTCTGTATACGACTGCAGGAAAAATGGACATACCACAATGATGAGGATATATGCACAGTGCATATGCATACACACACTCACATTCTCATATATATATACATACATACATATATATATTATATATATATATATATATACACACACACACACACATTCTCACACATATACATATATACACACACACACACATTCTCACACATATATACATATATACATACATACATATATATATACATACACACACATTCTCACATATATACACACACACACATTCTCACACATATATACATATATACATACATATATATATATATATACACACACATACACATTCTCACATATATACATATATACACACATACACACACACATTCTCACACATATATACATATATACATACATATATATATATATATATACACTCACACACACATTCTCACACATATATACATATATACACACACACACATGTACAACATTTTACAGTATTGTTATTTTCATACTTATGTACAATCTATTCAATGAATCCACCCTGCAAGGACTGTTGACAGCAACAACAATATTATCACTATTATTGTTATTATTATTATTTTTAGAATTATATGCTAAAAAAAATTATAAAATTTGTCAAAATTTATAAAATTGATATACTTTTTTTTTTCTTTTCTTTAAATCTTTCCATAAAATAATTTGTTTGACTTCCAATCCTGCTAAAGATATTTGGGTCACTTAGAATTACTGGTATGTGTGTATAATTAGTATCTTTGTGGCTGGTTTTTGACTCTTTTCCTACTTTCAGGCATTAGATTGTGGCCATGCTGGAGCACTTGCCTTGATTTTTTTTTTTTTTTTTTTTTTTTTTTTTTTTCCCATCGATCATATCAACATCATCATCAACATTTAACGTCTACTTTTCCACGCTGGCATAGGTTAGACAAGTTGTCCTGTTGTGAGCAATGACATGGTCAGGTGACCATGTCTTGTTCATGCAGAACTGATTTGGGGTTAGTTTCTACAGCTGGATGTCCTTCCTAGCACCAGCCTCATTTACAGTGAGTACTGGGTGCTTTTTGTCGTGACACCTACATGACCACTTTACAGTGAGTACTGGGTGCTTTT
>OZ024763.1:8178434-8195934 GCA_964016885.1 Eledone cirrhosa
TAAACTCTATTTTTTAAATCTATTGTATTTCAGGAGTTTTTTTTTGTAAATATATTATATAGGTGGAGCTATTAAGTTAAACATGGTGGTGTTATTAAGTTAGACATGGTGGAGCTATTAAGATAGACATGGTGGTGCTATTAAGTTAGACATGGTGGTGCTATTAAGTTAAACATGGTGGTGTTATTAAGTTAGACATGGTGGTGCTATTAAGATAGACATGGTGGTGCTATTAAGTTAGACATGGTGGTGCTATTAAGTTAGACATGGTGGTGCTATTAAGTTAGACATGATGGTGCTATTAAGTTAGACATGGTGGAGCTATTAAGTTAGACATGGTGGTGCTATTAAGTTAGACATGGTGGAGCTATTAAGTTAGACATGGTGGTGCTATTAAGTTAGACATGGTGGTGTTATTAAGTTAGACATGGTGGAGCTATTAAGTTAGACATGGTGGAGCTATTAAGTTAGACATGGTGGTGCTATTAAGTTAGACATGGTGGAGCTATTAAGTTAGACATGGTGGTGCTATTAAGTTAGACATGGTGGAGCTATTAAGTTAGACATGGTGGTGCTATTAAGTTAGACTTGGTGGAGCTATTAAGTTAGACATGGTGGAGCTATTAAGTTAGACATGGTGGAGCTATTAAGTTAGACATGGTGGTGCTATTAAGTTAGACATGGTGGAGCTATTAAGTTAGACATGGTGGTGCTATTAAGTTAGACATGGTGGAGCTATTAAGTTAGACATGGTGGTGCTATTAAGTTAGACATGGTGGTGTTATTAAGTTAGACATGATGGTGCTATTAAGTTAGACATGGTGGAGCTATTAAGTTAGACATGGTGGTGCTATTAAGTTAGACTTGGTGGAGCTATTAAGTTAGACATGGTGGAGCTATTAAGTTAGACATGGTGGAGCTATTAAGTTAGACATGGTGGTGCTATTAAGTTAGACATGGTGGAGCTATTAAGTTAGACATGGTGGTGCTATTAAGTTAGACATGGTGGTGCTATTAAGTTAGACATGGTGGTGCTATTAAGTTAGACATGATGGTGCTATTAAGTTAGACATGGTGGAGCTATTAAGATACGCATGGCCTGGGCCAATACTGGCTGAAACCTATCAAACTTATATAAAATCTGTCGTGTTGGGGGTCGGAGTTAGGTGAGGTGGGAGTCTCAGAACTGTATTATATATATATATAACAAAGAGGGTGTGGTAAGATACCAGGTGGACCATAACCCACCAGAGTACTCAATACTTAGGGTAGTAGAGTGGGTAATAGGAAAAGAGTCGGGACTGAACCCCGACAGCTGAGTTCCAGCCGTTTCGACAGCTAGATCCTAAACTATTCGGATCTAGCTGTCAAAACGACTCGGAGCTCAGCTGTTGGGGTCCTGACTCTTTTCATATATATGTATATATATATATATATATATATATATATACATAGAAGTAAACAACAAAAACAATAACAAAGAGTGCAGTACGAACAGTGTGGTATTAGGTTCACGCTTGAGAGTGGGGGGTAAGGTGGTCATGTAGGAGACACGGTAAAAAGGTGGTTGGTGGTAGAAAACCTGCCAGAGACACTTCCGTAGAGCGACACATGGTCTCCCGACCATTCCCACATCAAATGGAACAAAGCCATCTAACCCATGCTAGCGATGATGATGATGATACACTATTTTTTTTAATCTGTTATATTTCAAGAGGTTTTTTTTTTTTTTTTTGGTAAACTGCGTTTTATAAATCTGACTAGTATCATTGAAAATTAAAGGTGGGTGAAATGATGCCGCCAGGTGGCATTAACTCTAACACCCCCCCCCCTCTCCTGGCAATGAGCCCAACATCAGGAAACTGTTGAATTACAAACTCTCTCATCAGTTCAAAACATATATGTCTGTGTTGTAATATCTTCACAGTATTACCTTCCTTGATATATGATACCTTTCAAACAGACAATCTCTCTCTCTCTCTACCTCTTTCTCTCTCTCTCTCTCTCTCTCTCTCTCTCTCTCTACCTCTTTCTCTCTCTCTCTTTCTCTGTGTGTCTCTCTGTCTCCATCTCTCTCTCTGCCTCTCTCTTAACATATTAACATTCACATAAATCTTCTTTCTCTCTCTATCTCAAAATTAACATCCACATAAAATTAACAACTTCTGTTAAAGAAAGAAAACAACAACATTCTTTGATACTATGCTAGAAAGGGAATGGAGGTTGACAGAGTCGTTAGAGCATCCAACAAAAATGTTCTGCAGTTTGTGTTCAGACTTTACCTCCTTTTGGGTTCAAATCCTTTGCCTTTCATCTTTATGGAAATTGTGTTTGGGGGTGGTCAATAAAATATGTTTTAAGTCTAAGTCTGTTCCAAGCCAGGACTTCCCCGCTGAACAGGACGCTACTCTATCGCAGGGTTAAAGTTTCTCCCAAACCAGGAGACTTCCCCCTGTTCTCTATTGGAGGTTAGATTAGTTGAAAGTACACGAAAAAAAAAAACCCAGGTTAGCTTTTGCCTTTCATCCTTACGAGGTAGATAAAATAAAATACCAGTAATGCACTGGGGTAATTGCTGGCCTTGTGCCAAAAGTAGAAACCAGTATTACTCATTAATTAATATAAAAATGCGGTCTATTTCAGAAATTTGACGATCATAAAAGTTTGTAAGTATCCAGGAGTTATCTCCCTTCTAATTTTGCTAAGCGTACCCAGAAACACACACCTTGTCTTTGTATAGTCTTTCACCTGGCATGCCAGATGCAGCGACACTTTCCCCAGCGGCAACCTGGTGCTGTCTGCGACTAATCCAAGCCCTGCTGCACTTCGGGTCGAGGAGGGTAAGCTCTCCAAATATCAGTCGCTCTCCGACAGGTTTGTAGTCGAGCCTGTAGCAGTGGAGACTTCTGGTGTCCTTGGCCCTAGGGCTACCTCCCTACTCCCCACCATCGGCACAGAATTGGCTACCCACAGGTGTGAGTCTTGCGAGCTGGAATGGCTCTACAGGTAGTTTATCAGATTTTCCAAGTTATTATTTTTAGGGTGAGGCTAAGGTACTGAAACAACCAAGTACCCTCATGGGCATCACCTGACACCTCAGTAAGGCCAGGTGAGGCTAAGGTACTGAAAAAGCTAAGATCTTCATGGGCATCACCTGACTAATGAAAATTATTGTGTACAGTGCTCAGGTGCACTATAAAAAACGCTTCACAAATTTACCTGTCACCCTTGCACAGGGGTCATGCTAATCTTCTCTGTATCGTTCCAATTTTAATATATATACAGCCGAATATTTCTTGCTGAATCTCCCTGAGAATTATGTTAAGTGTACACATGTCTGTGGAAAGCTCAGCTACTTTCACATTAATTTAATAAGTTTCCTGTTCCATTGATGAAACAACTGGAACACAGAAGTTAAGAAATTAAAAACTCTTTTCGCACCAAACCACCCGAAACTCCCATACCATTATTATACAAAACTGTGTTTTTCAATGAATTACATTAAGAGTACTTGTGTCTGTGGAATGCTTAGTTAATCATACATTCATTTTATAAAAAAAGCTGTGCCATTCAGTAAACAACTGGAGCACTTATTGTTGAATCTAATGGACCCCCATAGCTGTTCCCAGTGACTTGCTATAGTCTTCTTGAATAATTATAATAATGATAATGAAAATCATTGTGTACAGTGCTCAGGTGCACTAGAACTCATCAAAGGTGCATGTATAGTGCATAGAATAATGTAGAAATGTCAGGGAAGTGAACAGTGTATGAGCTATGATATACACACAGACACGCATGCATATATATATATAATGAAAATGATTGTGTACAGTGCTCAGGTGCACTGCAACATATCAAAGGTACATGTATAGTACATAGAATAATGTAGAAATGTCAGGGAAGTGAACAGTGTATGAGTCATGATATACACACAGACACATAGACAGACATGTATGTATGTATGGAGGGGGAATATCAGGTGTAGTGTTGGCAAATCTTTCCTTCTTCTCCTTTTTATTCTTCCTTTGTTGTTGTTGTTCTTCGTCTCCTCCTCTCCCCACCCCGCCCCTCCTCTTCTTCTTCAAAGCTTCTCCACCTCCTCCTCCTATCTCCATTAAAAATTTAAGAACCAGCCGCCCAACCAACCGACCAGCCAACCAACAAAAGCACCATTTTACTGACCCGCTAGAAATAGCAGCTAAATATCCAACAGAATCTCATGCAACCATCTTAAAAGGAAGGCTACACTGGATATTATATATAGTCCTAGTTATACACACTGTAAGACGATGAATTGACAGAGTTGGTTGTTGAGGCATTGGATTACTAAGGACCTCATATTTGTTTCCGTTCTCTGGACTCCGAGTTCAAATCCCACCCAGGTCAACTGAGCCTTTCATCTTTTCGAGGTTGATAAATGAATTACTAGTCAAGTCCTGGGGTAGATTCTTCCACTTTATACCTCTCTCTCTCTCCCTCTCTCTGTGTCTCTCTCTGATAGATATACAAATATGTATACACATATATAAGGTATATATGTATGTGTGTATATATATATATATATATGTATGTGTGTATATATATATATATATATATATATATATATATATATATATATATATATACTTATATATATACACATATATGTATGTGTGTATATATATATAAATATATATATGTGTGTATATATATATATATGTGTGTATATATATATATATGTATGTGTGTATATATATATATGTATGAGTGTATATATATATGTATGTGTGTATATATATATGTATGTGTGTATATATATATGTATGTGTGTATATATATATGTATGTGTGTATATATATATATGTGTGTATATATATATATGTGTGTATATATATATATGAGTGTATATATATATATATATATATATATGTGTATATATATATATGTGTGTATATATATATATATATATGTGTGTGTATATATATATATGTGTATATATATGTGTGTGTATATATATATATGTGTATATATATATGTGTATATATATATATATGTGTATATATATATATATGTGTATATATATATATATATGTATGTGTGTGTATATATATATATATATATACACATGTATATATGTGTGTGTGCATGTATATATATATATACACACATCTATATATATATGTGTGTTATATCCCATAAAATAGGTAATTCTTTGTCTATTCTTTTCATGCAATTATAATTTGATACATATCTGTGTGTGTGTGTCTGTGTTTGTTTGTTTGTATGTGTATATGTGTGTGTTTGTATGTGTATATGTGTGTGTGTTTGTATGTGTGTAATAGGAGGGAAAAATAGTTAAAGAATTTTTTAATTAACATTATATTTTGTTAACACAATTAACAAAGAAAATCAACACACACACACATATATATACATACACATACACTCACTAAAGATACATACACACACACTCTCCCTCACACACACACTCTCTCCCTCACATACAGACACACACATACAAGGCCCCATAATAACACAATACTGACAGATAGGGGGGGGGGGGTTATATTTCCGAACAATTATATATATATATATATATATAGGTGTGTAATGAGGGAGAGGGTCGTTATATGTCCCTATAATTAATTATATATACATATATACATACATATGTATATATATATATATGTACAGGGTGTGTAATGAAGGGTGTCTAATTTCAGCAGCAACTCCATCACAGCAGCAGCTTACTTCTGGTGTATTGTAGTGGTTAGGGTTGTATGGTGGTGGTGGTGGTGGTGGTGGTGGGGGGGGGGGGGGAGATAAAGAAAGAAAGAAAGAAAGGAAGGAAAGAAATAAAGAAGATAGAAGGGAATAAAAAGAAAGAGAAAGGAAAAAGGGAGGAAGGGGAGATAAAGAAAGGAAAGAAGAGAGAAAAAAGGAAGTAAGTAAGTAAGAAAGAAAGGGAGGGACAGAGAAATAAAGAAAGATATATATATAGAGAGGGAAGAGTGGGAGTAGAAAGTAACAGAGAGTAGGAGAGAGGTGTTTGAGAGAGAGAGGGAGAAAGAAAGAGAGAAATGGAGAGGGAGAGAGAGGGGGGAAGAGATAGCTGATAAAGGTGGGAGAGAGAGGAGGGATAGTATGAGAGAAAAGATAGAGAAGGAAGAGAGAGGAGAGAGAAAGAGAGGGAGAGACAGGGGGAGGGAAAGTGGATTAAGACCAACAAAATGCCCTAAGACCCCCTTCCTAGCCCTCATCTCACCAGTTCAACAATGACACCCATCTTCACATCTGCCATTGTCTGACAAGATGTTAAGACCCCTAACAAGCAGTGGGGGTGAAATAATAGATTTAAAATACAGTTTTCTTCCAGGTCAGACCTCTCAGATATCTATCTATCTATTACCTATCTATCTATATATATAGGAAAAGAGTCAGGAACCCGATGGCTGAGCTCCAGCCGTTTCGACAAGTATCAAGTACTCTGGTGTGTTATGGTCCACTTGGTTCCTTACCACACTTCCTTTGTTATCTATCTATATATTCAGTAGAGATTGTTTTGGTAAAAACAGGAGTAAGCAGGAGAAAGCTCTCTCCACTTGTAGTTTGTAGTTACAATGGAGATTCAGTATAAGAATAACATTAAGAAAGATGCTGATGTTACCTGGAGAGACTCACTGATCTCTGAGCTACAAATCTGTCCAGAGATTCTTTCCTGAGACATTCTAACCACATGTCCATAGTACCAGAACTGTGATTTCTCAATTCAGAGAAGTAGCAGCTCTACCTGGAGTGACTCACTGATCTCTGAGCTACAAATCTGTCCAGAGATTCTTTCCTGAGACATTCTAACCACATGTCCATAGTACCAGAACTGTGATTTCTCAATTCAGAGAAGTAGCAGCTCTACCTGGAGTGACTCCCTGATCTCTGAGCTACAAATCTGTCCAGTGATTCTTTCCTGAGACATTTTAACCACATGTCCATAGTATCAGAACTGTGATTTCTCAATTCAGAGAAGTAGCAGCTCTACCTGGAGTGACTCCCTGATCTCTGAGCTACAAATCTGTCCAGAGATTCTTTCCTGAGACATTCTAACCACATGTCCATAGTACCAGAACTGTGATCTCTCAATTCAGAGAAGTAGCAGCTCTACCTGGAGTGACTCTCTGATCTCTGAGCTACAAATCTGTCCAGTGATTCTTTCCTGAGACATTTTAACCACCTGGCAGTGTGATGGAGGCAGGTGGCTGTGGAGGGCGACATCATCAGCGGTGTGGTGGAGGCAGGTTTTGGTGGGAGACTCAACATAAAAAGGAATCGGTCAGTCGAAGTCTGGTGTTCAATTATATATATTTTAAGCCAGGAAGAGTCTATTATTTGGAACCTATTCTTTCTTCACCCCTCTTTCACCAAATTAAACTCGTCTGTGACATATTTATATGATTATCAGTCAGACCTAATTTAACTATCTTAATGTCACCTTTACTCTTTCTCCCTTTTTATCTCTCTCTCACTTTTTATCTCTCTCTCTCTCTTTTTCCCTATCTCTCTCTCTCTCTGTTTCTCTCTTTACTTGTCTCTCTATCCATTTACCTCCTTCTCTTTTTATCTCTCTCTCTCTTTATCTATCCCCTCTCTCTCTTTATCTATCCTCCTCTCTCTCTTTTAATATCATTTTTCTCTAATTCCTATATTATCTATCTCTCTCTCTCTCTCTGTTACTTTCATTCGTTTTCTTTTCTTTCTTCTCTTCATACTCTATATTTCTCTATCTCTCTTTCTGTCAGTTTACCTCCCCTTCCCTTCCCATTATATTCTTAGTCTTTCTCTCTCTCACAGCTTCTCCCCCTCAGTCTTTGAGTTACTATACTCCCCCTCCTCCTACTACTACTGCTACTCCAATGACATATCTACGACGTTGTGTCACACTAACTTCCGCTTTCCACACTTTCTCTCCTCCTCCTATCCCAGTTATATCTCTGTCTCTCTCTCTCTCTCTTTCTCTATATCCCCCCATTTCTCATTCCTCCTACTATCACAAATTTACCCCCTCTCTCTTTTCTCTTACTATTTTTAAAATCTCTCACTTTCTTGCTCTCTCTCTCTCACTCGCCTTATCTCTCCTCCCCCTTCAGTGCTTAAATCACTCCCACAAATGCCATTGTCACAATAACCACACTACTACCACCACCACCACTACTACAACACCCTTTCCCTCTCTCTTCCTATCTAGTAGTATCAGCATTACTCTTACTACTACCACCACTACACCACCACAATAGTGGTAGTAGTAGTAGTGGTACTACCACCACCACAGTAGTAATGGTAGTGGTACTACTACTGCTGTTACTGATACCACCACCACAGTAATAGTAGTAGTGGTAGTAGTAGTAGTAGCAGTATCACCACCACAGTAGTAGTAGTAGTAGTAGTACCACCACTACAGTAGTATCAGTATCAGTAGTAGTAGTAGTAGTTGTAGTACCACCACAGTAGTAGTGTCAGTAGTAGTAGTACCACCACCACAGTAGTAGCAGTAGTAGTAGTTGTAGTACCACCACAGTAGTAGTGTCAGTAGTAGTAGTACCACCACCACAGTAGTATCAGTAGCAGTAGTAGTAGTACCACCACAGTAGTGTCAGTATCAACGGCGTTGGACGTCTAACAGTCAAGTCAGACAGGAGTTATCAGTCCTGGTCTGTAGAAACCGACATCTCTGTCACACTACACACATATATATATATATTAAAATATATATATATATATATACACCTATATAGAATATATACACCAACACCATGCCTATTATATTGTATTCAACATCCGTATCGGGGTGTAGAGAGGTAAAATATGCGTTTATTTATTTATATATTTGGGGTTCTGATGAGATGTGAGATTTGTGTGATGTGCGTGAAATGTGATTTGCGTGAAATGTGATTTGTGTGAAATGTGATTTGTGTTATGAATGAAATTGAAAATATACATCCTAGCATCCATCCATATATACATACATGCATACATATATATTGAGATGTATATATATATATTTATACATACATCTTTCTCTCCCTCCCCTCTCTCTCTTTCTCTCTCTATATATATATACCCACACACACACACACACGTGTGTGTGCGGGTATATAATTGATCTACGGGAATTGAAATATATATCCTTCCATCCATCCATATATACATCTATTCTCACATAAATTCATACATATATACATACGTATGTATATATATATACACATCTCTCTCTCTCACTCTTTCTGTGTATATATATATGTAATATATATATATATATATATATATACATACACAGAGAGAGAGAGAGAGATGTGTATATATGTATGAATTTGTGTTACACACAGAGATAGAGAGAGATAATAATTTTGCTTATCGCCGTATATTGAGTACTCACATGATTTAGTGATTTCACCGGTCACAACACCCCTCTTTCTCTTTGTGTGTGTATATATATAGATATATATATAGATATGTGTGTATAAATGTCTCAAATCGTTGATACTTTCGATAAATTCTTTAAATATTTAATCATAGTTACGACTATATAGTATCTGGGGACATTTTTACCCTAACCCTGTCACATTATCCTAACCCTAACCTCTTCTCTTTTACCATTAAATGGTTTATTTACATATTTAATATAATATATATAACATGTTTCAACACACGATTTCACATTAAATAAACCTTGCAAAACAAATATTTAATATAATTACATTTATATTTTCCTATTTCACATTCCATCCTTTCTTCTCAAGTTAAATTTTTTCCTATTAAACTATTTATTTA
Organism: Eledone cirrhosa; assembly: GCA_964016885.1. Classification (NCBI taxonomy): domain Eukaryota; kingdom Metazoa; phylum Mollusca; class Cephalopoda; order Octopoda; family Eledonidae; genus Eledone; species Eledone cirrhosa. Next base: position 8,188,239 of record OZ024763.1, read on the forward strand.
TTATATATTTTCTGGCAATATTACATCATGACCCTCCCCAAATATAACAATATGTATATATGTATATATATATATATATATATATATATTTATCCCGGGTTCAATCGGAGGTAACCACAGTAAGGTACTCAATACAAAGCAGAGTATAAATATTTAATATAGAAATGGCTTCTACAGGACTAGAACTGTTTCATTCGGGAGAAATCATCAGGGAGCTTCCCGATGATTCCTCCCGAATGAAACAGTTCTAGTCCTGTAGAAGCCATTTCTATATTAAATATATATATATATATATATAAATCAGGAAAGAAGAGTGACACGGTTTGCTATACAAAAAAGGTTTTTAATGTTAATGCTAAAGGAAAAAAAGAGAAAAACAGACCCAAATATATTTTCCATGTTATTTCCAATTTCACCTCTTCTCCATAACCACTGTTTTCTAATATATATATATATATATATATATATATATATATATATATATATATAATATCCCTTCTGCTATATTAGAAAACAGTGGTTATGGAGAAGAGGTGAAATTGGAAATAACATGGAAAATATATTTAAGGGTCTGTTTTTCCTTTCTTTGATTTGTCAAAGTGGCATTATTGAAAAAATGAGAGGGACAATTCTTTAAAAAAAAAAGAGTTTTATAAAGTATATAAAATATTACCGGTTTCGATGTATTATTAAAATTCATTTGATCAAATGTTGAGAATTACAATTCAAAAGAATTAATAAGAATTAAAAGTTAAAAATTAAAGATTTAAAATTAAGTGTTGAGGTTAGTTTTTTTTCATCTTCCTTGTTGAGAAGGAGACTGTATAATATTTTACTGTCTGTTAGTTAAAAGAAGAAACAAACAAGCCATTTATGTTCCCCACTGTTTTCAAATATCTCTCTTTTAGGTCTTCTAACAATAACAAGCCTTTGCCTTTTAATGTCCCTTCCCTGTGTGGAATGGGATAAAGGATTGATATTATAAAGTGGTCCCTTAGAACTGGGGTGGTAGTTATTTCTGATATTATTTATTCAACCATATACTCTCTTTTATCCCTTTTCTCCTTTCATTCCTTCTGTACTTTCATAAGATTTATGTCACCCTGTTTTAGAGATAAAGATCATTATCACCATCATCATCATCATAGTCATCCTATCATCATCATCATCATAGTCATCATAACTACCATCATCATCATCTCCATCATCATTGGTCCCGGAGAAGCCAATTTCTATATTAAACATTATATATATAATGTTTAATATAGAAATATATATATATATATATAATCAGTTGACTATTTGTTAGACATTTATCAACATTCAGCCAAATATATAGAACAGACCACTGGTCATTTAAATACATACATTATATCTGGTGAGACACTTTACCACAAACATGTCTGGTATGCAGGTCATTAGCTGGTTAAATCGATTGACAAACAGCCTTATTCTTATATCATGTGGTTTACAGAACCGGTAGAACGACGAACGATGATATTTATTTAAAAAAATAATAATATATAATTTTCTGCTTTTTGGCACAAGGCCAGCATTTAACCCTAGTGTATTACTGGTACTTTATTTTATCGACCCTGTAAGGATGAAAGGCAAAGCTAACCTCGGTAGGATTTGAACTCACTGCCTATCTGGGAGGCATCGATACCAAGTGATGTTCGATACCCAGAAGCGGGTCATCTCTACCTTAGTAGGAATCTAATTACCCATACAGGGTACCAACTGACTATACTTGAGATATATATGGTGTATAGTTAGATTGTATATAGTTTATATAGACTGTTACCTGTGTATATAGTGGTGTATATATATAGACTGTTACCTGTGTATATAGCGATGTGTATATATATATATATATATATATAGACTGTTACCTGTGTATATAAACTGTTACCCGTGTATATAGTGATGTATATATATATATAGAGAGAGAGACTGTTACCTGTGTATATAGTGATGTGTATATATATATATAGACTGTTACCTGTGTATATAAACTGTTACCCGTGTATATAGTGATGTATATATATATATGTATAGACTGTTACCTGTGTATATAGTGATGTGTATATGTGTATCATGGGTCATCTCTACCTTAGTATGAATCTAATTACCCATACGGTACCAAATGACTATACTTAAGATAGTTTTTGTTTGTTTGTGCTGAGTTCGATCTAATCCAGCTCAGATCGAATTTAGCCACTTTCCATTGCATTTCAGCTCCTTTTTATGTATTGCAATCAACTAGGGTACCCAATTAAAATAATTAAGGTTTAGTGTGACCCTTAACATTGCATTTCGCCCCTTTTTATGTATTGAGATCTAACTATAAGGTACCAAATTAAAATAGAGGTTGCTATTCCATTGCATTTTTTACTCCTTTTTTTATGTATTGAGTTCAACTAGGGTACCCAATTAAAATAGAGGTTGATAGTGACCCTTAGCATTGCATTTCACCCTTTTTTCATGTATTGACATCCAACTATAAAGTACCCAATTAAAATAATTGAGGTTTGTGACCCTAGGAGGTCTCCTCATCTTTAGGGAATTTGTTTGTTTTAAATGTTTATTTTCTTAGTCTCTGTTTTATTTTACACACAAAAACCCCCCTAAAATTGTATCGTCCTGTACCGTCTTTAATGTTTCCTTAATGTGAACCCTGTGAGGCTAATAACTGAAACCATAACCCCACCCCCTCACCACTGTCCCTGTCTTTGTATTGTCCCCTATATGTCGGCCCTTGTGGCCAATAATGAAACCATTATATTAGAAGTAGGATTGGCTAATGTCCATCTCTCCTCTTCCGCCAGTAATTTCTGGCCTTTCGCCATTCTTATTAAACTGTTTGTGGCAGAGAATGGCGTGAAGCGTTGGATGGACAAACACAATACCTTGCGGTGTTTCTTTCTGATTTTAGCGTCGTGTCCCTCCACATGGAATCTAGTCTAGTATATAACTTTGCCTTTGTTTTTATCGAACTTTCTGGAAGGAGGGTGGTTGTGTGTGTGTGTGTGGGGGGGGGGTCGATTTAATCGATAAAAATAAAGCATCAGTGGTCAAGCTAATCGATTAATCACCCCCTCACCACCACACACACACACCGCTACACACCACACACACAATACCACATGCGCACACACACACACACCACACTACATACACACCACTACACACGCACCACACACACAACACCATATATATATATAGCTCCATACACACATAAATACATACACATGTTACCGTCTTGATAAAGCTGAGAGCACATGAGATAATATTATTTGTCTAAACACTCCCCTTTCAAAACAAAGATGGATAGAACGATTAAAATACCGGATTTAAATTACTTTTGGTGTATTAAAATAAGGTTACACACGTTGAGAGTTTAAACCTTGATATTAACAATAGTAATTGTGTTGGTGGTGGAGTTTGTATTAGTATTTCATCCTTTAACTAACGAGAAGCAATGAAGGATTGGTGCAGCCGATTAAAGTGACCTCTCCTTAGCAAATTCCTGGCTTGGTGCCATTCTCTAAGTTAGAAATCGTCATAATAATATATATGCTTTCTAATTTAGGCACAAGGCCAACCATTTTGGGGCTGGAGGGGAAAGGGAAAATCGATTAAACAACCCCAGTGCATCACTGGTAGTTCATTTTAGCGACCCTGTAATAATGGTTTCTAATTTAGGCACAAGGCCAGCGATTTTGGGAGAATGGAAAGTTGATTAAATCGACCCATTGCGTTACTGGTACTTTATTTTATGGACCCTGTAATAATGGTTTCTGATGGGGCCCTGTGCTTAAGTACACCTAAGCACAATGGTAAACCAGGCGCTGGAGATGGTCATAACTGGAATGATTTGATAATTTGATGAATGTCTGCTCGATCAAAGCTGGCCTAGGGCTAAACCACACAACCATTATTAGACGTAGTACTATTAGTAGTAGTAATAGTATAGTAGTTGTTGTAGTAGTAGTAGTAATTTAATATTTAACGTAGTAAATGTCTCAGTAAGAGAGTTGCTAATTAAGATATCTTTAATAATTATAGATATTAATTCTGTGGTACAACATTATGATTAATTAATTAGGTTAATTATTGGAAATTGGTAATTATTAGAAATATATTTATATATATATATATTTATTTGGATTTTAGTCTTCAAATTTATTATTATTACTATATATATATATATATTTATATATAGAGGTGTCCCAAAAATATGTATAACATTCTAATCAAAGTGTGTATACATTTTTGGGGGACACTGTATATATATGTGTGTGTATATATATATGTATGTATACACATAAATGTATGTATATATGCACATAGTATTAGCAATTGGAAAGACCAATGGAAACATTTTTTCCTCGGTCCGATTTGACGAAAGTCAATCGACTGTCATGTATGTATATATGCATACATATGTATGTATATATACATATGTATATATATACATATGTATATATATACATATGTATATATATACATATGTATATATATATATATACATATGTATATATATACATATGTATATATATATATACATATGTATATATATATATACATATGTATATATATACATATGTATATACATACATATGTATGGATATATGCACACGTACATACATACATACACACACACACATATATATGTGTTATTCCGTCATCAGTTTTTTTAAAATTCTGTCGTGTTATGAAAGACAAAGGTTTGTTCATCTTTTAGAGACTGACTCACTGCACCAAACACACCACCCCCTTTCTTCCTCTTGTTTATCTGATGTTGGCTGTATATGTGTGTATTTACAGCTGATATATATATATATATATAAATATATATATATATATATCAGCTGGAAAGAAATACACACGCAAATACACATCACCGCAGGATATATATATATATATATATATATATATATATATATACACACACACATATAATGAAACGCCTATGTATGTATGTCCAGCTGACACACACACACACACACACACATATATATAGTTAAAATATGTGAGCGTCCAGCAAAGCTGAGTGTGTGTATATAAATATAATCTCTCGATATATAATGTATATATAAACACACATGATATATACAAAGCATATAAATAAATTTACAGTAGAATAACATAAATATTTATATGTATATATATACATCTGAAATATACATTTTTATCCAGCTGAGTATGAGTATATATATATATATATATATATATATATATATATAACGGAGTTGTGGTAAGGAACCAGATGGACCATAACGCACCAGAGTACTCAATACTTAGAGTAGTTAGTGGGTAATAGGAGAAAGTATGACCCCGACGGCAGAGCTCAAGCCGTTTCGACGGCTATTTTAGTGCAGAAATAGCTATCGAAACGGCTTGAGCTCTGCTGTCGAGGTCATACTTTCTCATATATATATATATACACACACACACCCTGATATTCTTTACATATATATACACCCTGATATTCTTTACATATATATACACCCTGATATTCTTTACATATATATACACCCTGATATTCTTTACATATATATACACCCTGATATTCTTTACATATATATACACCCTGATATTCTTTACATATATATATACACCCTAAAATCCCTTACATATATATACACCCTAAAATCCCTTACATATATATACACCCTAATATCCCTTACATATATATACACCCTAATATCCCTTACATATATACACAATCTACACCCTAATGTTCCCTACACACAGAGTAGCTGTAGTGTAGATAGCCATCATCACCATAGCTACCATCATAAGATATCTACCACCACACTGACCTTATTAAAGATCTGGACAAACATCATGACAGGTGCTTCTTTGCAGGGTGGGGTTCATTACTAAGACCCCCACTGTCCCTGTCTTTGTATTGTCCTCAATATGTAGGCCCTAGTGGTCAATAAAGAAAATGGACATCCTGTAAATGTGGTTGGTGTAAGGAAGGGCATCGAGCCGTAGAAAACCTGCCAGATACAGTCCTGTACGAGTGAGACACGGTCCCCCGACCAATCTTGCCTCAAGTGGGACAAACCCGTCCAACCCATGTTAGCATGGAAGATGGATGATGATGATGATGATGATGATCTTGAGTTCAAATCCCACCGAGGTTAGCTTTGCCTAGAAATCATTATTATTATTTCAGGACACAAGGGCAGTGGATTGGCAGTACCGGTAGAGGGTCGCATGCCATGCTTTGCAGCATAGAGTTACGGCCCTTTATGATCTGAGTTCATATCTCGCCGAAATTCACTTTGCCTTTCATCCTCAAAGTACCAGTCACACACTGGGGTCGATTTAATTGACTTCCCCCTCGCCCCAAATTGCTGGCCTTGTGCCTATATAAGAAACCATTATTTCAGGACACAGTCACCTGACCCAACTTGGCTCAAACAGGACAACCCGTCAAACCCATGCTAGTGTGGAAAAATGGACGTTAAACAGTGATGATGATGAGTATATATATATACTCCATCTTATATTCAGACACAGTGTATCTAGGACTACAGCGCCTCAAATAGGACAACCTGTCTAACCCATGCTAGCATGGAAAGTGGACATATGATGATGATGATATATTTACTGTTTCTGAAGGAGACGGCCGATTGAAGAGGGATTTTGTGACTAGAAATAGGTAGCAACTTAACCACTGCCATGCTAGTCAATATATTGATCTCCACCAATCAATCAACCCCCTGAAACGATCACAAAACAATGAACTCTCCACCTATACCTGACTTCTGTTTTTAGTGTTCACACACATATATATATATCATCATTCATCATCATCATCATTTTATTTTACGTCCGCTTTTTCCCTGCTTGCAAGGGTAGGACGGGAACTGATGCTGGCTTGATTTCTACAACTGGATGCCCTTCCCAACACCAACCTCATTTTTACAGTGAGTGCTGGGTGCTTTTTGGCTGTGGCACCTGCACGACCACTTTACAGTGGAATGATAAGGACCTCAGTCCCTATCATCTCATTTCTACAGCTGAGTAAACTGGAGCAATGTGAAATAAAGTGTCTTGCTCAATGAAACAACACATCACCCGGTCTGAGAATTGAACTCACAAACTTTCGATTGCAAGGCCAATGCTCTAACCACTAAGCCATGTGCCTCTCTCTCTCTCTCTCTCTCTCTAACAAAGGAAATGTGGTAAGGAACCAAATGCACCATAACGCACCAGAGTACTCAATACTTAGGGTAGTAGAGTGGGAAATAGGAAAAAGTATGACCCTGACGGCAGAGCTCAAACCGTTTTGACGGCTATTTCTGGACTCAGTCCAGAAATAGCCGTCGAAACGGCTTGAGCTCTGCCATCGGGGTCATACTTTTTCCAATATATATATATATCTATATATATTTGTGTAGGTATGCATGGAATGTATATCTGCCATTGTTAGTATGAATAGTGTATATTTTTGTGTGAGTGGTGTGTGTGTGTGTGTGTGGCATATGTTTGTATATGGACAGGTAGGCCCTAAATCAGCATAGTTGGTGTGGCTTTATCCTGGGTAGATATTAATGGATATTGCTGAAGTGTGTTTGTGTATGTACACATATATATATATATGTATGCATATATATATATATGTATATGTATGCATATATATATATATGTATGCATATATATATATATGTATGCA
>OZ024763.1:8198434-8230934 GCA_964016885.1 Eledone cirrhosa
TAACATATTTCTAACGAAAGATTCTGCCGACCATTTTTTTTTTTAATAATCGAGAAGTTGGAGAAATTTAGTAATATAACCAACTTTCTCGTTATTAAGTTAAGCTGGGGTTTGGAACATAACAAAAGTTCTTACATAAAATTATGTGTATACATCTATCTATCTAGGGCAGGTAAAATTCCTGGGTGTGATATTAAACTACATCCAGTGGCAAGGCTCCAGTTCAGGAGTTCAAGAGCTGTGGGGAATGTGGAGTTACCCCTTAGTTGTTATCACTGCCAGGTCTGCTCTGGCCTGGAGTAGTAGTAGTAGTAGTACTGTTAAGGCCCCATTTATGGGTTAAATAATTACCTTACTCGCGTGGCGCTGGTAAGGTATTATCAGCCATTGAAAAGTGTATATATATATATATATATATATATATATATATATACACACACACACACAATGTTGGATAGAATGCTTTGTAGTATTTATTCCGACTCTCTGCTCTCTGAGGCCAACTTTGCCTTTCATTCATTCGAGGTCAATAAAAAGTACCAGTGAAGTACTGGGGTTGATTCTTGCTTCTCTCTCTCTCTATCTATCTATCCTTCTCATGAAGAGATCTGCTGTATTCAGACCTGAAGAGGATCGGGCTCTGCCAGGTAAAAAAAAAAGGCCCTAGAAACACCTTTATGTCAATACGCCACCTCTACAACTACCATTAATTTCCTAACTAGTCATGTCCTTTCTGGTTCTGTGAAGCCCAGCATCTCAAGATTTCTACTGAGGCAGTTACTAACATAGCCCAGTGCCCCAATAATGTATGTATGTATGTATGTATGTATATGTGTTTGTATGTATATATATATATATATATATATATGTGTGTATCTATATTTTGATGGAAATCTCATCAAAGGGGAAAAATTCAAAGTATTTGAATATTTAGAACAACTGTGTATATATTATACATGCATACCACACATACTGCGTGGCACATATTGTACATCACCACACATACTTTTGAGAATGTTTGTGTATACAATATAATATACACACCATATATTTGTTTGTATACAATGTACATAGCACATTTGTAATGCATGGTGTATATATATATAAATATATCACTATATGTCTTATAAAGTACCAGTAATGTACTGTTGTTGATTTAATCGACTTTCCCCTCCCCCAAAATTGTTGGTCTTATGCCTAAAGTAGAAACAATTATTATTATTAAAAAGAAAGAAAAAAGAAATTAAATTTAAAGCCAACAATTTTACAGTGTACTGGGTGTATTTTGTTGTGGCACCTGAACTACCACTTTACAGTGTACTGGGTGTATTTTATCATGGCACCAACACTACCACTTTACAGGGTGTACTGGGTGTATTTTATCATAACACCAACACTACCACTTTACAGGGTGTACTGGGTGTATTTTATCATGGCACATATTAGTATAAATATGAATTATTGCTAGCATTTAATGATTTAAAAAAAATATGTTATAGTTTGCTTGAAGCATTGTATATGATATATAATGTCAGAAGTGATATGATATAAGGCTAAACAATGCAAAATAAATGGTAAGATGAAGGTAGCAAAAAAGTTATTTACCTGGTAATCTTTGTGTTGGTTTTGTTTCCTTTGTCCTAATATTTCGGGGCTTAAAATTCCCTTCAACCCTTTCGCATTTAAACTGGCCATATTTGGCCAGAATTCTCTCACTCCTTTCTGTTCAAACTGGCTGTAACCGGCCACTCATACTTATGTTCAGGTATTGTTTTCAAAATAAATAATATCAAATTCTCAAAAATTCGACATTATGTGAGATAATTATGAAATTATTGTGTAGTGCTCAGGTGCACTACAACTCATCAAAGGTGCATGTATAGTACATAGAATAATATACAAATGTCAGAGAAGTGAATGGTGTATGAGCCATGATATACATGTGTGCGTGTGTATGGAGGGGGGATATCAGGTGTAGTGTTGGTGAATCTCAGGAAGCATGGAGGTTTTAAAGGATGCAGTGTCTCAACAGCTAACAACTGATGCAGGTAGTTTGTTCTATGGAGGTTTTAACGGATTCAGTGTCTCGACAGCTAACAACTGATGCAGGTAGTTTGTTCCATGGAGGTTTTAAAGGATGCAGTGTCTCGACAGCTAACAACTGATGCAGGGAGTTTGTTCCATGCTTCAGCAACTCTGAGAGTGAAAAAAATATTTCCGAAAGTCATGGGAGCTGTGCTGTTTTCTGACTTTGTTGGCATGTCCACGGGTGTTAGACACATGTAGATAAAAAAGGTACTCAGGGTTGTTGTTGGCAAGATGGTTAATAATTTTGTGGGTGTTTACCAAGTCAGTTGCTAGGCGAGCTAAAAGTCTTTTCCATGAAAATACAATAGTTGTAAATGGTAAAGTGTTAGGGAACTCTGAGAGGAAAATGTTTCAGTTCTTCTTCTTTTTGGAATTAAATTTAGATTTTTTTTGTTTTGTTTTGTTTTGTTGTTGTTGTTTATTTGTTTCATTTTTTTTTTTTTTTTTTTTTCTTTCTGCAGACCAAAAATAAAATCAAAAGCATTAAATCTATTTTAGCAGCGAAACATATTGAGTTTACCGAAATTGATATCTCAAAGGATTCTGATGAAAAAGTGAAAATGCGCACCTTGTGCGGCAACGAGACGGCCGTCCCACCACAGTTGTTTAACGAAGAGGAATACCTAGGGGTGAGTTACGAGGACCCCCTCTTAATGTTGGTGTTATGGTGAAATGGGGGGGCTGGACCATCATGTTCTGAAGCCAGCCCACACTAGGGGTGAGTTACGAGGACCCCTCATTGTTCCCCCTCTTAATGTTGTTGGTGTTATAGTGAAATGGAGGGCTGGATGGTGGGGCAAGGGCCCTCATGTTCTGAAACCAGCCTGCACAGGTGACCATGTGTTCTGCTCTTTTGGTATGGTTTCTGTAGCGAGATGCCCTTCCCAAGACCAACCACTTTACTGTGTATACTGGATAAATTTTAGTGTGGCACCAACACTACCACTTTACAGAGTGTACTGGGTGTATTTTATCATGGCACCACCACTACCATTTTACAGGGTGTACTGGGTGTATTTATCATGGCACCAACACTACCACTTTACAGGGTGTACTTTATCATGGCACCAACACAACTTTACAGAGTGTACTGGGTGTACTTTATCGTGACACCAGTGTTAAACGAGGACCAGTAATTGTTCTGAAATAATTGTTTCCTCTCATTTGCAGGATTACGACCTGTTTAATGAAGCTGTCGAGGCACAAGATATAAAGAAATTCCTGAAACTTGAATAAAATAAACTGGTGTAAGTATAATACTACTACTACTATTACTATTGGTGCTGCTACTATTACTACTACTACTACTATTGCTGCTGGTGCTACTGCTACCACTACTAATACCACCACCACCACTACTACTAGCCAACTCTGTGCCAATGGTGGTGAGTAGGGAGGTGTTTGTAGGGCAAAGGACCCAATAAGTCGATGGTGGTATGTAGGGAGGTAGTCCTAGGGCCAAGGACACCAGAAGTCTCCACTGCTATGGACTCAACCACAAACCTGTCAGATCCTGACCTCCTCCACTGCTAATAATTAGAAATTAGACCAGCTAAATAAGAGAAACTATTAACTACTTGTAAATATTTGCATACCTATCTCACTCGCGTTATAATAGCGGTGTTGTTTGATGCTGATGTAAGAAACTGGGTTAAACTAGAACAAACCAGTTTTATGGGAAAACTGATTTTGTTTGCTTTCATTATAAATATTTTTAAAATGTTCTATTCTAAAAATAATCAACATATTTACTAATTAATATTAATTACTTAATCCTTTTGTATCGCAACCACCAGCGTCGCCATCCTCTGTGTAGTACACAAATGTGCGTGTATCATCATAACCATCCTCCTGTGTAGTACACATTTGTATATACACACACACGTGTGTATATGATGATGATCATCATCATCCTGCTGTGTAGTACACATTTGTATATACACACGTGTAGTACACATTTGAACATACATACACGTGTGTCTATCATCATTACCATCCTCCTGTGTAGTACACACACACACACACGTGTGTATCATCATCACCACTATCCTGCTGTGTAGTACACATTCATATATACACGTGCGTGTGTATGTATCATCATCCTGCTGCTTTGTAGTACACATCAATGTGTACAGTAGTACACATCAATGTGTACAGTAGTACACATTGATGTGTACAGTAGTACACATTGATGTGTACAGTAGTACACATTGATGTGTACAGTAGTACACAGCATGAAATAGATGCAAAAATGATTATATATTGGTTTCTGATTTAGACACAAGGTCAACAATTTTAGCAGAAGGGGGAGAGTCAATTAAATTGACCCCAGCACATTACTGGTACTTTATTTTATTGACCCTGTAAGAATGAAAAGGTAAAGTTAACCTTGGCAGGATTTGAACTCAGACTGTAAAATGCTGTAATTTTATTCCATAAAGTATGTTGTCTGACGCTCCACTGATTACTGCTAATCACTGTCCTATGACGTTATATATATAACAAAGAGGGTGTGGTAAGATACCAGATGGACCATAACCCACCAGGGTACTCAATACTTAAGGTAGTAGAGTGGGTAATAGGAAAAGAGTGAGGACCCCGACGGCTGAGATCTGAACTGTTCATATCTAGCTGTCGAAACGGCCGGATCTCAGCCGTCGGGGTCCTCACTCTTATATATATGTATATATATATAGTGTGTGTATCCTGGTTTTTAGATTAGGTACACTGAATCCCTCCCTATCTGTTGTAAGAAGCGACTAAAAGGTTTGGCAAGAGGGCATCCATCAGGCTGTAAAACTTTCTTCTCATCAGCATCATCCTAAGCCAGCGATCGTACAGCATCGCCGTGCGTAGAGTTGACCGGGTCCACCAGCGCCATCTATCGCTGCCGGTCCCGGTCCCGTGCCAGCTCCTCCGTATGCTCCAAGGTGATGTCGAGCCTCTAGAGATCTCCCCTGATGACATCTTTTGATGGTCCTCAGGGCTCTGCTATCAAAGCTGTCGATTCTCTTTGCCAGGTTCTTTGTTGAACATCGTCTCATGCCAGCATGGAAAAGTGGATATAAAAAAACCATGATGGAGATGGAGATGATGATGATGAATCTAAACCTGTTCAATTCTTTTTTTCTTCTTCTTTTTCAGCTTCCTGACATCATCAAACCTGCTGCTTCCAGTTACCTAATTCCATTTGCAAGAGATGAATGAAGAATTTACCAGAATTCAAAAGTATCACCAGGGGGGTGTGGGGTGGGACTGGTTTTGATGGTGTGGGACACGGAAGGGTTGGGTGGGAGGGGGTATGACAGTAGGAGTCCCTGTGCTGTTTTTTTTTTTTTTTTAGTGAAGGTTGAAGTTTGAGGATTGTGGTTTGGCGTGAAGGATATGTGGTTTGGGCCCGGGGTTCCCCGTTTTTTTTTGTGGGTGTAGGGGACTTTTAGAGGTTTGGTTGTAGTGATGGTGGTGGTGGGGGTGTAGTTTATGGTGGGTGGGTGGGTTGTGTGGGAACTGCCTGACTGATTCTGTGTGTGTGAAAAAGAATGCTGAAGAAGAGGTAGAAAGAGAGATGGAGTGGGAGAGAGGTAGAGAGAGAGATGGAGTGGGAGAGAGGAAGAGAGAGATGGAGTGGGAGTGTGGTGTATGTTTGAATATTTTCTATACTGCTGTGGCTGAATGGGATGGTGTTGTGTGGGGTGAGGTAGGATGGCTGGGGTGGGGGGGAAGAGGGGTAAGAACAAAAGCATGTCTGTTCTGTTTTGTCTGTCACTCACACGTTTACTCTTTCTTCCTCTCTCTCTCGCTTTTTTTTTTTTCCTGTGACTGTTTTAGTGTGAAGAAGGCTTTGGTAAGTACCATCAGTGGTGGTGGTGTGTCATATAGTGTGGGGGGAGGGGGTGGTGATAGTATGTAATGTGGGGGAGGGGGTTGTTGGAGGTGAAGCGGCGGTGGTGGTGTCACTATGTCATCTAATGAGGATGGAGAGCTAGGGGTGTGATTGTTGGAGGTAAAGTGATGACAAGGGCACCCTCATCATCACAGCATTCCGGTGGTAGAAGTAGGGGGAGTGAGGCAGCATGGTATAGCATGACAGGAAGGACAATTTTAAGGGGGGGGGGGAGAGGAGGAGGGGGAGAAAGGGATTTTAGGGGGGTTAGATAGGTAGAAAAATAGAGTTGGTGGGGGTGAGTAGACTAGATTGATTTAGATATAGAGGGGGGAGGGGCTAGATGGGCGGAGGTGAAGGGCTTCATTCTTTCTTCCTCTCACCAAAGCTGCCAGATATGTAAAATAGGGAGAGAGAGAGAGATATCAGCTCCTCTATAGTTTGTGTCCGAGGTTTCGAACTCTGTCCATCTTGGTTCTTCGGCAGACAACAACAGTCTCTCCCTCCCACAATAACAACAACAACAACAACAGTCTCTCCTTGCCGTAGTAACGCCATTGTTTGATGTTTTTTTCTTCCTTTCTTCTTCTTGATATCTTTCAGTCTTAAACACATACACGCATATACATTATATATGTATATATATATATATATGTGTGTATGTATATATATGTGTGTATATACATTATATATGTATATACATGTGTGTGTGTGTGTATATATATTACATATATATATGTATGCCTATATCTTCTAGAAGATGATTCCATGGTATATTATAAGATACAGCATGCCTATATCTTCTAGAATATAATTCCATGGTATATTAAGAGATATAACACTCCTATATCTTCTAGAATATGATTCCATGGTGTATTATGAGATATAACAATGATATACAACCACAGAAGACTGAAACTAAGAAATAAATATTGATTAAAATATAATGAAAAATTAATTGTATTGTAATAAAAATTGGAAAATATAACTGTCTTTTGGTCATCTAAGTCATCATCATCATAGTCATCTTCATTTTAACACCTGTTTCCCTTGTTAGCATGCACTATGCTTATGTTCTTGCACCTTACCAACTGATCAGATGGCCCAGTGGCCAGCTTGCACCTTACCAACTGATCAGATGGCCCAGTGGCCAGCTTGCACCTTACCAACTGATCAGATGGCCCAGTGGCCAGCTTGCACACGTGTGTATTTCATGACTCATACACTGTTCACTTTCCTGTAATTTGTACATTATTCTATGTACTATATATATGCACCTCAGCACTGCACACAATCATTTTCATTAGTTGTGTGTGTATATGTCTTAGTTGTATATATATGTGTGTATGTCATGTGTGAAGATTAAAAGCAACAAAACTTATTCAATGTTTTAATATAGAAAAGATAAAATTACAAACAAACCTCCCGAACAGCTCAAAGATGTTTAAAGACAACTTTTTTTGTTTTGTTTAACCATTTGAAGTGAAGTGTCTTGCTCAAAGATGAGTGACAGCAACAACAGGCAGAGGAGTTCACTATATCTTCTACAAGACCTTCCGTTGATGAGTCAATGATGTTGATGAATTTCCTAAGAATCTTTAATACTAGCTTGTATGGAGCTTATTTTAACCCATGGTTGACCTGGATGCAGCAGACTGATAATCAAAGATGTTCCTAACATGACCACCCCATTTGGGTTTGGTGTTCTTTTTCCAGCAGACATTGTAAATTGGAATGAAATAGAATGGGGGACTTGTTTTGTTCAAACCAGCCGTAACTGGCCACTCATACTGATGTGAGGGTATTGTTCTCAAAATAAATAATATCAAAATCTCATAGATTCGATATTATGAGGTAAAGTGTTTACCATGAAAATACAATGGTAAAGGGTTAAACCGGCCAGAATTCTCTCACCTCTTTCTGTTTAAACCGGCTGTAACTGGCCACTTATACTGATGTTAAAGTATTGTTCTTAGAATAAATATCAAAATCTCATAGATTCGATATTATGTGAGGTAAAACCTTTATGATGAAAATACAATAGTAAATATAGAGTAATAATAATGTTAGAAGCCTGTGAGGAGTGGTCATTGTGTGTGTCTGTAAGTTTATGTGGTAAGAATGAGAAGTTGTCCCAGGATAACAACTCAATGTTTTTTGTAATGCAGGTTGTAAAACAAGGGTCAGATACTCCAGTGATAGGGTGGTCAAGAGAGGCCCAGAATTAAGGGGCCAATCTGTTGCATTTCAATCACTGTTTGCTTTGCGGTACCAAAACCTAGCTCGGAAGTCATCGCTACAGGTGAGGAATGCAGGACCGGTCGGAGAATGGACAATGGTTCTGACAACATTATTGTGACCTGGAATGTAAAGAAAGAAAAAAAAAATATTCAAGGCCGGATTTAAAGGGGCCATTTGCCCCGGGTCCCTGTAGTGGGGGACTGCAGTAATTTATTTGTGCCCTCAATATGTAAAATTGGGGGTTTGCTGTGTATAAGGGGGACCCCCCCCCCCCCCAGTCTAAATCCAACTCAATATAATTGTATTGTAATAACAAGTGAGCTTCTACCTGCTAAAAATAACAGTTAAATCTCTTTCAAATTCACACACCCAACTATCATAGCAAAGAGGGACACATTAGATGTATTCCTGGGTGTACTATATCCAGGAAAAAGACAGGATGGTCACAGCCGGAACAATTTTGATCAAAGGTTTGCTGATTTGCGACTAAACAAAAGTCGGCTGATATTTCTTTTATGTCAGCTTTTCCCTGTATATCATCATCTTCATTAAACGTCCATTTTCCACGCTAGCATGGGTTATACATATCAGATAAGGTGTGGTAAAAACCAGGTAGACCATAACCCACCAGAGTACTCACTACTTGGGGTAGTAGAGTGGGTAATGTGAAAAGATTCAGGACCCCTGACGGCTGAGCTCCAGCCATTTCGACAGCTAGATCCGAACTAAAGAGCTTTAGTTCGGATCTACCTATTGAAACGTCTGGAGCTCAGCCATTGGGGTCCTGAATCTTCTCATATTTTTATATATAAACGGCCGATGACCCTGGACTTTTGTATCCCTCGTTTGTATTTTTATTTTTTAAAACAATTTTTTAAGGTTTCCTGTTCATTGTCTTCAGTTTATCAATACTAAAGTGAAGTATGTGTTTATCTCTCCTCCCACCATTTATTGCAATGGCTTACAACAATATAACTCTCGTGCTATAAGAGCTACCACACAGACAATCCTATGTGGACTTGTAGCTTAATTGCTGTAAATTAATGTTTTGTCTCTCATCTCTTACTCCACTGGACAGTGTCAGATGCTGTGACCCCGGCTGGGTCAGCAGTACCATTGGCAAGGGTCGAAACTTGAGTTCTGTATCCTTTGTTTGTATTACTCTTTTACCTGTTCCAGCCATGCTGGGGCACAGCCCTTGTATATATATTTTTAAGAAATCATTTTTTTGAGGTTTCTCTCCACAAATGACCATAATAATAATAATTATAAATAGGATAACAAGGGTGGTGGATTGGCAGTGTAGTCGGTAGAGCATCAGTCAACATGCTTTGTGGCATAGAGTTACATCCCTTTACATTCTGAGTTCAAATCTCATCGATGTTAGCTTTGCCTTTCGTCCTTACATGGTTGATAAAATAAAGTACCAGTAATACACTGGTGTCAATTTAATTGAATTTCCCCTCCCCACCAAATTGTTGGCCTTGTGCCTATATCAGAAACCATTATAAATAGGATAACAGCACATACATTAGGGGTTAATTTACCCCAGTATATCAACAACAGTACATACATTAGGGGTTAATTTACCCCAGTATATCAACATTACAAATTAGGGCCAACTTATCCCAGTATATCAACATTACAAATTAGGGCCAACTTATCCCAGTATATCAACATTATAAATTAAGGGTTAACTTACCCCAGTACAACACTATAAATTAAGGGCTAACTTACCCGGGGACAACAACACTATAAATTAAGGGTTAACTTACCCAGGGACAACAGTCGCTGTCTCTCAGCATTACGTGAATCCCAACAACACAAACTGGTTGTTTTTTCGTCTGGAAATAACACTGAAATATAGAAAACAATGATGTAGTATAGGTGATAGTATAGTGGTGGTACAGTGTAGTGTAGGTAGTAGTATAGGTGGTCTCTGTGAACCTCAGACCTTAATGTGACAAGGCTGGGTTGGCCATTCAAGCTATATATACAACTCATTTTTACCAGATCAGTGGACTGGAGCAACGTGAAATAATAAAGTGTCTTGCTCAAGGACACAACCCAGAGTCGAACTCACAATCTTACAATTGTAAGCTAAATAACCTAACCACACACAGCCACGTGCCTTCACACACACCAGTAAATACACAAACAAATAGGCACACTCCCCCCACCAACACCATCATCCAGAAACAACACCACCACCATCAATATCACAACCCCCTGACCATTACCATTACCCCCCCCCCCACACTACCATCACCACACACACAAGTACCTACCATAGTCTTCTGTGTGATTAAAAACTGTCTGACTTCGATGCTCCATCTTGCCAGTGGCGCCAGCTCCTGTGTAGATGATGAGGCAACGGTTGGTAGACAACTCCCAAAGACGGACCAACGAATCTTTACCACTAGACAAGATATACTGAAACATATAATACAGCAATTGTTTAGCTTTTAACATCCTCTAATGGTTTAGCAGAGAATATAGAAAAACTGCTTTGTTAATTTAAATATTTACAGTAGC
Organism: Eledone cirrhosa; assembly: GCA_964016885.1. Classification (NCBI taxonomy): domain Eukaryota; kingdom Metazoa; phylum Mollusca; class Cephalopoda; order Octopoda; family Eledonidae; genus Eledone; species Eledone cirrhosa. The sequence goes on from OZ024763.1 coordinate 8,209,182, forward strand.
TTTACTGGTAGACAGATGTATCTCAAACTGTTCTGTCATAATTTTACGACTCATTCTCTCTCTTGTATATATATATATATATACATATGTATATACACACCAGGTCCGAACACAAAGGAACCAAACTCCCAGTCACTGCCTCCGTCTCTCCACCTCTATAAACACAAAAGGGTCAACTCCCACTGTCACTGCCTCCGTCTCTCTCGCACTCAATATTAAGAGCAAATGTGGGGGATGGCACGCGCTGGCCACCCCATGACCCCGGTAGTCAGAATAGAGGAGGCATTTCACCGGAGGATGGTGAGGGAGACGCGCTGGAAGAGCCATTCCAGCTCGTCAGGCCCACACCTGCGGGTAGCCAACTCTGTACCGATGGTGGCGAGTAGGGAGGTAGCCCTGGGACCATGTGTAAATTTGTAGTATTATCTCTTAACATCCTAAGGGCGGTGGATTGGCAGTATCGGTAGAAGGTCGGACGTCATGCTTTGACGCATAGAGTTACGGTCCTTTCCATTCTGAGTTCAAATCCTGCCGAGGTCAACTTTGCCTTTCATCCTTACGGGGTCGATAAAATAAAGTACCAGTAATGTACTGGGTAATTGCTGGCCTTGTGCCAAAAGTAGAAACAATTATCTCTTAACATCCTGTAATGATTTAGACTTTTTTTTAATATGTAACTATATATAAAGGGAGATAACTGCAAGACATTTGTACGATATACAAAAATAAGAAGCTATGCCCGTATTTTATGGGCAATTCTCGCCTCCTAACTTTAATAAGACATTTAATCGAACGAACTGACAAAAACAATTAATAAAAAATTTCAACAATAATTTTATGATAATAAAGAAATAATTTTTAATCAAATTTAAACAAATCAACTTTTTAATAAATGTTTATTGAAAATAACCAACTACCAGTGTATGGAAGAGAGGGTAAATAAGTGGAGATAACTCCTGTACATACGACAGAACACATTAGATAATGTAGTCCTAAGTACACTGTGTCTATATATAAGACAGGATACATTAGATAATGTAGTCCTAGATAGACTGTGTCTATATATAAGACAGGACACATTAGATAATGTAGTCCTAAATAGACTGTGTCTATATATAAGACAGGACACATTAGATAATGTAGTCCTAGGTACACTGTGTCTATATATAAGACAGGACACATTAGATAATGTAGTCCTAGATAGACTGTGTCTATATATAAGACAGGACACATTAGATAGTGTAGTCCTAGGTACACTGTGTCTATATATAAGACAGGACACATTTGATAGTGTAGTCCTAGATACACTGTGTCTGTATATAAGACAGGACACATTAGATAATGTAGTCCTAGATAGACTGTGTCTATATATAAGACAGGACACATTAGATAGTGTAGTCCTAGGTACACTGTGTCTATATATAAGACAGGACACATTAGATAGTGTAGTCCTAGGTACACTGTGTCTGTATATAAGACAGGACACATTAGATAATGTAGTCCTAGATACACTGTGTCTGTATATAAGACAGGACACATTAGGTAATGTAGTCCTAGATACACAGATTAAGGTGTAATAAACATACAATATGGTTGTGGCTTTCTAAACAATGAGGAAAACACAGCCTAATGCTGTGTAGTGAGATGCTTGTATAACCATAAATATCAGCACTCTATACAATCGCTAACCCAGGTGCAAGCTGCTTCATGAGGAGGGTGATTTTGGACATCCTGCAGGATGAAAATCAAAACCTGTCAAAGGGCGGAGGAATTCAGCAGAGTCAACAGCCATTCAATAAAGTTTTTTTTTTTTTTGTGTAGTGAGAGACCCCTAGTCTTCATTAACCCTTTAGCATTCACATTACTCTATATTTACTATTATATTTTCATGGTAAAGGCTTTACCTCGCATAATTATCTCACATAATATCGAATTTATGAGATTTTGAAAGTATTTATTTTGAGAACAATACCTTAACATCAGTTTGAGCAACCGGTTACAGCCAGTTTCAACAGAAAGAGGTAGAGAATTCTGGCCAGTTTTGGCTGGTTTGAACATTAAAGGGTTAAGACATTTCTCTAGGAGAAAGTCTCTCTGATATAAAAACTGCGACTTCGTTTACATCCAATGATGGAGACCAGTTCTTCTTTTTGGGTAAATGTATTTGATGTTCAGAGAGTGGGATTGGCCCCGTGGAAAACCTTTCCTCACTTAAAAGACCTTCAAGCACAGACATTGCTTGATATGTGACATTTTTTGCTATGCATAGGCAAGTCCTTAGCAGGACTAAAAAGCCACGTCTGTGATACTCATGATTAAGTATCAAGTTGCAGACATGATATATATATATGCATATATATATATATATATATATAATACACACATACAAACATACACACATGTGTATATCTGTATCTGTTGTACATAGGAAAGACAGTGCATGAGAAAGGAGGAGAGGGTGATACAGAGTGAGAGAGAGAAAGAAAAGAGAAAGAACCCCTCCATACCTTAGAATTCCTGGAGAAAACAGCCGAGCACACCTCCTGTCCCTCATGTGCATGTTTAAAGGTGTTTATACATTTGTTGCTAACCCCATCCCACAGTTTGAGGTCACCATCTTTAGAGCTGGTCACATACAGGTGAGCATTCGGGCTCCATCTCACCTGAAAGAAATTAATTAAGACATCATCATCATCATCATAATCATCATCTTTATAAATTACTGGTTTCTGATTTAGGCACAAGGCCAGCAATTTGGGGAGAGGGGGGAATCGATTGAATCAGCTCCAGTGTATGATTGAAAATAAGTACCAGCAGTAGCTGGGGGAAGTTAACCTTGCAATGGACTGGCGCCCTGACCAGGAGGAGGTGGTTGTCGTACTCTCAGTCACTTGAAACCAGTAAAACTGGGATAAGCTCTCATCGCATGATAGTGAGTGGTACTAGTTGTGTTGGGTGGTGGTAACACTGTGGTAATGGTGTGGTAGTGGTAATGTTGTGGAGGTGGTATTGTTGTAGTGGTGGTAACACTGTGGTAATGGTGTGGTAGTGGTAATGTTGTGGAGGTGGTATTGTTGTAGTGGTGGTAACACTGTGGTAATGGTAGTGTTGTGGAGGTGGTATTGTTGTAGTGGTGGTAACACTGTGGTAATGGTAGTGTTGTGGAGGTGGTATTGTTGTAGTGGTGGTAACACTGTGGTAATGGTAGTGTTGTGGAGGTGGTATTGTTGTAGTGGTGTTAATGTTGTGGAGGTTGTATTGTTGAGGTGGTGGTAATGATGTGGTCATGTCTGTGATATTGTAGAGACAATAGTGGTACTGTAATGGTAGTAGTAGTTTAGTGTAGTATAGTGGTGGTGGTAGTGGTTCATTGTTGCAAGGTCGATTTAGATTTAAAAAGAAAAAGTACCATCCCTACCCCTTTAAAAGCCCTCAAAAGCTCCCAAAAGATAATACAATGTTATTTACCGAAGTTATTGCTCCAATATGTTGATCAGCTGGATTCCCTGAGACAAAACACTGGAATGTGTTCACGTCATACAATCGTACTGGAAGATTTGAAAAGATTTAGATAAGTAAGTTACTTTTTATAGACAGGTGTGTTAATTTATAATCATAATAATAATAATGAAATTATTGTGTACAGTACTAAGGTGCACTACAACTCATCAAAGGTGCATGTATAGTACATAGAATAATGTACAAATGTCAGGAAAGTGAACAGTGTATGAGGCATGACATACACACAGATACATGCATGTGTATGGAGAAGGAATATCAGGTGTGGTGTTGGTGAATTTCAAGGAGCATGGAGGTTTTGAAGGATGCAGTGTCTCAACAGCTAACAACTGATGCAGGGAGTTTGTTCCATATATCGTATACCAAACTAATCTGGGGCTCTTCTTCATCTTCTCCCACTTATTGCTGAGAAGGTCGTGGGGGCAGAGTCCTCAAACACTCCTTCCAGCAGTTCCTGTCAGAAGCAACTGTCTCCAACTGATCTGGCTGGATCGCCCAAGTGTGACCAGCCAAGCTCATGAATGTTATCTAACCATCTTGCTTGGGGTCTACCCCTGGCTCTCCAAAAACTAAATATATTCAACACTATAGCCATCATTATTGCTGGCATTATGGCACAGGTTTACCACTGGTTGCTTGTAAGAAAGATGAACAGTTACTTACAGACAGAATGTTGTGTTCCAACCAATATATATTCTCCAGACGGATGGAATGACAGACATCGAACTGGGGCTGACTCCTGTGAAGAGAAGATGGGAGTGAGTGAGTGAGAGTGAGAGAGATAGACAGACACATGTTAAGAGATAGAGAGATGTTTACTGATAGAAAGTGAGAGAGAGATTTTAAGAGGAAGAGAAAAAGAGAAACACAAACTTGTTTATTGAGAGAGAGAGAGAGAGACATGTCTAGAGAGAGGGAGAGAGATGTTTAGAAAGAAAGAGACTTATTTACAGAGAGAAATGTTTACTGAGAGAGAAAGATTTTATAAAATATCTCAAAGTCTTATTCCTTTTTACTTGAAAGGAAAGGCCGAGACCATGAAGCTTTTTCGGGGCTTCCAAGACTGGTAGGAGGCAACTGACCCATCAAGTAATGAGGCAGCTGGTCAACAAACCAATTAGCGAGCCAATCAAATAGCTAACCCCACCAACAGCACTGTTGCCCCAACCATCACCACCACCACCACCAAACTCACCTGTATACTCTTGTAAGCTTTCTTCACTGAAGGTTTTGAAAATTCAAAGAACTTCACACTGAAGTCTTTACTGCCAGAAACCAGGATCTGATGGAATGGGTGGAAGTCCAGTGATGTCACTTCCTGTAATAGAAATAACCAGAGTTCTAATAAAACAGAAGACACCTCTATGTCTATATGGATACACCATACTATATTATACTACATTATATTATACCATACTATATTATACCTCACTATATTACACAACACTGCACTACACCACACTACATTACATCACAACACACTACACTACATTACACTACACCACACCACATTACAATACAATACACTGCACTAGACCACATCACACTATACTACACAAAACCACACCACACCACACAACTCTATCCTTCACTACACACCAGTGATACTACAACATCAACAGTGTATATAGATGCACTAAACTATACCATACATTACTGACATTACCACTACCACCACTACACTATACCAAATATTACTACTACTGCCACCAACACCACTAACAAAACCAAGATCAGTGTAGGAGAGACTCAACTCACAGCATTATGGTCGTAGAGAGTCCGTATGACAGGGTGGTTTTCCATGGTTTGTTGTGGGGTTTCCAGGGCAATGATCTCAGCAGGAGTGGCACTCTTAGCCAGCATCCTCTCCACATCCAGAATCTGGAAAAGACAAACAATAAATAATTAAGGTAAAGGCTTGATGTGTATGGATGATGATTGTTGGGTGAGGAAGTACCAGGAGTTCTCAGTGGAAGGAAGCTACAGTAGAGGAAAACCAAGGCAGAAGAGATGATAGTAGATCTCAAAAAATTACAAAAATAGTTGAGTATAAATGATAATTGTTGGATGAAAAAGGGCCAAAAATGGATGGAAGCTGCAGCAGAGGAAGACTTGGGCAGATGGGTTGTCACGTTATAAGGTTAGACAGGTCAGATGACATCTTTCTTGCTCTTAGGCTCCATTTTTGCTAGGTTTTCTACAGATTGGATGTTCTTTCCTAACGCCAACCACTTTACAGCATGGACTGAGAGCGTTTTGTCATGGCATCAGCTCTACAACCTTACAGAGTGGTTTGGGTGCTTTTTGTTATGGAACCAGTACAACTACATTACAGGTGCACTGGGTGCTTTTTGTCATAGCAGTAGCACGACCACAGTACTGAGAGTACTAGGTGCTTTTTGTCATGGCACTATCACTACCACATTACAAGGTGAACTGGGTGCTATCTGTCACGGCACTAACACTATCACCTTACAGGGTGTGCTTTTGTCAAGGTACTAGTATGACCACCTTACAGAGTAGACAGGGTGCTTTTTGTCCAAGCACTGGCACCAGCCTTTCAGGGTGAACTGGGTCCTAAAGTTTGTGGCATCAACATGACTCCCTTAGATTGGTAGGTAGAAGGGTGTGGCCTGTTTTCTTACCTTAATGGAAGCATCTTCGGATCCTGTGGCTATCAGCTGGCCTACAACAACAACAACATCTTAAATATTAACTCTTTACCAGTTAGTGTTGAATCTTATTGGTGGTCAATTGATAGAAAAAGATGGTGTTAGTAGAAAAGGAACTTTGATAAATGGTTTTGAAGGTTGCAGAACTTTAGAAGATAAACTTCTAGGTAGACTTATGACTTACCAGAATGGTGGAAGGCCCCAGCACGACAGGCAGCTTTGTGGGCAGTGACATAACAAGTCTCGTAGAGGGCAGCTTCTGGTGAAATTGTCTGGACTGAAGAATATAACAAGTAAACAAATAAATAACAATGACCACAACAACGACAACAATAATGATTTCATTTATTGGCCACAAGGCCCGACATGTAGGGGACAATACAAAAACACGGACAGTGGGGGGGGGGGGGGGGTTTATAATAAGCTCGAGCAAAAGTGTACAATATCCAAACCAATTTAACAATGAAACTATAAAATAAACTATGAATAAACATAACAAAATAAATTCCCCAATAGGGGTGTGGACGACCCAGGGGCGACTCAGGTACGCCACCAATCCTGAACCACCCGACGCTTCTAGAGCACCCCTCTCCTCCTCAAATTAACCAGCCTACAGGCGCATGGTCAGAGTAGGCCCACTCACATGGGCCATTCTCGCCACATTCATCCACCTTTTAGTACTGGAGGAGGCAGCACTTCTCTCTCCACCCTCACCTTCCTTTCCAGGTAAAACTTCAAGAAGTTGATAAGGGATTGGCTAATAATAATTGTTTCTACATTTGGCACAAGGCCAGCAATTATCCCAGTGCATTACTGGTACTTTATTTTATCGACCCTGTAAGGATAAAAGGCAAAGTTAACCTCAGCGGGATTAGCTAATAATAATACATATAGAAATGAGAAAACTCATTGCTAGAACAGCTGTTGAAACATCCAAATGCTGTCAAAGACAAGTGATGGGCAAAACTGCCTCAATTTTGGAGAAGGGAAAAGTCAGTTAAATCTACCCCAGTACATTACTGGTAATTTATTTTATCAACCCCTGTAAGGATGAAAGGCAAAGCTAACTGTGGTGAGATTTGAACTCAGAACCAATCCATCGTATGTGTATATAACAGCTAGAAATGGCTTTCCTATTAAAAAGGTTATCCATCTCTGACATATAGATATAAATAAATGTATATCCATTGCCCCACAACAAAAAAAGAGAAAGTAACTGAGAGAGAGAGAGAGGAGAAATAGGTTGATTGGGAGCAACTGCAGGAGAGAGAGAGAGAGAGAGAGAGAGAGAGAGAGAGAGAGAGAGAGAGAGAGAGAGAGAGAAAGAGAAAGGGTGTGTATATTCACCATCTGTTTCATACTCCAAGTCGATACCGGTACCGGGCGTGACAGCTTCTGTAGGGACCTGCTGCTGGGGATTCTGGGCTATGGAGAGACAGAGAGGAAACAGGTGAGATATTGGGACATAATACAAGAGAGAGAGGGGGACCAGCACAGAAACAGAGAGAGGGGGGAGGTTAACATTGACAGAGAAATCTGGGGCTGTTCTGTTTTAATACCATACAGTGTACTACAGGAATACATTAATTGATTCCTTTACTGGTGTCAGTCATTAGACTGGCCATACTGGGGCACCACATTCTTTTACTAGTGTCAGTCATTAGACTGGCCATACTGGGCACCACATTCTTTTACTGGTTTCAGTCATTAGACTATGGCCATGCTGGGGCACTGCCTTGATTTAGTTGATCATATTGACCCGGTACTAAATTTCTCAAGCCTGCTACATATGTAGAGACAGCCAGTCACATGTGGAGGTATTTCTACTAATGACCGAGCCATCTCATCACTACATGTCACATGTAGAGATATTTCTAGCCACAACCAACCCCCACCACTACCTCTACGACCATGACCACAAGCACCACTACCTCCACCATCAACACTACCACTACCACCTCTATGACCATGACCACCACCACTACCTCCAACACCACCATAACTCCCACTACCTCCACCACCACCATCACCATCAACACTACCACCACCACCTCTACGACCATGACCACCACCATCACCAACACCATGCCCACCACTACAACTAGAGACTCTATCCACTTCCTCATCTGACACAGGTCTACAGACCAGAACCTTCTCAAGTGCCAGGAAGAAAATCAGACAAATTGGTAAAATGCCAAACACTAACGACCACTTCAACCAGAATACAGCCATTTTCTACTTCATTATTATTATTATCATTAAGCTGTAATGAGCTCTTAATATCTGATATTAAATAGACACACATAGATGTATGTATATATATATATAGGTGTTCACATATGCGTGTGTGTGTGTGTGTATATGTATATATGTACACACATGCATATACCCATATATATATACATTTATGAAAAAAAACAACACATAAACATCAATATTAGGACAACATGACCCTCTCCAAGCCCACACTGTAAAGTGGTCGTGTAAGCGACACAAGAAAAAGCACCCAGTCCACACTGTGAATGTGGTTGGTATCAAGAAGGGCATCCAGCTGTAGAAACCAAACCAAAATCAATTCTGTGTGAGCAAAACATGGTCCCGACTTGGTTGTCTCACACATGGAAAATGGACATTAAACGATGATGATGATATATATGTAAACATTATATATACATACCTTCTTCAGCTTTCAGCCCAATCTGTAACAACTTCATGAGGCGGTCAGATGGTGGACAGGCTGGATAACACCGAACAGTTGTGGCCAGACTGGATGCAATTGTCTGATGACCATCATAAAACAGTTGGCTACAATAGAAAGTCTTACAGTTACTTTAAAGTAGGGGTTAAAACATCATGAGTGAACCTCTACACAACCTATCTCTTGCTACTAGAAATAGCAGTCAAATCACTCCCCAAACTTCACTGTACTTCAGAGGAGTAACTAGGGAAATTAACACTTATGGCAAGTAGTGAAATTATTCCCTTGCACCCCCAAACATCTGACATCCATCGTTCAGCTAAAAAATACCAATAAACATTCTACAGGTATCCTTTATACCTAAGTATATGTGTTGTATTTGTAAAACTGTTAGTGTAAGGATGAAAGGCAAAGCTAACCTCGGAGGGATTTGAACTCAGAACGTAAAGGGACACAGCTCTATGCCACTCTTATCGTAAAAAAAAAAAAAAAAGCATCATGGCGGTCTATTTTACCGGGACCGGCAAAATAGCCTCTTCCAACATTAGATTTGTAATGTCCTTCTGAACGAATTGCGAACAATTTATAATACTATATATTGGATCGTCAAATATGAAATTTGTATAAATTTGTTTTTTGTCTACATATTTCTACAAATTTCATACTTGACGACCCCACTCGGCTGAGGCCATGCTGGGGCACCACCCTTGTAAAAGGATCGATCGACTTTCGTCAAATCGGTCCGAGGAAACAATGTTTCCGTTGGTCTTTCCAATTGGTAATACTACCTATCGGTCGCAACTCCAGGTAGAAGGAACAGCGTGAAATAAAGTGTCTTGCTCAAGGACATAACACATCGCCCGGTCCAGGAGTCGAACTCACAACCTCAAGATATATATATATAAAACAAAGAGGGTGTGGTAAGATACCAGGTGGACCACAACCCACTAGAGTATTTAATACTTAGGGTAGTAGAGTGGGTAATAGAAAAAAGTCAGGACCCCGACGGCTGAGCTCCGGCCGTTTCGACAGCTAGATTCGAACAGTTCGGATCTAGCTGTCGAAACGGCCAGAGCTCAGCCGTCGGGGTCCTGACTATTTTCCTATATATATATATATATATATATATACACACACACTTGAGTCTTCTTAAATTTATGTTATTTATACAACTGTGAATAAAAGATATATCCCACATTTGATATATCATGTGGAATAAATTTTTATTAAATCTCTCTTTTATGCGTTTATATTTATATATATCATTTGTTTTCGTTCTGTAACCATTATATTATTATAAACAGCGGTGGATTGGTAGTATCAGAAAAGGGTCGGACGCCATGTTTTGCGGCATAGAGTTACGGCCCTTTACGGTGTGAGTTAAAATCCCGCCGAGGTTAACTTTACCTTTCATCTAAAATAAAGTACCAGTAATGTACTGCAATAATTGCTGGCCTTGTGCCAAAAGTACAAACAATTATATTACTATAAACAACTGAATAAAAAATTATTTTGTCGGCGAGAAAGAGAATTGGGATGTTTGAGAAAAAAATAAACTTAACTTTACATAGTTTGAGATATAATAATAAATATTACTTGAGATATAATAATATATATTACTTGAGATATATTATTATATATTACTTGAGATATAATAATATATATTACTTGAGATATAATATAAATCGTTTGTGTTTTCGTTCTGTAAGTATATTATGTTATATTTTTATACAAGTATGTTGATTCAATAAAATTTAAATATTTAATATTTTTACTAATAGGAAATATTAAACAAAAGACCTTTTGAATAAAAGTCAGAGGGGTTGATATTTTGAATAACATTCAGAGGGTTTAATATCTTAAATAAAGTCAGAGGGTTTAATATTTTGAATATTATTGAGGCAGAGAGAGAAAATGTTGGTTGATGAGATATAAAGAGTTGTGTGGGATAAATTAGGGGACGGAATAACACTTGAAATCAATAAAAAAGACAGATAAAGCCCTTATTGATCTACCTGACAATCAGCCGGTATAGATTTTCTCGAACTTTCGCTTCTATATCACCCATTCTTTTAGAGAAATAAACACGTGGAAGATTTGTAAACAGATTCAAAAGTTGCTGAACAAGACAGACGTAAACCGACCGGTGATACACTGAAGATAATCGCCCCTCATCGGGAAGACCGGGTTGATATAAAAAAAGTGACGTTTCTTTAAGTCCAGGTCTGCCCAGACATTTTCAAACGCGGAACCCTTTTTTGGTTTAGAAACTTTTGGTAGGACCCCAAAGTCTAATACTGTTATATCATCATAATATAAATATACTCCGTTACCTTTTATCTCGGAACCCTAGATACTCCTTTGCCGAACCACTTTGGGAACTACTATTCTAGAGTATTTTATAAAATAATATATATATAATTTTCAAAACCATTTCTAAAAAAAGCAACGATCCTGTACAGGAATATTGTCTGTTAAATGAACTGATGGCCTCTGGAAGTATGAAAAAAAAAGGGTTAACTTGGGCAGATTTTAAAATCAGAACATAAAGAACACAACGAAAGAGTACCGGCTCTGTTTTGTCTGGCACTCCATCGATTCTCTTATCACTTGACATGAACAGAGATTGAGTTCTGGTAGAGAGGAATGGTGTTCCTTTGATACTAGAACTTATGCAGGACCTCTACATGGTTTCAAAGCCTGCTAGAAACAGCAGCTAACTTTCTTGCTGTCTTTAATAAAAGACAGGTTGGTCACGACTGGAATTTATATGAGAGTTTACATATATTTTCTTGCTCGAAAGATGGCACGTAGCGACAAATACTGAGTTTATCATCTTTTGGCGAATAAATAAACTCTACATGTATTGAGTAACTTTTCATTCACTTCCATATACAAACATAATTTATGTATATATTTAGAGATTTAAATCGTAAACGTTTGTGAATACAAGAGGGTGAAAGTACTCAATATAAACAAATAAGTGTGCATATTATTTATTAGAAACCTGAGCCCTTTACAAATGATTACATCAAGTTTTCTCTCTAGGCAAACAGACCAGTAATTTACGTATCGTTAACTATATAATTTGTTACACCAGAAATTTTGTAAGGAACCAGAACTCACACTTCTCAAAGCTTCTTATTTCAATAAATAGTTAAATTAGTCTCTCTCTCTCTCTCTCTCTCTCTCTCTATATATATATATATATATATATATATGTATATATATATGTGTGTGTGTGTGTATTATAAAGAGTCGGGACCCTACGGCTGAGCTGTTGCCGTTTCAACAACTAGTTCCAGACTAGTATCGAGTACTCTGTTGAATAATAGTCTAACCAGTTTCAAATTGAATACATCCTTATTTATATATACACACATGTAAACACACACATAAGATATATATACACACAAATATATATATATATAAACACATACACATATATATAGACAAACACACATACTCATATACACATCCACTTTACTGTGAAACCCAATATTAAAAATATGTCTTCCCCCCAACGTTATTTTGTCACTCTCTCTCAAAATAATACCTCTCTCTCAAAATAATACCCCTCTCTCACTAAATTATTATACCTTTCTCACCCTCTCTATATACCACTACATTCCCCCCTCTCTTTCTAAACCACAAAAAAATTCTTCCCCTCTCTATATAGCACTACATACCTCACTCTCTTAATTCTCCCTCTCTCACTGGGCCAATAAACTCTCACCCCTCTCTATAACCCATTACATACCTCACTCTCTTTCATAATTCCCCCTCTCTCACTAGAACACCAAATTATCTCCCCCTCTCTATATTCCACTACATACCTTACTCTCTTATTCTTTTAATTCCCCCTCTCTCACTAAACCAACAAACTCTCTTCCCCTCTCTATATTCCACTACGTAACCCACTCCCTTTCACTCTCTTAATTCCCCCTCCCTCACTAAACCAACAAACTCTCTCCCCCCTCTCTATATTCTACTACCTAACTCACTCTCTCACAATTCCCCCTCTCTCACTAAACCAACAAACTCTCCCCCCCCTCTCTATATTCTACTACATAACTCACTCTCTCACAATTCCCCCTCTCTCACTAAACCAACAAACACTCTCCCCCTCTCTATATTCTACTACATAACTCACTCTCTCACAATTCCCCCTCTCTCATTAAACCAACAAACTCTCTCCCCCTCTCTATATTCTACTACGTAACCCACTCCCCTTCACTCTCTTAATTCCCCCTCTCTCACTAAACCAACAAACTCTCTCCCCCTCTCTATATTCTACTACATAACTCACTCTCTCACAATTCCCCCTCTCTCACTAAACCAACAAACTCTCCCCCCTCTCTATATTCTACTACATAACTCACTCTCTCACAATTCCCCCTCTCTCACTAAACCAACAAACACTCTCCCCCTCTCTATATTCTACTACATAACTCACTCTCTCACAATTTCCCCTCTCTCATTAAACCAACAAACTCTCTCCCACTCTCTATATTCCACTACGTAACCCACTCCCCTTCACTCTCTTAATTCCCCCTCCCTCACTAAACCAACAAACTCTCTCCCCCTCTCTATATTCTACTACATAACTCACTTTCTCACAATTCCCCCTCTCTCACTAAACCAACAAACTCTCTCCCCCTCTCTATATTCTACTACATAACTCACTCTCTCACAATTCCCCCTCTCTCATTAAACCAACAAACTCTCTCCCCCTCTCTATATTCTACTACGTAACCCACTCCCCTTCACTCTCTTAATTCCCGCTCTCTCACTAAACCAACAAACTCTCTCCCCCTCTCTATATTCTACTACATAACTCACTCTCTCACAATTCCCCCTCTCTCACTAAACCAACAAACTCTCTCCCCCTCTCTATATTCTACTACATAACTCACTCTCTCACAATTCCCCCTCTCTCACTAAACCAACAAACTCTCTCCCCCTCTCTATATTCTACTACATAACTCACTCTCTCACAATTCCCCCTCTCTCATTAAACCAACAAACTCTCTCCCCCTCTCTATATTCTACTACGTAACCCACTCCCCTTCACTCTCTTAATTCCCGCTCTCTCACTAAACCAATAAACTCTCTCCCCCTCTCTATATTCTACTACATAACTCACTCTCTCACAATTCCCCCTCTCTCACTAAACCAACAAACTCTCTCCCCCTCTCTATATTCTACTACATAACTCACTCTCTCACAATTCCCCCTCTCTCACTAAACCAACAAACTCTCTCCCCCTCTCTATATTCTACTACATAACTCACTCTCTCACAATTCCCCCTCTCTCACTAAACCAACAAACTCTCTCCCCCTCTCTATATTCTACTACATAACTCACTCTCTCACAATTCCCCCTCTCTCATTAAACCAACAAACTCTCTCCCCCTCTCTATATTCTACTACGTAACCCACTCCCCTTCACTCTCTTAATTCCCCCTCTCTCACTAAACCAACAAACTCTCTCCCCCTCTCTATATTCTACTACATAACTCACTCTCTCACAATTCCCCCTCTCTCATTAAACCAACAAACTCTCTCCCCCTCTCTATATTCTACTACATAACTCACTCTCTCACAATTCCCCCTCTCTCACTAAACCAACAAACTCTCTCCCCCTCTCTATATTCTACTACATAACTCACTCTCTCACAATTCCCCCTCTCATTAAACCAACAAACTCTCTCCCCCTCTCTATATTCTACTACGTAACCCACTCCCCTTCACTCTCTTAATTCCCCCTCTCTCACTAAACCAACAAACTCTCTCCCCCTCTCTATATTCTACTACATAACTCACTCTCTCACAATTCCCCCTCTCTCACTAAACCAACAAACTCTCTCCCCCTCTCTATATTCTACTACATAACTCACTCTCTCACAATTCCCCCTCTCTCATTAAACCAACAAACTCTCTCCCCCTCTCTATATTCTACTACGTAACCCACTCCCCTTCACTCTCTTAATTCCCCCTCTCTCACTAAACCAACAAACTCTTTCCCCCTCTCTATATTCTACTACATAACTCACTCTCTCACAATTCCCCCTCTCTCACTAAACCAACAAACTCTCTCCCCCTCTCTATATTCTACTACATAACTCACTCTCTCACAATTCCCCCTCTCTCATTAAACCAACAAACTCTCTCCCCCTCTCTATATTCTACTACGTAACCCACTCCCCTTCACTCTCTTAATTCCCCCTCTCTCACTAAACCAACAAACTCTCTCCCCCTCTCTATATTCTACTACATAACTCACTCTCTCACAATTCCCCCTCTCTCATTAAACCAACAAACTCTCTCCCCACTCTCTATATTCCACTACGTAACCCACTCCCCTTCACTCTCTTAATTCCCCCTCCCTCACTAAACCAACAAACTCTCTCCCCCTCTCTATATTCTACTACATAACTCACTTTCTCACAATTCCCCCTCTCTCACTAAACCAACAAACTCTCTCCCCCTCTCTATATTCTACTACATAACTCACTCTCTCACAATTCCCCCTCTCTCATTAAACCAACAAACTCTCTCCCCCTCTCTATATTCTACTACGTAACCCACTCCCCTTCACTCTCTTAATTCCCGCTCTCTCACTAAACCAACAAACTCTCTCCCCCTCTCTATATTCTACTACATAACTCACTCTCTCACAATTCCCCCTCTCTCACTAAACCAACAAACTCTCTCCCCCTCTCTATATTCTACTACATAACTCACTCTCTCACAATTCCCCCTCTCTCATTAAACCAACAAACTCTCTCCCCCTCTCTATATTCTACTACGTAACCCACTCCCCTTCACTCTCTTAATTCCCGCTCTCTCACTAAACCAACAAACTCTCTCCCCCTCTCTATATTCTACTACATAACTCACTCTCTCACAATTCCCCCTCTCTCACTAAACCAACAAACTCTCCCCCCCTCTCTATATTCTACTACATAACTCACTCTCTCACAATTCCCCCTCTCTCATTAAACCAACAAACTCTCTCCCCCTCTCTATATTCTACTACGTAACCCACTCCCCTTCACTCTCTTAATTCCCCCTCTCTCACTAAACCAACAAACTCTCTCCCCCTCTCTATATTCTACTACATAACTCACTCTCTTACAATTCCCCCTCTCTCACTAAACCAACAAACTCTCTCCCCCTCTCTATATTCTACTACATAACTCACTCTCTCACAATTCCCCCTCTCTCACTAAACCAACAAACTCTCTCCCCCTCTCTATATTCTACTACATAACTCACTCTCTCACAATTCCCCCTCTCTCATTAAACCAACAAACTCTCTCCCCCTCTCTATATTCTACTACGTAACCCACTCCCCTTCACTCTCTTAATTCCCCCTCTCTCACTAAACCAACAAACTCTCTCCCCCTCTCTATATTCTACTACATAACTCACTCTCTCACAATTCCCCCTCTCTCATTAAACCAACAAACTGTCTCCCCCTCTCTATATTCTACTACATAACTCACTCTCTCACAATTCCCCCTCTCATTAAACCAACAAACTCTCTCCCCCTCTCTATATTCTACTACGTAGCCCACTCCCCTTCACTCTCTTAATTCCCCCTCTCTCACTAAACCAACAAACTCTCTCCCCCTCTCTATATTCTACTACATAACTCACTCTCTCACAATTCCTCCTCTCTCACTAAACCAACAAACTCTCTCCCCCTCTCTATATTCTACTACATAACTCACTCTCTCACAATTCCCCCTCTCTCATTAAACCAACAAACTCTCTCCCCCTCTCTATATTCTACTACGTAACCCACTCCCCTTCACTCTCTTAATTCCCCCTCTCTCACTAAACCAACAAACTCTCTCCCCCTCTCTATATTCTACTACATAACTCACTCTCTCACAATTCCCCCTCTCTCACTAAACCAACAAACTCTCTCCCCCTCTCTATATTCTACTACATAACTCACTCTCTCACAATTCCCCCTCTCTCATTAAACCAACAAACTCTCTCCCCCTCTCTATATTCTACTACGTAACCCACTCCCCTTCACTCTCTTAATTCCCCCTCTCTCACTAAACCAACAAACTCTCTCCCCCTCTCTATATTCTACTACATAACTCACTCTCTCACAATTCCCCCTCTCTCATTAAACCAACAAACTCTCTCCCCACTCTCTATATTCTACTACGTAACCCACTCCCCTTCACTCTCTTAATTCCCCCTCTCTCACTAAACCAACAAACTCTCTCCCCCTCTCTATATTCTACTACATAACTCACTCTCTCTCACAATTCCCCCTCTCTCACTGGATCACCCAATTTTCTCCCCCCCTCTCTCTCTCACAAAACCACAGGTAGCCAATTCTGTGCCGATGGTGGTGAGTAGGGAGGTGGTCCTAGGGCCAAGAACACCGGAAGTTCCCAAGAGTTTGGAATATAACTTAATGAAGGTTCTTATAAAAAAACATGATGGGTGGTTTTTAGATAAATATTAGCGTGTTAAAATTAAAATATTTAGTAGAATTAGGGGCGGTTTCAGGTAGTTTGGGTTAACAGTTGTATGTATACACACAAATGTATATTATATATATATACAGGGTGTTCTAAAAAATGTATACAAGCAATATTTATTAGAATGTTGTTGAAGTATGTATACATTTTTTGTGACACCCTATATATTAGTATGCACATACAAATATATATATATATTAGGGGCGAAGGGTTCGTGCATGCAACGCATGCAGTGCATGCGTTATAGAATCTTGAGTTGATCAATTGCGTCGGTTGAAGCAAGCAGAATTTTGGCTGCTTACTAAAACGTATAGACACAAAAAAAGATAACACACACACACACACACACACACACACACACACACACACACACATATATGCAAACACACGACAGCTTTGGGGCAAGCAGAATTTGACTGCTTACTAAATCGTAGACACATAAAAAAATAACACACACGCACACACACACTAGATAACACTTCATGCGGCTTTGACCGGGAGGGTCATTTAGAGGGAATTGGGGGGGGGGGGGGGGGTAAGGTTGCACAGCCCCACTTTCCGCCATGGGCGATTAGGCTGCATGCCCTGCTTTCCAGGTTACCCTTCGCCACTGATATATATATCTATATATAATATATATATATAACAAAGAAAGTGTGGTAAGGAACCAGGTGAGTACTCAATACTTAGAGTAGTAGAGTGGGTAATAGGAAAAGAGTCAGGACCCCGACGGCTGAGCCCCGGCCGTTTTGACGAATCTAGCTGTCGAAACGGCCGGAGCTCAGCCGTCGGGGTCCTGACTCTTTTCCTATATGGAAATGTGTTGCAATGATGTAATGTATGCTTTCTTAAAGACTAGAATTGTCATCACACATTATATATATATATATATATATAGGAACGAGTAGGATCCCGACGGGGTCCTACTCGTTCCTATTACCCACTCTACTACCCTAAGTATTGAGTACTTTGGTGCGTTATGGTCCATCTGGTTCCTTACCACATTTCCTTCGTTATATATATATATATATATATATATATATATATTAAGATAAGCAGAACAAGTAAAATTCAATCAATTTTTTAAAATACATTAAAAAATATAATATATATATATATATATATATATATATATATCATCAGTTAACGTCTGCTTTCATTGCTAGCAAAGGTTAGACGGACGGGTCGTCCTATATATATATATACGTATGTATGTAGGTATATATATATATATATATATATATATATATATAACTGGTTCTACTTTTAGGCACAAGGCCAGCAATTACACCAGTGTATTACTGGTACTTTATTTTATCGACCCCGTAAGGATGAAATGCAAAGTTAACCTCGGCGGGATTCGAACTCAGAATGGCAAGGGCCGTAACTCTGTGTCAAAGCATAGCGTCCGACCCTCTAACGGCGATGTATTTGTTTTTTGTTTTGCAAGCTTTTTATATGAAATCGTGTATTGAAAGAGATATTGTTATATTTGTGGGGAGGGTTATGTTGTTATAATATTGGCAATGTGTGTGGTTTTACTAGATTTTTCTGGCAATATCATTACAACATGACCCTCCCCAAATATAACAATATCTATCTGTCTGTCTCTCTCTCTCTCTCTCTATATATATATATATATATATAGATATTTCCAACGTGGAAGCAAAACCGGATTACAGGCTCACTTCCTCATGGGGGTGGTGTGTACTGTCAAGACTGCTACATTAAAAGCAGTTGAAATATTTAGTTGAATCGGACTAAAATAGCGTGTGGACAGTTTCGCCCATTCACCGGAAATGACGCAAAACTTTCATGTTATTCCTTTTATGGTTGAAAGGAAAAGTTAGTGTTAGTGCTATTTTATGTTGTACGTGTGTGTTAGTTTGGAAAGAGACAGGGACACATAGATATCTATAGAGAGCGTGAAGCTGAGAGAGAATCAGATAGTGGTATAGAGAGATATAGATCGAGGACTGGTTCTGTTAGTTTGCTTATGTCTCAAGTTAAGTTGTATAGTGCTTGCTCCTTTAATCTGTTCATCACGAAAAAACATCGTCTTCTTTCTCCATCGCCAGTTTTCTAAACAGCCCCTTTCCTTTATCTACATACATACCTATACATACACACCTCTGTCAGTCTGCCTAATTCACCTATACAATTATATTTCCGTCTCTCTAATAACTTAATAACTACAGTCGGCTATATACCCCCACCCCCTTTACTTTCTTTCTGTCTGTCTGTCTATCCACCTAAATCTACCTGATTAACTATCGCTCTATAGATGACATCTATTCTATCCACATATATATAACTAGCTCTGACTCTCTTGTGCAGCTACCTCTCTGTCAGTCAACTATATATTACATCCATCTATATGCTTGTCTGTTAATCTCTGTTTTGCTTTATATATATATATATATATATATATATTTGTATAAATTGCTTACAACTTTCTCTTCCCTGTCTACTCAAACAATCTTGTCTGTCTGTTTACCTATGCAACACACACCTACACATACCTAACACCTATAAACAGCCAACGGGCATTTTGTCGGACACGTAAAGGTAGGGTGTGCTGGTTGTAGTAGCTGTAGTGATTGTAGTAGGTGTAGTAGTAGTACAGCTAGCCACTAGTTTTTAGCTGTAGGTTCTAACTATAAGGTTCGTTAAAAAAAAGGAAACACACACAAACATACATACACACTGACACTCTCTCAAACGTATGTATATATTTAAATATACACACCCACATATACACATATATATGTGTAGAACAGGCAATCTTCTCCGGCGTTAACTTGTTCTGATTTTACCGATGTCGGGTAAGTAAGATTTCTACTAAAATATTTATTTTCCTTATTGAGATTCACGGACTAGGCATGGATGTCACATAATCCCTCCTCCCATTAATAACTACGAGATGATTATATATATATATATATATATATATATATATATATATATATATATGTATGTATATATATGTATGTATATATGTATAATGATTTCTACTATAGGCACAAGGCCAGCAATTTTGGGGAGGAGAAAGTCGATTAAATCGACCCAATGTATTACTGGTAATAATAAGCATGGACGATGTGTCAAATTTTCATTACGTTTATTCAATTCATATATATAATATATATATATATATATATACATACATAGGGTGTCCCCCTAAAATGTATACACATATTTATTAGAATGCTGTTGAAGTTTGTATAGATTTTATACATCCCTCAATTATATATATGTAAGTATAAGTGGAACGTAAAATGTTTTGCTGTGATTTTTTTTTTTAGTTCTCAAGATTTAACGTTTTCAGTTGAAATGCTGCGGGGGTGGGTATTTGGTTTGGGTGGGGTCGATGTTTGCCTTTAATCTGTCTAGGAACCAATGTAAAGCAAGTACCAGTTATATACTGAGGAATGAGGGGAGGTTGGATCAGAGATTTAATTGATTTCTTTTTGTTTTTATTTGATTTTTTTTTTTTTAATACTTCTCCACTACAAATTTGTGGTCCTGCACCAAATGTAAGAATCCCTTTTCTTCTCCATCACCGTCCTTAAACATACGAGAAGGGCAGATACCAATGACAGTTTAACATCGTTTTTCTTTCTGTTGTTGTTGTCCTTGTTTAGATCCAAATCAATCATAATCAAACAGCAGAGCAGACATTGACTTCTGATCGATCTAAGATATTCCAACCGTGTCTATCCTCCCTTTTCCTCCCTTACCCTATATACAAGGGACCCAGTGCCAGATTTACAATTATAGTTAGGTGTACTTAAGCACAGGGCCCCGTTGGTCAGGGAGTGGGAAGGGGGCGGGCATCGTCCTGCCAAAGAAATTTTTTACGATTCATTTTTCAAATGTTTTTGAAATAAGGGGCCTCATTTGTCTTAAATCCAGGACTGAAGGAACCCCAATACACTCATTTCCCCCTTCCCCTCATATATTAATATATACACACACACACACACACACACACACACACACACACACACACACACACATGTGTGTATATATAAATCAGGATGGATTCAGTTTGAAACTGGTTAGACCATTACACAAGCGTATTCGATAATGTTGTTGTTGATGATGATGTAAGTAGTGATATACAATTAGGATGGTGTGTGTGTGATTTGGCTGATATTTCTAGCAGGTTGAAGGATCCCATAGAGACTATCTCGTGTTGGAATCACATGGCTGCTATTTCTAGCAGGTCGAAGGATCACACAGAGGCTCTCCTGTGTTGGAATCCCATGGCTGCTATTTCTAGCAGGTCGAAGGATCACACAGGCTCTCCTGTGCTGGGATCCCATGGCTGCTATTTCTAGTAGGTCGA
>OZ024763.1:8235934-8243434 GCA_964016885.1 Eledone cirrhosa
TTGTGTGTAAGAGCCAATAGTGTATATATGTATGTATGTGTGTGTTTGTGTGTTAGAGCCAGTACTTTGTGTGTGTGTATATATATATATATATATGTGTGTGTTTGTGTAGGTTACAATGACTTCCATTCATGAATGTTTGTGTGCTGTGAATGGTCAGTTGTCTACATTCTATATTGAAGTACATCCTGATTCTGTAGAGGAAGCCAAGCCCCTTGCACACTTTACCATGTAGAATATGTACTACGACACACACACACACACACACACACACACACACACACACACACACACACACACACACACACACACACACACACACACACACACACACACACACACACACTACATAATACATATATTTATTAAAATAACAGATTAAAGTTTGAGCAAAGAACCGCTGCTTTCACCCCTAACGGGATCTTCTGAAACTAAAAAAATCTTTGGATTTTAGTCTTCACTTTTATTATTATTAATATATATATATATAAGGGTGAAAGCAGCGATTCTTTGCTTAAACTTTAATCTGTTATTTTAATAAATATTTGCTGTAGGGTTCTTATATATTTATATATATTTATCCTTATCAAGCCCTCTTTGGATTTTAGTCATCAAATTTATTATTATTACTATATATATATATATATATGTGTGTGTGTGTGTATATATGGTTCTGTAACTCCTGATAGTCCTAGGGGCGCCATATTGACATACAGCATTTCTTGGGTATTTTAAGCCTGGCAGAGCCCTTCCCTCTCCAGGCCTGAGTACAGCAGATTTCTTCCAGAGAAAGATAGAAAGTGAGAGAGAGGAAATAAGAAAGAGATATAGGGGAAGAATCGACCCCAGTACTAAACTGGTACTTTTTTTTTATTGACCTCGAAAGGATGAAAGGCAAAGTTGACCTCAGATAGTCGGAACAAATACCATAAAGGATTCTGTCTCATGTAGCGACTGACAATTTGCCACCTGTATATGTGTGTGTATATATATATATATATATATATATATATATATATATATATATATATATATATAAACTATGGTTCTACTGTGAGATGGGTTTGGCGTGGTGTGGCCAACCTGTCTGTCTTTTCCTCATAATGGGGCCATCCAGTTCAACACTGTAAATGTGGTTGGGATGAAGAAGGGCATCCAGCTGTAAAAATCCCGGCCAAATTTACATCCTTATCTGAGCAAGGAACGGTGTGGGCAATCTGGCCAGACTTATTCCATGATGTGGACAACCTGTCTAATCCATGTAAAGATGGAAAAATGGATGCTAAACGGTGATGATGATGATAGCTAAATATTACTTCAATCATTTGTATTGTACAAAGTCACCCCATCCAGCCTGTCTGGGAGGTCAGTGACCTGCTACCCCTTCACCTCCTCCCCACTTCAGTATGTTATGACCCAGCCAACTCTTGCTTAGCAGGGAAAGTGGATGTTAAATGGTGATGGTGATGATGATAATGGTGGTGATGACGGTGGTGATGTTGTTGGTGGTGATGGTGATGATGACAAATGATGATGATGATGTAATATAATAATGAAAATTGTGTACAGTGCTCAGGTGCACTACAACTCATCAAAGGTGCATGTATAGTACATGATGATGATATTGATGATGATGGTGGTGATGAAACATTTGTAAGAGTATTGAATGATGATATGATACTGATAATGGTGATGGTGGTGGTGGTTGTGATGATGGTGGTGGTAGTGGTGGTTGTGATGATGGTTGTGATGGTGGTGGTGGTGGTGGTTGTGATGATGGTGGTGGTTGTGATGATGTTGTTGGTGGTGATGATGGTGGTGGTTGAGATGATGGTGGTGATGGTGATGATGGTGGTGGCGGTGGTGGTTGAGATGAGGGTGATGATGGTGGTGGTTGTGATGATGATGATGATAAAACATCTGTAAAGGTATTCAATGAAGTAAGAAATCTTTTCTATCTTCTTACTTTGGTAAAATATGTTCTCTGTTAATATATAACTCTTTCTTTAAATAACATCTTCTATCTATAATATGAACATATTGATCTTGAATACATTATTGATTGACAATATATTGATTCATATATTTATATATATATATATATATGTGTGTGTAGTGTCGTGTGTGTCTGTGTGTATATGTGTATATACACACAGACACATATATACATATGTGTCTGTGTGTATATATGTGTGTGCGTGTATATGTATACACACACACACAGATATATATGAAACTGCTTGGTGCCATTTTACATATATATATATATATATATGTATATATATATATATATATATGTATATATATATATATATATCAGCTGTATAACAAAGTGCAGGGCAATAAAGATAGACGGTAGCCACGGAGTAGGCAGACCCAGAAAAACATGGGACGAGCTGATAAATTCCGACCTCACACGCTTACACCTCTCCAAGACAATGTCACTGGACCGAGACCTTTGGCGGTACTCAGTAATAGAGAAGACCCGCCTTACCTAAATACAAAGTAAAAACCTACTACAGTCAGTAGGCATCTCTATCAAAACACCCCCCCGTCCCACCACCTCCACCCCATCCACACCGCCCCTTTCAATGTACAGTTATGTTGGTCCCACAACATCCAGGCCGAAACAAATGAGATCGTGTAGGTGTCACGACAAAAAAAACACACAGTCCACGCTGTAAATGTGGCCGTGTAGGCAACACGGTAAAAACGTCCCAGCCCCACACTGTAAATGTGGTTGGTGTTAGGAAGGGCATCCAGCTGTAAAAAACCCGCCAGACAGTCCACGCTGTAATGTGGCCGTGTAGGCAACACGGTAAAAACCTCCCAGCCCCACACTGTAAATGTGGTTGGTGTTAGGAAGGGCATCCAACTGTAGAAAACCCGCCAGACAGTCCTATGCGAGCAAGACAACCACTCTTGCCTCAAGTGGGAAAACCCCCGTCCAAACCCATGCAAGCGTGGAACACGGACGCTAAACCTGATGATGATGATGATGATATATATATATATATATATATATATATATATATGAAACTCCAGACTAACAAGGCTCACCACATAGCCGCCATAATATAAAGAATATTTAAACTTGACTTTGGTATTGAGTATTCATTCTCATGTCTGTCAATAATACATGGGGACACGACAAACAACGCCCAGCCCTCACTGTAGATGTTGTTGGTGTTAGGAAGGGCATCCAGCTGTAGAAACCAAGCCAAAATCAGTTCTGTATGAGCGAGACATGGTCACCCGACCCAACTTACCTCAAGTGGGACAAACCTGTCTAACCCATGCTAGCGGGGAAAATGGACTTTAAATGATTATGATGATGTGTATATAATGTGCTCTTCTTCGTGGTTGTTTAACCCTAGGACAGATACATGATCAACACTGTTCCAGCTTTGACTACTCCACCCTATATTCAGACACAGTGTATGTAGGAGTACATTGCATAATATGTTCTTCTTATTTTCTCAAAGATTAGGTAGACCGGCCAACCTCTAAAACCCCAATCGGGGAATACCATTTAAAAAAGGGCCCAAAACGGAGAAATGAAGCAAAATGGGGAGATTTTACATAATGAAAGCCCATTTTCACAAGAGAAAACATCTCTCAGCCATCCCAAAGTAGGTTTGAGATCTTCCAGTCCAAGGGGGGAGAGTTGACAGGTCTGAATAGGGTAAGATTTGTAGAGGATTTGGCTGTTGTTTCTAGCAAGACAAGTTATAAACTAAACTAAAGTCTTTCTCATTGACAGTTGTAGCAAATATTGTTGTTTATCTGCAGAGGTTCATTGTCTGTCTGTCTGTCTGTGTTTTGTGTCAGTCAGTGTGTGTGTGTGTGTTAGTCAGTGTGTGTGTATATGTCAGTCAGTGTGTGTGTATGTGTCTGTCTGTGTGTTTTGTGTCTGTCTGTGTGTGTGTATTTGTCTGTATGTATATATGTTTTGTACCTGCATTTATGTGTGGTTTTGTCTGTCTGTCTATTATGTATGAGTGTATATATATATATATTGTGTGTGAGTGTATAATATATTTATTTATATATATATAGTGTGTGAGTATATATATATATTATGTGTATCTGAGTGTGTATATATATTATGTGTGTGTGTTTACCTCAGTGTGTGTGAGTGTATATATATATATATATTATGTGTATATATATTATGTGTGTGTTTACCTCAGTATATATATATTGTGTGTGTATAAACCAATGAAACAAGAAACCCCAAATCTAAAGAATGACAATATAGAGAATATGACTAATCTCTGTCTCTAATCCCTGGTTAATCCATTTGTCAGGGGTGGGCATGGTTAGATCAACTGACCTCTCTATTGTATAGGGTTTATATAGGATTGTGACAGTAAGTAACCTGATCACTCCTTTTTCTACTAATGGTTGGTATCACCCAGTTTTGATTTAAGAACCCTACCCTACCCTCAGCTGCACATGAGATGCGTGGGGTGAGCAAGCTGGTATTAGTTAGGGTTAGGGCAGAGAGTGATTGTTATCTGGGGGTGGTGTAGTGGTGGTGGTGTGAAATATAGCAGTGTGTGTTGTTGTTGTTGAACTCTATAACATTGTTTAACCCTTTAGTATTTAAACCTCTTTCTGTTCAAACTGGCCATAGCTGGCTGAAACTAGCCACTCATACTGATGTTAAGGGTTGCCGTATTGATATACAGGGTTTGTTGGGCATTTGAAGCCTGGCGGAGCCCATCTCTTCTCCAAGCCTGAGTACAGCAGATTTCTTCCAGAGAAAGATAGAGAAAATGAGAGAGAGGAAGTGAGGAAGAGACATAGAGGAAGAATTGACCCCAGTACATGACTGGTACTTTTATATATATATATATATATATATATATATGTATATATATATATTGCAAAGTGGTCGTGGAGGTGCCAGCACCCAGCACTCACTCACTGTAATATGAGGTTGGTGTTAGGAGGGGCAGCCAGCTGTAGAAATCAAGCCAGAATCAGTTCCCGTATGAGCAAGACAAGGTCAGCCGACCGGACACTGCCCACAACAGGACAACCCATCTAACCCATGCTAGCGTGGAAGAACGGACATAAAATGATGATGATGATATATATATATATATATATATATATGGTGCTATTAAGTTAGGCATGGCCTGGGCCAGTACTGGCTGGCTGAAACCTATCAAAGTTATATGTGTGTGTGTGGAGAGATAGAGAGAGGAAATGAGAAAGAGATGGAGAGGAAGAATCAACCCAGTACTTGACTGGTACTTTTTTTTTTATCGACCTCGTAAGGATGAAAGGCAAAGTTGACCTCGGCGGGATTTGAACTCAGAGAGCAGAAAACCAAAATGAATACTGCAGAGTAGTCTATCCTATGTTCTAACGTCTGTTATTTGCCGCCATAATAGTAAATATAGAGTAATGTAGATGGTAAAGGGTTAACTCCAGTTTACCATCTTCAATCAGTTTTATGATCAAAACTGTCCCAACCATGACTAACCATACTTTATTTTATTCAAACACCTATGTAGGTCTCGTCTTCCCACAAGTTTGCATCTCAGTGGATTGGCAATATTAATCAGTAGAACATCAGACATGCTTTGTGGTATATAGTTACATCCCTTTATGTTCTCAGTTCAAATCTGAACCATGGTGTCAAAACCTCAAGATACACCAGTTGGACTTCCAAGACTGGAAGACTTGAAGTTTTACCTGTCAGTGACAGTGGTGGTGGTAGTATTGGTGGTGTTAGCAGTATTGGTAGTGGTGGTAGTAGTATTGGTTGTGATGGTGCTGGTGGTAATATTGGTAGTGATGGTGGTGGTAGTGGTGGTGGTGCTGGTAGTGGTAGTAGTATTGGTAGTGGTGGTGGTGCTGGTAGGGATGGTAGTGGTAGTAGTATTGGTAGTGGTGGTGATGGTGATACTGGTAGTGATGTGATGTTAGTGGTGGTGTTGGTGGTGATAGTATTGGTAGTGATGTGGTGGTGCTGTCAGTGACAGTGGTGGTGGTAGTATTGGTGGTGATGTGGTAGTGATGAGGTGGTGATGATAATGGTGCTGGTAGAGGTGGTGGTAGTGATGGTAATGGTAGTGGTAGTAGAGGTGGTATTAGTAGTGGTGGTGGTAGTAGTGGTAGTAGTAGAGGTGGTAGTAGAGGTGATTTAGTGTGTGTGATCTGACAGAAGAGCTGAGGAAATCTCCTATCATCAGTTCTTAACCTTTAACTGACCCAGAATAAAATCAAGTCCTAGTTTCTTGTTATAAAACCCCAGACATGGCTCCCTATGGCCCCTGTGCAGGGCTCCCGGAGGGTGGGGGAGGCCTATATCTCAACCACAGTCTAACAAGCCTGTTATGCCTCCACCATGAACACCACCACTACCACCTACTACCACCAGTTTCATTGCCATATCAGGAACACCACCACCACCACTACTACTACCTACTATCAGCAGCTTCACCACCACTACCACCTACCATTACTACTACCACCACCACCACCACCACCGGCTATCATCACTACCACTACACCACCAGCTATCATCACTACCACTACACCACCACTACCACTGCACCACCTACCTACACCACATCGTGGCCAGTACAAATACCATTACACCACCACCACCACTACCACCACCACCACCCATGTGATGTTTACTCTGTTAATCAGCAGAGATATATTTAATTAATGAGTTCTGTGTGTGTGGTATGTTATGTGTGTATATATATATATAGATGCATATATATATACATACATACATACATATATGTGTGTGTGTGTGTGTGTATATATACACACGCATATACACACACACATACACTAGCTTATGTACAGGCATGCACACATGTATACATACATGTGTGTATTTGAATATCTATATGTATATATATATAAACCAGGAAAGAAGAGTGACATGGTTTGCTATACAAAAAAGGTTTTTAATCACATTGCTGACAATTGTTTCTCTGAACTGATAGGTCTCGAGATCGCTACCCTCCTGTTTTCACGTCATTCGATCACCAATACATAGTTGTAACCACTCAATTCATCAGAGTTAGCGAGAATGAAGGGAATACACAGGCATGGCTTCTATATATAGTAATGGCATTCAATCAGAACAATAACAACAATACTAACAATGCTAGCAATAAATTATTTGAAATAATCATAAGATCAATTTAAGTAAGACATATAGTATATCTACGACTTTAGTGTGTAAAATGAGCTGACATGAGGCAGATGTATGAAATTGTCATGGGGTGTATTATATATAGTGTAGAGATAAGCCGGTGGCTTTAAACAATGATATATGTACATATATATATGTATATATATATATATATATATATGTACATATATCATCATCATCATTATTTTACATCCGCTTTTCCCTGCTTGCAAGGGTGGGACGGGAACTGATTCTGGCTTGATTTCTACAGCTGGATGCCCTTCCTAACACCAACCTCATTTGCAGTGTGGGCTGGGTGCTTTTTTGCT
>OZ024763.1:8255934-8265934 GCA_964016885.1 Eledone cirrhosa
GCGGAGGAAACCAGTCACTGGTCATCTAATAAAGCTTTTCTTTTTTTATGTGGCGTGAGAGACCCTCTGGTCTTCATCAACTCTTTAGCATTTAAATCAACCATATCTGGCTAGAATTCTCTAATCACTTTCTGTTCAAACCAGTCATAACCGGCTGCTCATACTGATGTTAAGGTATTGTTCTCAAAATAAATAGCTGTTTCTACTTTTAGTACAAGGCCAGCAATTATCCCAGTGTATTACTGGTACTTTATTTTATTGACCCCCGTAAGGATGAAAGGTAAAGTTAACCTCAGTAGGATTTGAACTCAGACCATAAAGGGCTGGAGTTCTCAAAATAAATAATATTAAAATCTCAGACTCGATATTATGTGAGATATTATGTGAGGTAAAGCCTTTACTGTGAAAATACAATAGTATATATAGAGTAATGTAAATGTTATGTGAGATATTATGTGAGGTAAAGCCTTTACTGTGAAAATACAATAGTATATATAGAGTAATGTAAATGTTATGCGATATTATGTGAGGTAAAGCCTTTACTGTGAAAATACAATAGTAAATATAGAGTAATGTAAATGCTAAAGGGTTAAGACATCTTTCTTGGAGAAGGTCACTCTTATATGAAACCTGTGACTTCATTTGCATCCAATGATGTAGACCACTTCAACTTTTTGGGATGTGACTTCATGCAGTTTACCACGCCTGGTCAGTCCACCCGCTGACTTGCAAATTATGCCACACTCACTGTCAATGTACCGTGGGGTGTGTAATGGTAGAACTATCTCACAGTTGGCTCAATTTCTCCATGGCTCATGTGATTTCAGATGGTTAACAAAACCAGCTCGTGTTAGAAGAACTTGGCCATATACTTTGCACCTCGATTCCTGCTGAATTTTTGCAGGCATTGCACTCGAGTCCCGCTTATGAAGTGAACACTTCAAAACATACAATATATATATATATATATATTTTTTTTCTTTTTTTTTTATCGATCGACTTTCGTCAAATCGGACCGAGGAAACAATGTTTTCGTCGGTCTTTCCAGTTGCTAATACTATCTATCGGTCGCAACTCCAGGTAGAAGGAGCAACGTGAAATAAAGTGTCTTGCTCAAGGACATAACGCATCACCCGGTCCAGGAATCGAACTCATAGCCTCAAGATTGTAAATCCAATTCCCTAACCACTCAGCCACACGCCTTCACTTAATATATATATATATATATATATATATATGTATATGTATGTATATATGGATGTATATGTATGTATATATGGATGGTACCATAGACCCAGCACTATGTGTCAGTAATTGTCACAAGTGTAGTGTTTGTACCAGAGTTTTCAAGTCGCTGGCTGGACTAAAAAGTCACACTCGTTCAGTGCATCGGTAGGGATTCTCCTACATGGATATAAAGTAGTGGCCGTACTCCAAAACGAGTTGGCAGCCACCATATGTATATATATATATATGTATGTATGTATATATATATGTGTATATATAATTATGTATTATGTTGTTTATTACATAATTAAATAGCTCTGTAGCATACATAGAACACTCTCCTTTTCTTTACCCTTCCTATAGAAATACTTTATATATGTATATATATACTTTCCAGGGATAACTTGAACCGTTAAGGTATATTATCCTTGGTTATATCAAAATTTATAAAACACACTTCGTATTTTATCTGATGAAAGCGTACCAACATTTTTGGTACCCTTGAAATATATATAATAGAATAAATATAGTTTCCATTTATTTAATATCACTGTATATATATAAATATATGTATGTATGTATGTATATATATATAGACATTTATATATATACATAATCATTTGTGAGCTTACCTCCCCCTCTCTCTCTCTCTCTCTCTACACACACACACATATACACACATATATACACATTCAGATTATAGGTCCTGTATAATTTCCTGTCGGTATCTACAGTAACTCCATGTATGTATATACTAAATACAGGCACCAATTTTCCCTGGAGTACATACAACACCTTTCAAATACATTTTACCTGCCAACCCCTCCTTTTCTTGATAAGACTACTACTGATACTACTGACACTACTACTACTACTACTGGCACTACTGTTGTTACTGCTGCTGCTGCTACTACCATCACTGCCGCCACCACCACCACCACTACTACATATAATGAAAATGATTGTGTACAGTGCTCAGGTGCAATACAATTCATCAAAGGTGCATGTATAGTACATAGAATAATGTACAAATGTCAGGAAAGTGAACAGTGTATGAGTCATGATATACACACAGATACATGTGTGTATGGAGGGGTAGTGTTGGCGAATCTCAGGAAGCATACAGCTAACAACTGATGCAGGTAGTTTGTTCCATGGAGGTTTTAAAGGATGCAGTGTCCCAGCAGCTAACAACTGATGCAGGTAGTTTGTTCCATGGAAGTTTTAAAGGATGCAGTGTCCCAGCAGCTAACAACTGATGCAGGTAGTTTGTTCCATGGAAGTTCTAAAGGATGCAGTGTCCCAGCAGCTAACAACTGATGCAGGTAGTTTGTTCCATGGAAGTTCTAAAGGATGCAGTGTCCCAGCAGCTAACAACTGATGCAGGTAGTTTGTTCCATGGAAGTTCTAAAGGATGCAGTGTCCCAGCAGCTAACAACTGATGCAGGTAGTTTGTTCCATGGAAGTTCTAAAGGATGCAGTGTCCCAGCAGCTAACAACTGATGCAGGTAGTTTGTTCCATGGAAGTTCTAAAGGATGCAGTGTCCCAACAGCTAACAACTGATGCAGGTAGTTTGTTCCATGGAAGTTCTAAAGGATGCAGTGTCCCAGCAGCTAACAACTGATGCAGGTAGTTTGTGCCATGCTTCAGCAACTCTGAGTATGAAAAAAGTTTCCAAAAGTCATGGGAGCTGTGCTGTTTTCTGATTTTGTTGGCATGTCCACAGGTGTTAGAAACATGGAAATCAAAAAGGTGCTCAGGGTTGTTGTTGGCAAGATGGTTAATAATCTTGTGGGTGTTTACCAAGTCAGTTGCCAGACGTCAGAGCTTTAATGCATCCATGCCCAGGGAAGCAAGGTGTTCAGGGTATGGTAGATGCCTGATGGAGGGTATTCTCTTGATTGCATGTCTCTGAACAGTTTCCAGGAGGTCAATATTCTGAGCAAGATAGGGGTTCCAGACTGGTGATACAAGTTCTAAGTTTGGACGCACCATAGCTACATACAGCTTTAAATATATATATATATAAAGCTGTATATAGTTGGTCTGCTGTTATTATTGCTCCTAGGGCTTAAAGCCAATGGCTTTTTTTAACTTAGTCTTATTTCTTATCGATTACTCACTTACATGTGCCATTGTCCTGTGTTTCCCCCCTTCTATCGGTATGTTTACTTCTTTTTTTCCTTTTTTTTCTTCCTTTTTTCTTTTGTTCTCTCTCTTTGCCATCGCTTCTTTCCCTCATTGCTTTTTGATAGATAAAAGGCTATGGGTGTGCTATGGATAGATGTATTGTCTATAATGCGCTGAAACATCCGTGACCCATAGTAGATAACTGACGAAGGGAAACTGTTCATCCCTTGTTTGTGTTGCCTTACCTTCTAACGCTATATATATATATATATATATATATATATATATATATATATATATATATATATAGTGACGAAACATAAGTCAATTGCATGAACTCATAATCCTTTATTTACTGCTATATATAGTTCGATGGTAGCCATTGAATGGCTATGACCTCATCAGGCAGTTAGTCAGTTCTTAGATATGCCAGCTCTGTGTTTATAGTGTTGATGGTATCAGAGCCTTGGGACATATATATATATATATATATATATATATATATATACATTCATACACACACGTATATATACATACATTCATACACACACACATATATATACATACATTCATACACACACACACATATATATATACATACATTCATACACACACACACATACATATATATATATATATATATATATATATATATATATATATACAGACTTGTTGTGGACACTTAATTTCGTCTATTTAAATATTTTTAATTATATTTAATTCATGTCTGACATCTTACATAGTTTTAATATATTTACAGTTTATTATAAATATTTTTGACATTTTAAAGTGTGTGAACAGAGAAACTGTCTCCTCTCTGTCTAGTTTCTTGTCTGTCTTTGTCTGTCTTTGTGTCTTCCTCTCTCTGTCTCTCTCTTTCTCTCTTTGTGTGTGTCTCTCACTCTGTCTAGTTTCTTGTCTGTCTTTGTCTGTGTTTGTGTCTTCCTCTCTCTCTCTGTATATATGTCTCTTTCTCTCTCTGTCTCACTCTCTCTGTTCCTGTCTCCTCTCGGTCTTGTTTCTTTTCTCTCTCTCTCTCTCTCTGTATGTCTCTATCTATGTCTCTCTCTCTGTATATGTCTCTCTCTCTTTCTCTCTCTCTCTATATATGTCTCTTTCTGCCTATGTATGTCTCTCCCATCTCTCTCTCTCCGGTTAGTAGTAGTGGTAGTAGTAGTGGTAGTAGTGGTGGTGGTGGTGGTGGTGGTGGTGGTGGTGTTGGTGTTGGTGTTGTGGTGGTGTGGCGG
The DNA here is from genome assembly GCA_964016885.1 of Eledone cirrhosa. NCBI lineage: Eukaryota > Metazoa > Mollusca > Cephalopoda > Octopoda > Eledonidae > Eledone > Eledone cirrhosa. The sequence continues at coordinate 8,260,540 of OZ024763.1, forward strand.
TGGTGGTTGTCGTGTGGTGGTTGTGGTGGTGGTGGTGGGGGTGTGGTAGTGGGAATGGTGTTGGTGGTGTTGTGGTGGTACCTTACTCATGACCTTTGTTGCAGGGTCTCTGGGAATTAGTGTGTGGGGGTGGTGTAGGGGCAGTTCTGAAAGAGACATACAACTTAACTCATGTGTTGATACAGTAAGAAGGGACACTGCCCATAGCCTTCACAGGTCCTATGAGATCAGACATCATCATCATGATCTAGTTTTGTCCACTTTCCATGCTTGGCATGAGTTGAACGGGGGTCGTTATGGTCTGAGAGCAAGCAGGTCACCACAACCTTTCATATTCACCATGGATCCTATGAGTTAAAGCCCTTCCTAATACCAACCACCTTACAGACAGGGGAGCATGTATTGGGTGCCTCTTTTGTGGTACCAGCACTATCACTTTACAGAGTGTACTGGGTGTATTTGATTATGAAGGCACATGGCTTAGTGGTTAGAGCATTGGGCTTGCAATTGTGAAATTGTGAGTTTGATTCTCGGACCAGACTTTGTGTTGTGTCCTTGAGCAAGACATTTTATTTCACGTTGCTCCAGTTCACTCAGCTGCAGAAATGAGTTGCGACGTCACTGGTGTCGAGCTGTATCGGCCATTGCCTTTCCCTTGGACAACATCAGTGGGGTGGAGAGGGGAGACTGGTATGGATCGGTGACTGCTGGTCTTCTTCAAACAACCTTGCCCAGACTTCTACCTCAGAGGGGAACTTTCTAGGTACAAATCCCATGGTCATTCTTGACCAAAGAAGATCTTTACCCCCTTTTGGGGGGTTTTACCACATTAACTGTATATTAGAAAGGGTTCTAAATAACTCTATTTTTAGTTTTTAATTCTGGAAGAGTTTTGTAATTATTTTTGGTTAATTTGTTAAATTTTTTTCTTTTTTTTAAAGCAAAAAATTCCTTTACATTCCTTCACGGCTAAGAATGTTCTAGTAAACCAGGTCGAGGGGGAAAGATGGATAGATAGAGAGCTAGATAGAGATAGTGAGAGAGTATGGAACAGACAGAGGGGCAGGGGAAAGAATCGAGGGAGAGGGGGGGGGGGAAGCAAGAGATAGGGTATGAGAATGAGACAGAGAGAAAGACAGATAGAGAGACAGGAGAAGGGGAGAAAGAGAGGAAGGAAGAGAGAGAGAGAGACAGGAGTGATAGGAGAATGGGAGAAAGAGAGGAATAAAGAGACAGATAGAAGAGAGAGAGAGAGAGAGAGAGTGACAGGAGAGATGAGAGAAGGGGAGAGAACTCTGAGTAGTAATTACATGAAATGGTATCTGGAGTTTAGTTTAGTAATTATGTTCTGTAGTGTGTGTGTGTCTGTGTGTGTGTATGTGTGTCTATGTGTGTGTCTGTGTGTGTGTATGTGTGTCTATGTGTGTGTCTGAGTGTGTGTCTATGTGTGTGTCTGAGTGTGTGTCTGTGTGTGAATCACACTCGTGCATATATGCATGCATGCACACACATGCATGAATGCACTCATACGCATGTTCACTGTCATGCCAACAGGCCTACATACATACACACACTAAACACATGCACACATACACATATATACATATATACATACATATGTACATATATACACATACATATGTATATATATATTCACATACACATACATATGTACATACATATACACATATATACACATACATGTACATATATATACACATATATACATATGCATGTACCTATACATGCACATACACATATATACATATACACACATCTATATACATGTATAGACATAGACATATACACACACACATATGTACCAATATACACATATATACACACACATGTACATACAAATATAGACACATATATACATATACACACACGTATGTGAGGAGGTCAATAGGTCTGATTAGGTATTATTGATTTGGTAAGTGACAAATTATCTCAGCCATGCAAGCATGGAAACATGGATGGGATATGATGATGATGATGATGATATGCATATATATATATACATACAAATATATACATATATATATACATACACATATATATATATATATATATATGTATATATACATACATACATACATATATACATATACATATATATATATACATATACATATATATATATACATACACATATATATATATATATATATGTATATATACATACATACATACATATATACATATACATATACATATTCACACACACACATATATATATATATATACATACATACATACATATATATATATACATACATACATACATACATACATACATACATACATACATACATACATACATACATACATACATACATATACATACATATATATATACACACACACATATATATGTGTATGTATATATATATGTGTATGTATATATGTGTGTATGTATTTATATATATGTGTATATGTATGTATGTGTATATGTATGTATGTATATGTGTATGTATGTATGTATATGTGTATATATATGTATGTATGTATAAGTGTGTGTATATATATATATGTATGTGTATATATATGTGTGTATATATATATATATATAACCACATATACATATAAAGTATACACACACACATGTATGTATATGTATGTGTGTATATATATATAAACACATATACATACAAAAGTATACACATGTATGATGTATAATTTGTCTACTAGCTGCTTAGCAACTAGGCAGGATTACACTGTCATTATATAACTATGTTAGGGCAGTGGATTGGTAAGAACTGGTAGAGCGTCGGACAACATGCTTTGTGGCATAGAGTTACAACCCTTTAGGTTCTGATTTCAAATCTCTCCGAGGTTAACTTTGCCTTTCATCCTTACAGGGATTGATAAAATAAAGTACCAGTAATGCACTGGGGTAATTTGATCAACTTTCCCCTCCCCCAAATTCCTGGCCTTGTGCCTATAGTAAAAACAATTATTATTATGAAACACAAATAAAAATTTTGAAAGCCAAACAATGCATTATGGAGGACATTAGATCGCCAAGGTAAAAAAAAGAATCTTACCTTAGCAAATTTAACGATCCCAATTATTTTCAGGTTTAAAAACCCATTATCAAGGGAAAAACCCAATTATTAATATCGTTATTAGTTAAACAACTAAGAGTACAAGACTCTCCCTGGACAGGACGCTAGTCTATTGCAGGTTTAAAATCCCACCTATTGCTGGTACTCATTTTCAGCTGAGTATACTGAAGCAACATGAAATAAAGTGTTTTGCTCAAGAACACAACACACATCCCAGCCCAGGAATTGAACCTAATGATCATAAGCCCAATATTCATAGCTATGGCTTTCAAAATGTTTATTTATTAAACATACTGTATATTTTATATATACTAAATTCACATACATATATGTATACAGCCATGTTGAAGCTAAATTTCAATCTCATATATTTAAATATTTGTAAATTTTTTATAGCAAAAAAAAATTGAGGCAAAATTTTATAATTTTAATTTACTTTCTAACATTTAAATATTTGTATATTTTCTATAATAAAAAATATGGAAAAATTTTATTATTTTAATTTACTTTCTTACATTTAAATATTTGTATATTTTCTATAATAAAAAATATGGAAAAATTTTATAATTTTAATTCAGTTTCATAGATTTAAATATTTGTATATTTTCTATAATAAAAAATATGGAAAAATTTTATAATTTTAATTTACTTTCTTACATTTAAATATTTGTATATTTTCTATATTAAAAAATATGGAAAAATTTTATAATTTTAATTCAGTTTCATAGATTTAAATATTTGTATATTTTCTATATTTCAGGTTGACCAGTAAAAAGAAGGAATTTAGTTTGAAGAAAATGGCAAACCAAGGTTTGGCAGAAGAATTTTCCTACTTGTCTGTGGAAGACATGAGGAAACCTCCCACACCAACACCAAAGCTTCCTCCAGCTTTACAACCCCGCCAACGTAGTGTTGACCAATCACAGATCTCCGTCACATCTCCCCACAACTCTCATCCACAGACTTACAGAGCAGGTACTTGTTACTGATTTTGTTGTTGTTTTTATCATTTTATCAGTCACATTATTTAACCCTTTAGCATTTAAACCAGACATATCCGGTCAGAATTATCTCACCTCTTTCTGTTTAAACCGGCTGTAACGGGCCACTCATACTTATGTTAAGGTATTTTTATCAAAATAAATAATATCAATATCTCATAGATTTGATATTATGTGAGGTAAAGCCTTTACCGTGAAAATACAATAGTAGATATAGAGTAATGGAAATGTTAAATGGTTAAAGTACCAGTAATACATTGGGGTAATTGCTGGCCTTGTGGGAAAAGTAGAAACAATTATTATTCGATGTAATCCATATTTACATTTATGTATTTGGTAGTTTAATATTTTCTATGTTGTTGTTGTTGTTGTTTCAGTACCTGCCATCTACCGGCCATCTTTGAGACCTGACGAAGAACTGCCTCCCCCTCCTATGATGTCTAGTATGAACCCTCGTTACCCTGACGACAACTTCCCCCCACCCCCTCCTCTCCTACCGCCCCTGCCTCCCACCGCGTCCGAGCTCTCCCACGTTCCTTTCTACGGTAACCGTAACGACGGCTACAACCTGCCTCCACCGCCCCCACCGGTCGAGCACGACTACGCCACCGCCGCCGTGTCGCACGCCACCGCCACACCCACCGTCTACGCCCCGCCCCCTCCCCCGCCCGCCAGCTACCAGGTCCACCCTGGCTACAGCGTTGGCGGCAGCAGCTACAACTCTCGGTCAGTTCCGGTGACGGCTCCGTCTTCGACCGGGTCCTCCACCCCGTCACACTACCCCCCACGCCGTGACTTGAACCAGTCGAACTACATGAACCACACTGACCTGCCACCCCCTCCACCGCCGGCCCCCACCCAGACCATCGTGCCAAACTACTCCAATGTCCACACTACCACCAGTAGTGGCGGCAGCGGTGTTGTTGGACTCAGTTCTTCACAACCCCTCAACTACAAAACAGCCGGTCAAGGCAGCCCACAGCAACATAAATACCCGGGTTACTCAGATGCGGTCAGCTCTGCTCCGGCCACTGCCAGTCCACCGGGCAGCTACACTACAAACTCACTGCCTCGGTCAGATGGCCGGAAAGTTGGTAAAGAAGCTGAAGTAGACGCCTTGACCAGTTTACTAATGCAAAATATTGAATCTGCTGGTGACCCAGACTTCTTTGGTAAGTATTAATGTTGTTGTTGTGACAGTTCACGCCTATGCAGGTTTAGCTGGCCTCCTCCAAGGTATATCTCGTTGGAGGTGTCTTGGGTAATTTAATGATAGGGACCCCAGTCCTATCATCTCATTTCTACAGCTGAGTAAACTGGAGCAAT
>OZ024763.1:8275934-8278434 GCA_964016885.1 Eledone cirrhosa
GCTCGGGGCTAAATTCTTCCATGCAACAGGACGACAGGTTGAATTACCCACAAAACAAACAAGAAGACGAAGACAAAGAAGAAGAGAAAGAAAAAGAGGATAGAAGCGATGGTAACGATAATGACAATATGATAGACAATGTGTATGTCTTGGAAAGTCTGAAGCGTTGGATGATACAACACAACAGCAGCAACTGGAGTCTGGGGGTAAAGCTTGTTCAATTCCAAGAGAATTCTATCAACCAAACAGCAGACATAGACTTTGTGTCATCCAATAAACTTCTCACAGAACTCGCTGGCATTTACATGCCATTTGAGTGCCTGAAAAGTTTAAAAAGCAGTGACGAGTTAAACCAGATTTTGTGCAGGACTCTCACTACAGGCATTGAGGATTTACAATCACAGCTAGGAGTTTCTCCTAAAAGGAGTACTGCATGTTGCAAGCTGGTGACCGCTGCCGCGAAACCCCATGGAAAGCTTACAAATCGTTGTGTGGCTGATAAGAAATTCCAGTTTGAAAGAAATGCGACACATTCTGATTTATTGACTTCTGTCTACCATGGTAGAAAACCTCATCATGTTGTGACTGATGAGTCTTCAGCTGAAGAAACTTTGCCAAAGTCCAGACTCAGTGGGTCTGTATCTAAAGACAGAGTTTTATCACTTGAGACCCTCGGAGATTCATCTAATTCAGATTCCCAGGTAACAGGAACTACTAAATCTCAATCGGACATTTCTACAGGAAATGACGTACCTGGAAAACCGAGCACGGAAATTCTAGATCCTTCTTCTGGTGGCTCTGACACTCACCTTCATCTTCATCATCATCATCAATATCCTCCCCATCCCCCTCATCTTCCTCACCCCCAGCAACAGCAGCAGTTCGGACGCTTGTCGGAAGTCCTTAACGACACTGGAGGAAGCCATTACCGATATGACTCGGCTAAATGCGTGCGTGACATCATCCAGTTCATGGAACTACAGCCCTACCGTCACAGTAACAACCTCATACCTTTGATTGTCGAGAAAAAGTCTAAAGATCAACCCTCAGGTGATACGGAAAATAATTCTTCCTACGACAGAAACTGTGAACCTTGTGTAACAGCAGGTGAACCTATATCTGAAATACGGACTAAGATAACCACCACACTTACTGCAGAAACTTGTAACAAGCCACACCGTGCTGCTGACCAGGGCAACAGGAGTTTCACCCCGGATTATACTCACATCTCCCTGAGTGATACAGCCTCTCATTCCACCAACTTGGACACTGGTCAGTCTTCACTTGATATCAAAGTCGATAACGAAACACCTGCTGATGCTCTGTTTGATGTACCTGGCACAGATATACAGACAGTGCTGCATGTGCAGGAAACACCAGCACCTGCTTACGTGTCAAACGAAGGTGAAATTACTTGCAGAAAGGACTTTACCGAAGATGCTCTCAGCTGCGTAGAAAGTGTATCAAAACATGCAGAAGATACATTAAACTACAGAGGGGGTTTTTCAACTGACACACCTGTTAATGAACTTACTTGTGAGTCAGGGAACTTTGAGGAACCTTATTTTGTTTACAGGACCAACAGAAGGACTGGGAACAACTTCATTTCCTTAATTCGGAGCTCAAGTTTAACTGAAATCAACAGTCCGATGTTGTGCACCTCTGTACCCTCCTGCAAGATTGTTGCACCTTACTGTACAGCTGAAATACAGAGTCCTGGTGATCCGGCCACTGTTGAACCTGAAACGGAATATCCCACATCGAGTGGGATGTTGGACACCTGTTCTGTGAAGAGTCCAGTGTCAAGGCCACAACTTCCCAGAATACTGGACAGCAACAGCTATTCCTCTGCAAGATGTCCAGCATCAAGGCCACAACTTCCCGCAATTTTGGACATTAACCATTCTGAGAGATGTCCAGCATCAAGGCCACAACTTGACACAATTTTGGACACTAACCATTCTGAAACAAGTCCAGTATCAAAGCCACAACTTGACACAATTTTGGACACTAACCATTCTGAAAGGAGTCCAGCATCAAAGCCACAAACTCCAGGAAAATTCCAGGATTCGAAGTGCTTGCTTAAAGTCCAGGATATTATAAGGAAGTTGGAAATATCCAGCTCCAGTTGCTCAGAATGTGAGGACTTTACAAAGAACAGGAAAATCCCGGAGAGGGCCGCCAATATCGGGAATATCATAAAAAGATTGGAATCATTTGCAGGACCTCATCCGAAATGGAGAACTTTGAGAATAATTGGCCAGAGCTGTGAGGACTTGAATAAGCTTGACCAGGACTGTAATGCAGGTGATGTGGGGTCAGTTGGAGGGTCAGAAGAGTTGGAAAATACTTTGTCAGTGGACGAAGACGAAGATAAAGACTGCGAGGAAGAAGAGCCTCAGTATGTCTTACCTGTGAGTCAGCAGCTGGACACTGACCTTGTCTTGAACCTTGATGACCAGTCACTGACCTCACCTGACCATGGATCTTTAACACGGGA
>OZ024763.1:8288434-8315934 GCA_964016885.1 Eledone cirrhosa
TATATATATATATATATATATATATATATATATATATATATAGTTTAGGAAATAATATCAAGTTTTTATATATATAATTTTGTAGTTGTTTTATTTTCTAATTATTTTCTTTCTCTTTCCTTCACCAGTTGTTGAGAGCGACAGGTAAACCATACCACCCTTCCTGTTTTACCTGTGTGGTATGTGGTAAAAGTCTTGATGGAGTACCTTTCACAGTTGACGCCACTAACCAGATCCACTGCATTGACGACTTTCACAAGTAAGTCACACTTTCTCATCTATACTGTAGCGTAGGTTTGGTAGAACTACCCAAGGGTAAGAACACTCAGTCTATAGGACAAGTTTAGTATAATTAGTTACAACAGTGACATCTACAGGTAGAACACTCAGTCTATAGGACAAGTTTAGTATAATTAGTAACAACAGTGACATCTACAGGTAGAACACTCAGTCTATAGGACAAGTTTAGTATAATTAGTTACAACAGTGACATCTACAGGTAGAACACTCAGTCTATAGGACAAGTTTAGTATAATTAGTTACAACAGTGACATCTACAGGTAGAACGCTCAGTCTATAGGACAAGTTTAGTATAATTAGTTACAACAGTGACATCTACAGGTAGAACACTCAGTCTATAGGACAAGTTTAGTATAATTAGTTACAACTGTGACATCTACAGGTAGAACACTCAGTCTATAGGACAAGTTTAGTATAATTAGTTACAACAGTGACATCTACAGGTAGAACGCTCAGTCTATAGGACAAGTTTAGTATAATTAGTTACAACAGTGACATCTACAGGTAGAACACTCAGTCTATAGGACAAGTTTAGTATAATTAGTTACAACAGTGACATCTACAGGTAGAACGCTCAGTCTATAGGACAAGTTTAGTATAATTAGTTACAACAGTGACATCTACAGGTAGAACACTCAGTCTATAGGACAAGTTTAGTATAATTAGTTACAACAGTGACATCTACAGGTAGAACGCTCAGTCTATAGGACAAGTTTAGTATAATTAGTTACAACAGTGACATCTACAGGTAGAACGCTCAGTCTATAGGACAAGTTTAGTATAATTAGTTACAACAGTGACATCTACAGGTAGAACACTCAGTCTATAGGACAAGTTTAGTATAATTAGTTACAACAGTGACATCTACAGGTAGAACGCTCAGTCTATACGACAAGTTTAGTATAATTAGTTACAACAGTGACATCTACAGGTAGAACACTCAGTCTATAGGACAAGTTTAGTATAATTAGTTACAACAGTGACATCTACAGGTAGAACACTCAGTCTATAGGACAAGTTTAGTATAATTAGTTACAACAGTGACATCTACAGGTAGAACACTCAGTCTATAGGACAAGTTTAGTATAATTAGTAACAACAGTGACATCTACAGGTAGAACACTCAGTCTATAGGACAAGTTTAGTATAATTAGTTACAACAGTGACATCTACAGGTAGAACGCTCAGTCTATAGGACAAGTTTAGTATAATTAGTTACAACAGTGACATCTACAGGTAGAACACTCAGTCTATAGGACAAGTTTAGTATAATTAGTTACAACTGTGACATCTACAGGTAGAACACTCAGTCTATAGGACAAGTTTAGTATAATTAGTTACAACAGTGACATCTACAGGTAGAACGCTCAGTCTATAGGACAAGTTTAGTATAATTAGTTACAACAGTGACATCTACAGGTAGAACACTCAGTCTATAGGACAAGTTTAGTATAATTAGTTACAACAGTGACATCTACAGGTAGAACGCTCAGTCTATAGGACAAGTTTAGTATAATTAGTTACAACAGTGACATCTACAGGTAGAACACTCAGTCTATAGGACAAGTTTAGTATAATTAGTTACAACAGTGACATCTACAGGTAGAACGCTCAGTCTATAGGACAAGTTTAGTATAATTAGTTACAACAGTGACATCTACAGGTAGAACGCTCAGTCTATAGGACAAGTTTAGTATAATTAGTTACAACAGTGACATCTACAGGTAGAACACTCAGTCTATAGGACAAGTTTAGTATAATTAGTTACAACAGTGACATCTACAGGTAGAACGCTCAGTCTATACGACAAGTTTAGTATAATTAGTTATAACAGTGACATCTACAGGTAGAACACTCAGTCTATAGGACAAGTTTAGTATAATTAGTTACAACAGTGACATCTACAGGTAGAACACTCAGTCTATAGGACAAGTTTAGTATAATTAGTTACAACAGTGACATCTACAGGTAGAACACTCAGTCTATAGGACAAGTTTAGTATAATTAGTTACAACAGTGACATCTACAGGTAGAACACTCAGTCTATAGGACAAGTTTAGTATAATTAGTTACAACAGTGACATCTACAGGTAGAACACTCAGTCTATAGGACAAGTTTAGTATAATTAGTTACAACAGTGACATCTACAGGTAGAACACTCAGTCTATAGGACAAGTTTAGTATAATTAGTTACAACAGTGACATCTACAGGTAGAACACTCAGTCTATAGGACAAGTTTAGTATAATTAGTAACAACAGTGACATCTACAGGTAGAACACTCAGTCTATAGGACAAGTTTAGTATAATTAGTTACAACAGTGACATCTACAGGTAGAACACTCAGTCTATAGGACAAGTTTAGTATAATTAGTTACAACAGTGACATCTACAGGTAGAACACTCAGTCTATAGGACAAGTTTAGTATAATTAGTTACAACAGTGACATCTACAGGTAGAACACTCAGTCTATAGGACAAGTTTAGTATAATTAGTTACAACAGTGACATCTACAGGTAGAACACTCAGTCTATAGGACAAGTTTAGTATAATTAGTAACAACAGTGACATCTACAGGTAGATGGCTGACTGAATATGGTCGTGTGTTGTTTTTCACCTAAATTTTTTTTCTCATTTTCCCTGTTCCTTCCTCTCATCACTCTTTACTTTCTATTTATCTTCTATTTCTAACTCTCCCGATGAAGGACTAGTGCCCCAAACATTAAGACTCTCTCCCTGCTATTTCAAGCATTAAACTAATATATTTCTTCCATGTACTGTGCTGTTAGTTTTGTTATTTTTGTTATTTCTGTTTACCTTTTACATACACACATATATATATTTTAATTACATAATTAACAACACAATATAATTATTCCATTACCAAAGGTTTTGAGAAACTAGACGATCCTTACAGAAACATCTAACTCGTTTGTCAGACAAGATAATTATCTAGTTTCTCAAAACCTTTGGTAGTGGAATAATTATATTGTGTTGTTTATTATGTAATTAAATAGCTCTGTACTATACATAGAGCACTCTTCTTTCCTTTACCTTTCCTATGGAAATACTTAACACATATATATATATATATATATATATATATATATATAAAACACACAGTCCACGCTGTAATGTGGCCGTGTAGGTAACACGGTAAAAAGCTCCCAGTCCACACTGTAAATGTGGTTGGTGTTAGGAAGGGCATCCAGCCGTAGAAAACCTGCCAGATAGTCCTATATGAGCGAGACACGGTCACCTGACCAACCTTGCCCCAAATTGGGACAACTCCCGTCTAACCCATGCTAGTGTGGAAGATAGACGTTAAATGATGATGATGATATATATATATAATGTTGTTGTTGTTCTTTTTCACCAGAAAATTTGCCCCTCGCTGTTGTGTGTGTCAACTTCCCATTATGCCCGACCCTGGTAAGGAGGAGACAGTACGCGTGGTAGCTATGGACAGGAGCTTCCATGTGCACTGCTACTGTTGCGAGGTAAGTTTCTTTCATACCATTTCCTTCCCATATTTCACCTCTCAATAATATTCATGTAGCTAATAAGTGTTTCTACTTTTGGCACAAGGCCAGCAATTACCCCAGTGTATTACTGCTACTTTATTTTATCGACCCGTAAGGATGAAAGGCAAAGTTAACCTCGGCAGATTCATGTAGCTAATAATGTCTTCTTAAGTTACTCTCGGGTCCCAAATAATAGGAGGGGGAGGGGGCTTGACATTTGCTTAAATACTATCACCAAGGGGTTAAAAAAAGACTATATAAAAAAAAGAAAAATAAGCATTAACAAATAGCACAGATATCTGGTATATGACAGGCGTGGGCTCAACTCTCACAGAGACATGAGCTCAACTCCTACAAAGGCTTGAGCTCAACTCTCTCAGAGGCATGAATGAGCTCAACTTTCACAGAGGCTTGAATGAGCTCAACTCTCACAGAGACATGAGCTCAACTCTCACAAAGGCTTGAGCTCAACTCTCACAGAGGCATGAATGAGCTCAACTCTCACAAAGGCTTGAGCTCAACTCTCACAGAGGCATGAATGAGCTCAACTCTCACAGAGGTATGAATGAGCTCAACTCTCACAGAGGTATGAATGAGCTCAACTCTCACAGAGGCATGAATGAGCTCAACTCCCACAAAGGCTTGAGCTCAACTCTCACAGAGGCATGAATGAGCTCAACTCCCACAAAGGCTTGAGCTCAACTCTCACAGAGGTATGAATGAGCTCAACTCCCACAAAGGCTTGAGCTCAACTCCCACAAAGGCTTGAGCTCAACTCTCACAGAGGTATGAATGAGCTCAACTCCCACAAAGGCTTGAGCTCAACTCTCACAGAGGTATGAATGAGCTCAACTTCCACAGGCGATATTGTCCATTTTTTTCATCACTAGAGCTTTATATGGCCAAGGCCAACTCGTTCGATTATTTTTTCATAATAATAAAACGACTTATGCTGAAGTATCTTACATTAAACTAACATATTTCAAGGTTTAATCTCTTTCTTCTTTTTATCGTTTCAAGGATTGCGGTATGCCATTATCATCTGAGGCCGAGGGTCGAGGCTGTTACCCTCTTGATGAACACGTACTCTGCAAAATCTGCAATGCCAAGCGCATTCAGGCACTCACCACCAAAATGACCACCGAACTGTGAACTTTGGGGGAGTCAGGGGCTTTCTTAGAAGCGCCATATTGTGTGTCTTATAGACCCTCCCTGTCTTATGGATAACCGTATAATCTTGCCTGACAGATTCATATAGTCCTGTATCTGTCAGAACCACATACTCACGTCTGACAGATCCACACAAACACATATATATATATATCACCTTTATAACGCACACACACACACATATATCTATATCACTCCTGTACAGAGACTTCACCTTAATAACACACACACACACACACACATATATATATATCTATATCACTCCTGTACAGAGACTTCACCTTAATAACACACACACACACACATATATATATATCTATATCACTCCTGTACAGAGACTTCACCTTAATAAGACACACACACACACATATATATATATATATATATATATATATATATATATATATATATATTATATGTGAAGGAGCATGGCTTAGTGGTTAGAGCATTGGGCTTGCAATCGAGAGGTTGTGAGTTCGATTTTCGGACCGGACTTACTTGGCGTTTTGTTCTTGAAGAAGACACTTTATTTCACGTTGCTCCAGTTCACTCAGCTGCAGAAATGAGTTGTCACGTCACTGGTGCCAGGCTGTATTGGCCATTGTCTTTCCCTTGGACAACATCGGTGGTGTGGAGAGTGGAGGCTGGTATGTATGGGCGACTGCTGGTCTTCCACAAACAACCTTGCCCAGACTTGTGCCATGGAAGGGAACTTTCTAGGTGCAACTCCCATGGTCATTCATGACCGGGAGGGGGTCTTTATCCCCTTTATATATATATATAACTCCGGTACACAGACTTCAACTTTATAACACACACATATATACATTTATATGCACACACAAACCCAGTCTTCACTCCCACCCCAAGCACATCCTTTAACCCTTTAGCATTCACATTACTCTATATTTACTATTACATTTTCACGGTAAAGGCTTTATCTCACATAATATCGAATCTATGAGATTTTGATATTATATATTTTGAGAACAATACCTTAATATCAGTATGAGTGGCTGGATGTGGCCGGTTTAAATGCTAAAGGGTTAAACTGTTTTTGTTTTGTATTTTTTGATAATTTTTTTTTCTACCAAATATTAATCCTGCTGATAAACTACATGTATATATATATATATATACATGTATGTCTGTATGTGTATGAATATCTATTTGTCTTTCTGATCATTTGTCTATATCTATTTATTTTTCTACACATCTGTCTGTCTGTCTGTCTATTTATTTTTCTACATATCTGTGTGTGTGTATGTGTGCTTATGTCTTTTTCTAATTATCTATCTGTCTGTGTGTCTGTCTATTTATCTGTGTGTGTATCTATTTGTCTGTCTGCCTCTCTGTGTCTATCAATGTCTTTCTATATATCTCTCTCTCTATGTATCTATGAGCCTGTCTCTCTCTTTTCCTTCTAAGCTGTGCATGTATCTATCTGTACTTCTCTTAATACCTATCTCTCTCTCCCTCCATCTACCTACCTATCTCTCTCTCTACCCACCTACCTATCTTAGTATCTATCTACCCACCTACCTACCTACCTCCCTACCCACCTACCTACCTCCCTTCCTACCCCCTACCCACCTCCCTCCCTACCCACCCACCTGCCTACCTCTGTCCCTCCCTACCACTCTACCTCCCTCCCTACCTACCCACCCACCTACCTATATACCTACCTACGTCCCTCCCTCTCTACCTACCCACCTACCTCTCTCCCTACCTACCTACCTACCTACCCACCTACCTCTCTCCCTACCTACCTATCTATCTCTCTACATCCCTACCTCCCTACCCACCTTCCTGTAGAAGCCATTTCTATATTAATCATGTTTACACTCTATTAAAGTATTGAGTACCTTATTTACTGTGGTCACCCCTGATTGAACCTGGGACTCTCACACACTCATACACACACACACACACACACACACACATATATATATATATATAAATTAAGTATTTTTCCTGCTATAATTTCTGTAATATCTTCTGATTCTGGGATATAACTTGGATCTTGGCCAGAGTCAACAGAGGAGCACTGGTACTTTATATATATAAAGTAGTAACTACTTAGTCTCTGGTACTATATAAAGTAGTAGCTCTAGTACTATATATAAAGTAGTAACTACTTAGTCTCTGGTACTATATAAAGTAGTAGCTCTAGTACTATATATGAAGTAGTAACTACTTAGTCTCTGGTACTATATAAAGTAGTAGTTACTAGTTAGACAATCTCTAGTACTATATATAAAGTAGTAACTACTTAGTCTCTGGTACTATATAAAGTAGTAGTTACTAGTTAGACAATCTCTAGTACTATATATAAAGTAGTAACTACTTAGTCTCTGGTACTATATAAAGTAGTCTAACAAAATGACTTTGGTCGATAGAATAAAGTATTCTTATTAACCCTTTATCAATTACATTACTCTATATTTACTATAATATTTTCACATTAAAGGCTTTACCTCACATAACATAGAATCTATGAGATTTTGATGTTATTTATTTTGAGAACAATACCTTAACATCAATATGAGTGGCCAGTTATGACCAGTTTGAACAGAAAGAAGTGAGAGAATTCTGGCCGGATATGGCCTGTTTAAATGCTGAAGGGTTAATTTTCCCATTCTCCAAAACTTTTGAGTTTCAATCCTGTTGAGGTAAAAAAAACTTTGCCTTTAATCCTTTGAAGAAGAGATGCTGATAAAACAAAATACCAGTGATGTATTGGGGAGTGTCAATATACCCCCCCCCCCCCATTTCCGGCCTTGTGTCCTAAATTAGAAACTCTATTGTTGTCTAAACAGTGAGTGTGGTGTGGAGGTGGTGAGTGCTGGACCAATACCTACCTTGACATTTGGTTTCAGTTTCTCTCCGGAACAATTTCTCTTCCATCAGTAATATTCTTCTTTTTTTTTCTTTCTTTCTTTGAAAATGTTTTTTTTTTTTTGGAAAAAACATGAATTTGTATATAGTTTCGTATAACCACGACACATATATCTGTTTCTCTCTCTCTCTATATATATATATACACACATTTGTTTCTATCTATCTATATATGTATACATCTGTTGCTATCTCTCTCTCCCTCTATATATATATATACATACATCTCTCTCTCTCTCTCTCTCTATATATATATATATATACACACACACACATATACACCTATTTATCTACCTATATATCTATCTCTCTATATATACACACACATTGACAATGTCAGAAAAGTATGATTATTATTATCATTATAATTATTATTACTAATAATTTTATTATTATTATTACTATTATTATTACTATTATTATTATTACTATTATTACTATGTGATCATTGTTTCTATAATTAACATATTATTATAATAAACAATATTATTAATTATACATTGTTGTTGTTGCCATGTGTGGAATGCATGAATGTTACACAATTGCTTGTGTATATATATATAATATATATATATATTTAAATAATTTTGAAAGCCATACAATGCATTAGAAAATTAAAGATGTCAATATAATAGAATCTTACCTTAGCAAATTTAACTTAAATCTACCTTCCTGACAACTCATCTCCGACTGATCCTTTAAGACCTTCACAGGGATACTACCTTGATAATGGGTTTATAAACCCGAAAATATTCAGGATTATTAAATTTGCTAAGGTAAAATTCTATGGTTATCTTAGCACCTTTAATTTTCTAATGCATTGTATGGCTTTTAAAATTATTAAAATATATATCATCATCATCATCATCATCATTGTTTAACGTCCATCTTCCACGCTTGCATGGGTTTATATATATATATATATATATATATACACATATATATATGTAGCAATAATAATAAATATCATCATCATCATCACCGTTTTACGTCCGTTCTTCCACGCTAGCATGGGTTAGACGGGTTGTCCTGTTGTGGGCAGTGTCTGGTCGGCTGACCATGCCTTGCTCATACAGGAACTGATTTGGCTTCATTTCTACAGCTGGATGCCCTTCCTAACACCAACCTCATTTACAGTGAGTGCTGGGTTTTTTCGTGGCACCTACACGTCCACTTTACAGTGTGGGCTGGGTGCTTTTTTGCCGTGGCACCTCCACGACCACCTTGCAGTGGGGGGTGTGGGGGCAAATATGAAGACTAAAATCCAAAGAGAGCTCAATAAGGATAAATATATATAAAATATATAAGAACCATAGAGCAAATATTTCAGAAGATCCCGTTAAGGGTGAAAGCAGCGATTCTTTGCTTAAACTTTAGTTTGTTATTTTAATAAATATATATATATATATATGTTACATTTGATGATATATATACATACCAACACACACACACATATATATATATATATATATATATATAATGATCACCATTGTTTTTACATCTGCTTTCCATGCTTGCATGGGTTGGCCGATAAAAGGGAAAGTGGTTGTGCATTTGCTTGATGTCAGCCGAGGGGTTCTCGCACATGGCTACTCAAGCCACCCAACTAACGTGTGCCACAGTACTAACATGACTAGTGTTAGTACTGTAGTCACAACTAGTAGAAATAATATTGGTCGTTGTTTTCAAGATTCTGGCTGGCGGTTCTACTGGCTGGATGACCTTCCTATCACTAACCACTTTACAGAGTGTACTGGGTGTATTGTTTCTGCCAGCAGCAGCAGCAGCCCTAGAGAGGTTGTCTTACCAGACTTAACAGTCCTCTCTACCCTCTATCAGGTTTTATTTGGAGTATCTACTCTCCTAGATGGGTGGATGAATCGCCCTGACCTGGGGTTAAACAACAACATGAGAAAGCTGTCAGTCAACTACATGAAAAGAAAAGAGGTACTTTATTTCTCATTTAACATTGTTAGAACAACTATGATGATGATGGGGAGGAGGTGGTAGAAACAATGCGATAGCAAGAATAGACAATTGTTGTTGTTATTGTTGTCGAAATGTGAGCAGTCCATAAAAGAGAAGAGTACGGGGAGGTCATATGGTGGTCTTAAAGTGAGGTCGTGACATCAAGCTATAGTGAGGTCATCATTAAAATACAGGAATATTGTTTGCAGGTATTCGTTCTCGTTCATCCTGAGTTCGTAAAACTCCTCATCAAAGTCCTTGATGCCATTCTCCACCAAAGTCTTGTTCATGTTCAAGTTATGACCTTTGTACTTCCACGTGTAGCTGCCAGCATGTGCATTGTACGGTAGGTAGCGCTGCAGGATGTTGTCGATACATTCCTCGGCACAGACCTACAAAAAGACACACCACACACACAACCACCACCACCACCACCCCCCAGTAAACATAATTAAAGAAATATATTTTAATTTAGAAAAATTAAAAAATAGAAATATATATGAAATTAGTTTGTTTTTTTAAAACAAAACTAAAAAAACCCCCCCAAAACTAATCCAGTAGAAAAACGAAAAAAAAAGAATTTAGTAAGATAAAAAAGAAAGAGAAAGGAGCTGATCATCAGATGCGATCAAAGAAACTATGTGTCCATTGGTCTTTCCATTACTGATACTATCTGTCAGTCACAACTCCTGGAAGAAGGAGCTGATCATCAGATGAGATCAAGGAAACTATGTGTCCATTGGTCTTTCCATTACTGATACTATCTGTCAGTCACAACTCCTGGAAGAAGGAGCTGATCATCAGATGAGATCAAGGAAACTATGTGTCCATTGGTCTTTCCATTGCTGATACTATCTGTCAGTCACAACTCCTGGAAGAAGGAGCTGATCATCAGATGAGATCAAGGAAACTATGTGTCCATTGGTCTTTCCATTACTGATACTATCTGTCAGTCACAACTCTTGGAAGAAGGAGCTGATCATCAGATGAGATCAAGGAAACTATGTGTCCATTGGTCTTTCCATTACTGATACTATCTGTCAGTCACAACTCCTGGAAGAAGGAGCTGATCATCAGATGAGATCAAGGAAACTATGTGTCCATTGGTCTTTCCATTGCTGATAATATCTGTCAGTCACAACTCCTGGAAGAAGGAGCTGATCATCAGATGAGATCAAGGAAACTATGTGTCCATTGGTCTTTCCATTGCTGATAATATCTGTCAGTCACAACTCCTGGAAGAAGGAGCTGATCATCAGATGAGATCAAGGAAACTATGTGTCCATTGGTCTTTCCATTGCTGATAATATCTGTTAGTTGCACATCTTGGCAGAAATGTCACATCTTTTCTGGTGACAGGAGCCAGTTTGAATTCAAAATGTACAGAGCAAGAAGTGACAGACTGCAAAGAATTCTGGTACTTTAATTATCAACCTTGAAGTGCCAGTAACGCACTGGGATCAATTTGATCGACTTTACCCTCTTCCCTTTAAATTGCTGGCCTTGTGCCAAATGTAGAAACCATCATTTATTTTGTCTCTGATCTAATAAACAAAAGTAAACACAACATACTTCCTACCTCGATTATTTGCTCCTGTGATGTTAACGCGTTTACAATCTTAATTTTGCAAGTCTTTTCTGAAAGGTATCCTACTTCATACGCTTCATTATCCTTCCACCAGGGACAGCCAAAGTCATTAGCCCAGCTGGAGTCTGGGTACGGTGGTGGTATGTGAAGAAAGCGGCCGTTTGGACAATATGGAATAAGGCACTGCGTCTCGGGATCAACATATTTGCGGACCTGAAATGGGTTACATAGAGAAGGGTCAGGTGCATGTATTTCATTAGAAATATAGTAATGAAAGTTGTGTACAGTGCTCAGGTGCACTACAACTCATCAAAGCTGCATGTGTTTTTAGAGAAATATGGTAATGAAAATGTTAAAGAGTTGACTCACATCGCAAGTATATTTGTCAAACCAATGAGAGATGTCTGTCCCACCAGCATCAATGATGGGTTTCAAGAGAATATTTCCTATGGAGAGAGACACAGATAATGTTAAGAAATGATTCCACAGAGAATAATAGTTTCATTTATTGGCCACAAGGGCCGACATATAGGGGACAATACAAAAGACAGGGACAGTGGGGGTTTACATATACAACGTGTAAACATACACACACACATGTACACCAGGTCTGATCACAAAGGAGCCAAACTCTCACTGTCATCGCCTCCATCACCCCCTGCTCTCCCATCTCACATGTACACCAGATCTGATCACAAAGGAGCCAAACTCTCACTGTCAGTGGTGGACTGGGTCTAAAAATATTGGGTGCCAGGAGATGAAGGGGTCCACATACATATAGAATGCTATCATTTAATTTTTATAATGAATAAATAATATTTTCGAAAAATACGTAAGTGGAAACAAAACAGTGCAATCATATTTTTGCAGAAAAATATCTTACCTTCTCCAATAAAAAAAAATGTTTTTTTCGAAATCCAGAGACTTTCAATAATGACCAGAAGTCGACCCTAAATATTACTAATAGCTCTAGGAAAGCCATGAACGACAACACATCTTTTTAACTTTGATTTTGAAAATAAGTTTATAGTTATCAATATTCATTATACTTTCGTAGCTGTCTCGGTGGCCTAGTTGGAAGAGTCATAGGCGGTGGTGATCCTGGTCTGAAGTTCAATCTTGGTTGGGAATAGGGTTCCCTTTTCAGTTTTTTTCTATTGGTTGTAAAATAAAAACTGAAAAGGTTACATGCACCTCTTGACCAGGATTGAACCCAAGACCAGGATCTCCACCGTCTCTAGTACCTACCACTAGGCCACAGAAACAACTACAAAAATCTTATGAAAATTCATACTTATAAACCTACTTTTATTTATTTTAAAACAAATTTTATTCTTTCTTTTAGATTTCAGGTATTTTTTGAAAGCAAAGGATTGGCCCCTAAAATAATACAGCATATGTATGTATATATGTGTATGTATATATATGTATATGTGTGTGTATGTATGTGTGTGCGCGTGTGTATATGTATTTGTGCGCGCGTGTGTGTAACAGGAGAAACGACGTTAAACGACGATGAACACAACTATAATGATGATGATGATGATGGCGGTGACGGTGACGATGATGACGGTGACGGTGACGATGATGACGGTGACGGTGACGATGATGACGGTGACGGTGATGATGATGACGGTGACGGTGACGATGATGACGGTGACGGTGACGATGAAACACAAACAAAATAAAAATAAACCTTGTAACCTTTTTGCGCGGAACAGAGTTTGGTCAAATCGTAAACTTTGCCCATAAAAGTGACCCAGAGGTCATCTGGCATGTTATGATGTGAGATCTCTTTAGGAGTGAAATATCTTACAACATCCATTGTGGCCCAGGACTGGAATAGTTTCAAGACGACACAAGTAGATATTTCAGGAAGAAAATAAAGAAAATGTATAATAATTCAGTTAAGAATAAGAATATAATACAGTTGATCTCTTAAAATAAAATAAGATAAAATAATACTTTTTGGGGTAATTTCCGATGATTTTTAGTTAATTTTCAGCTAAAATTGTGAAAAATAACGAAACTCCATTTCGTTGTCAATGACAACATTACTGTAAACAAAGCATGTAAAGCTGGCTTTAAATATAGTTCCGTCGTTTCTGGACTTAAATAGACCCTTACATGGTCTGCTTTAAATAGACCCTCACACAGCCGGCTTTAAATAGACCCGGGAGACGGCCGGATTAAAATAGACCCGGGACTCGGCCAGCTTTAAATAAACCCTAACACGACTGGCTTTAAATAGACCCTCACGTAGCCGGCTTTAAATAGACTCGGGACTCGGATGTTTTAGGTGAGAGAAAGAAGGATTTAAACAGAAGTTTTTATTAACAGTTGGATAAATAACATTAAATAATTGTTTCTACTCTTGGCACAAGGCCAGCAATTACTCCAGTACATTACTGGTACTTTATTTTATCGACCCCGTAAGGATGAAAGGTAAAGTTAACCTCGGCGGGATTTGAACTCAGAATGGCAAGGGAGGTAACTATGCTGGAAAGCATGGCACACGACTCTCTACCGATGATATTAAATATTATGAGAGGTAATGACAGATAATTATAATAGAGGGATGGAGAAGAAAGGAAAGAAAGAAAGCGAAAAAGAAAGAAAAAAGGAAAGAGAAAAAGAAAGAGAAATGGAGAAAGAAAGAGAAAAAGAAAGAATAAGAGAGAAAGAAAAAGAGAAGGAAAGAGAGAAAGAGAAAGAAAAAGAGAAAGAAAGAGAAAAAGAAATGGAGAAAGAAAAAGAGAAAGAAAGAGAAAAAGAAAGAGAAATGGAGGAAGAAAGAGAAAGAGAAATGGAAAAAGAAAGAGAAAAAGAAAGAAAAAAGAAAGAGAAAAAGAAAGAAAAAATGAAAGAGGAAAGGAAAAAGAAAAAGAAAAAGAGAAAGAAAGAGAAAAAGGAAAGGAAAAAGAAAAAGAAAAAGAAAAAGAAAGAGAAAAGGAAAAAGAAAAAGAAAAAGGAAAGAGAAAATGAAAGAAAAAAAGAAAGAGAAAATGAAGAAAAAAATGATGAAAGAGAAAATGAAAGAAATGAAAGAGAAAGAGAAAGAGAAAAAGAAAGAGAAAAAGAAAGAGAAAAAGAAAGAGAAAAAGAAAGAGAAAAAGAAAGAGAAAAAGAAAGAAGAAAACAAAGAGAAAAACAAAGAAAAAGTGAAAGAGATAAAGAAAGAGAAAAAAAGGGAAAAAGAACGATAAAGGGAAACAGAAAATATGAAAGAAAAAAGAGTAGAAAATGAAAGAAAAAGAAAGAGAAAGAAATGTCGTTGGAATACTCAGCCACTTCTACAGTAATTCCAGTTATTCTGTCAATGATTGTAAATAGAGAGATCGTCAAGTATGAAATTTGTAGAAATTTATAGGAAAAAAACAAATTTCTTCAAATTTCATACTTGACGACCCAATAATCACAATGTCGGCATTACTGTCTAAACATTGAGTGAAAGCATATCTCGCTCTCTTTATTCGTTAATTTAGCTTAAAATGGTATGTTAAGGCTTCCTAACTGTGGAATACTCAGCCACTTATATGTTAATTTCAGTCATTCAGTTAGTTAGAATAATAGAAAGCTCTCCACCGAGAAGGACTGAGACTTCTAAAAAATGTGGTGTAAATAATAGTAGCTGCTATTTCTAACCGCGGCCGACCACAGAGAGGCAGCCAGTCAAAGGGAGATAATTACATGACTGAGTGTGTATTAAGACAATGAGGTGCACACACGCATATTTACACACACGCACACGTATACATACATATATACAAACTCATATACATACAAATATAACTGCACACACACACACATACACATATATACGAACACACATATACACACATGCAATTACACTTATCACACACACATACATATATATATGAATATATGAATACACATATACACATACATGCAATTACACTTGTCACACACATACACATACGTATATACACACATATATTCGAATATACAACATGACGATACAAACTCAATTTCTATAATTAATATTACTAAACTAAATAAGTCCTAAATATATTTATATATTTATATTTCAAACTTATTAGTTAATTAAACATGTATTATTAGATCAAAATTTGTTGTTGACATACTTCGGTGGTAGTTTCGTATTCAGTTGATATTTCCAACATGGGAGAAGTTTTGGTAAATATTTCTCTGATTTTATTGATATTTTTTCTATTTTGTATATATTTAAAATATTACACTCAAACTTACACACACAAACCGACAAAAACATTCAGATACACACACTTATATATTTATATATTAGGTATATTATATATTTCACGTATAATGGTTCATTTCATGTATTTGGTTCTATTAGAATTTAAATCGGGATTCGGCCACTATTGAATGAAGTACTCAATACGTTATATATATATATATATATATATATATATATATATATTCATATATATTCATATATATATAAGGTATTCAAACGTTATTTATATACATATATATATATATACTTATTTTTGTAACGTATTGGGTACCTTTTGTAACTGGTTTCTTTTCGGTTATCCTCGTAAGACTATCCCCTGTTTCATATATATATATATATATATATATATATATATATATATATATATATATATATATATATAAATGGGTTCTACAGGACTAGAACTGGAGAAATTATCAGGAAGCTTCCCGATGATTTCTCCCAAATGAAACAGTTCTAGTCCTGTAGAACATATTTCTATATTACATATTTATACTCTGCTATGTATTGAGTACCTTACTTACTGTGGTTACCCCCCATTGAGCCCGGGATAAACACACACATATATATATATATGAAAAGAGTCAGGACCCCGACTCAGCTCCGGCCGTTTCGACAGCTAGATCCTGAAATCTCTCTTTCTCTCTCTCTCTCTCTCTATATATATATATCGTATTTGGTTGACGGCTTTTATAAAAGAGTACTCAATACCAGTGATGATGACGATGATGATGGTGGTAGTGTATTGGTATTGATGTTGATGCTGCTGTAATATTTCAGGATGGTGAATGTGGAGAATCCTGTGATGAGACAACAATGGTGGACGGACGGAAGAAGTTACAGACATGGCTGAATAAAAACATGAAAATTAAGATGAGTGACGGACGTACACTTATAGGTAAGGTGGTGGTGGTGGTGGTAGTGGTGTAGTGTGGTGGAGGAGGTGGTAGTGGTGTCAGTGGTGTAGTGTGGTGGTGGTGGTGGTTGTGGTGATGGTAGTGGTGTGGCAGTGGTGTAGTGTGGTGGTGGGGAGGTGGTGGTGGCGGCGGTAGTGTTGTGTGGTGGTTATGGTGGTGACGGTGTGGTGGTGGTGGTAGCGGTGTAGTATTAGGGGACTGTTTGTGGTGATGGTGGTCACGATATTCTAACATTCCATGATATCTTAATAACCATGATAATATTGGGATATCATTGATATCCCAATATCCATGATATCCCTATATCCATGATATCCCAATAACCATGATATCCCTATATCCATCATATCCCTCTATCCGTGATATCCCTATATCCATGATATCCCAATATCCTTATTGTTCACTATTCTATGCTATATTCTCTTCCAGGTATTTTCCTCTGTACTGACAGAGACCGAAATGTCATACTTGGTTCTTGTGAGGAATATTTGAATTCTCCAGGTGAGTCAGAACACATCGTTACATTATCACTGTGTAACATTGTCACTGTGTCACATAGTCACTGTGTCACAAACTCACATAGTCACTGTGTCACTTAGTCACATTGTCATATAGTCAGTGTCACATTGCCACATAATCACTGAGTCACTGTGTCACATCCACGGCTGGATTTAATGGAGTACAAAGGGGTCCCTCTGCTGTGAAAGTGCTCTGCCTGGTGGTTAGGGTGTTAGGTTCATGATTGTAATGTTGTGATTCCTTAAGCAAGACACTTTATTTCACAGAGCTCCATTCCACTGCTGGACTTCCATGAAGCACCTTGTCTAGATTTGTGTCTTTGGGCTAGGGATAGGGTGCAAAGCCCATCCATGGTCTCTCATAACCAATGGGGGCTTCTAGAGAGAGAGACACACACATACATACATAGATACACACACATCATCATCATCATCTTCATTTTACGTCCGCTTTTCCCTGCTTGCAAGGGTGGGACGGGTCCTATTCAGCACAGCATCTCTCCATTTGTCACGGTCCTTTGTCATCTCCTCTGTGAGCTTCAGCGATGTGAGGTCAGTTTTCACCACCTCCACCCATGTTTTCCGTGGTCTTCCTGTACTGCATCTTCCTTCTACTGGCATTTCTACACATATATATATATATATACATACACACACACACCACCTTATCTCATCTATGTATATTTGTGTTATTTTTCAGATGCTGAAGAACCAGAAGAACCCCGGATTCTTGGCCTTGCTATGGTCCCTGGTCACCACATTGTCAGCCTACATGTTGATGATTGTAAAGCCCTTAGCCCCGAAATCATGTAACCCATGTCTCTATCCATCTTTCACAATATTTATTAATAAAATCACAATATTTCTTTCATTCTTCTATGTTTTATAAACTTGTCTTTTGTTTTTATTTATATTTTTCTTGTATGTTGGACATTTCTAGTGCAACAAACCTTATTTTGTCTTTTTTTCCTAGGTTAGCCATGAGCTAACAAACCATGTTTGGTAGTTTTAGTCCTAGGTCAGCCATGAGCTAACAGACCTATGATTAAAGTTCTAACTACAAATATCTTGTCCTTTATTTATACATTGTGTATCTAGGAATTAAGTGCAAGAATTGCAGGAGCTGGTGCAACTGATGCAGTAATGTGCCAGCTTCAGTTCTTGGTCAGCAGAAGAAGGGAGCTAGGTGTAAAAGCCAAACTCGCTATCTTCAATTCGGTATTCATGCCAACCCAACCCTTACCTATGGTCATGAATCTTGGGTAATGACTGAAAGAATACGACTGCGAATACAAGTGGCCAAAATGGGGTTCCTCTGAAGAGTCTTTGGAGTAATGTTACTCGATAGAGTGTGTAGCTCGGAGATCAGAGAGTCACTCCAGTTAGAGCCACTACTTCTCTCAATTGAGAGATCACAGCTCTGATACTATGGACATATGGTTAGAATGTCTCAGGAAAGAATCACTGGTC
This sequence comes from Eledone cirrhosa, assembly GCA_964016885.1. NCBI lineage: Eukaryota > Metazoa > Mollusca > Cephalopoda > Octopoda > Eledonidae > Eledone > Eledone cirrhosa. The sequence continues at coordinate 8,307,029 of OZ024763.1, forward strand.
AGATTTTATGAGCAAAACTAACCGGCAGGAGACCCAGGGGTAGACTCCAAACAAGATGGTTGGATAACATCCATGAGCTTGGCTGGTCTCGCTTGGGTGATCCAGCCAAGTCAGTTGGAGACAGTTGCTTCTGACGACCCTCTGGAAGGAGTGTTTGAGGACTCTGCTCCCTCTCAGGAATAAATGAGTGAAGAAGAAGTGTATTTAGGACTAGATTATCTAGTGGATCCTTGTCAATGATATTCCAACTGTATTCATCCTTACTTTTATTCAGACAGTGTATCTAGGACTATAATATTTAATATGTTCTCTGTTTTGCCATAGGTCAGCTCGAAAGTGACACAGAGGAGACTGAGGTTAGCTGGACATGTTCACCGACATTTAGAGTTGACACTGCACTCAGTGGGAATCCTCTACATGGACACACTAGAGGAGGGAGTCTGAGGTTGACATATATTGATGCCCTAAGGACAGACACTGGATTCTGGGAGATGCAAGATATAGCGGCAATGATGAAGGACAGAATGCTGGAGAGAACTTGTCCATGGATCTCGGTAGGTGGGGTGGGAATTCTCACCCACCCCTGAAGAATAGTCATAACAGTAAGAGCAAAGATTTGAATGTAGTGGATTTATAACTCCTTGTCGTGTCAAAGACAGGATCAATTCTCTTGTGCGTGGGTCTCATGATAAAATAAACGAAACAATACGATCGCAAATACAGTACACACACACATATATATATATATATATACAAGCATGCACACATACGCACACACACATGGAAAGCGGTGGGAGATGGCTACACACAAAATTTATTTATCAAATTGACTATAGTCCAACTAGGATTAGGATGGGCAACATCACTATCATCATCATCAGCAACAGCAGTAGGGATACTATGGCTAAGAGCACTCCTGTCTTTTCTTCCCATCACCCCTATTTACCTATCAGATGTGTCTATGTGGTTGTTGACTAACTAAAAATAGCTAAATCACCCTTAACCCTTTAGCATTTATATTACTCTATATATACTATTGTGTTTTCATGGTAAAGGCTTTACCTCACATAATATCTCACATAACATTTACATTACTCTATATATACTATTGTATTTTCACAGTAAAGGCTTTACCTCACATAATATCGAATCTATGAGATTTTGATATTATTTATTTTGAGAACAATACCTTAACCCTTTAACATTTAAACCAGCCAGAATTCTCTCACCTCTTTCTGTTCAAACCAGCTGCAACTGGCCACTCCTAGGTTTTCTACACCTAGAACAAAAGACAGGATGGTCACTGCTGGAATGTGTTTGGTCTTTGGATGTAGGTCTGATTGATAAGGATGATACAGCTACGACTAAACACACCCACCACCATATCAACCATTACCACCATCACCATCACAATCATCACCATTACAACCATCACCACCTCCACCATCACTACACCACAATAACCACGACAATCACCATCACCACTACCACCACCACTACACTGCAACCACCAACGCCACCACCACCACCAACACCACCACCAACACCACCATAACCACCACCACCAACAACAACAACAACCAGATATCACGGTAAACTTTGACATTGAAGGAGTTGATAAATTTCTGTGAAAACTCTTGTGTGGGTGTGTGAGTGTTTGTGTGCGAAGAGTGTTTGCGTGTCTGTATCTGTGAGTGTGTATGTGAGATCATATATGTATGTACATGTGTGTGAGTATCTGTGTAGTTATATTTTTGTCTTCTGTTCACCAAAATGTCGCTGACAAGCCAAGAAGATGAAGAGACAATGGGAATATTTGATTACAGTGTCAACTGTGACATGGTAAGTTACATTTATATATATATACTTATATATGATTATATATATCATCATCATCATCATCATCATTTTACGTCCGCTTTTCCCTGCTTGCAAATATATATATATATATGTGTGTGTGTGTGTATAATTCATGTAAATATATATACAGAAAAAGGACTATATCTTATGAGAACACACAGTATTTTGTATATATACAAATCATATATATATATATATATGTATATATATGAATAAGAAGTGTAAGTGGAACAGGGTAAAATTAGCTTCGTTTCTTCATATTCGCTGCTATATATATTTCAGTGATAGCCATTATTCAATAGCTATGATCTCATCAGTACACATACTCAAAATGTTATCTATATATATATATATTTATTTCCACATCCTTTATAAGTCAAATTATTTATATATCTTCATCTTTAGGACAATAAAAGAGACATATGATGAAAGCGTTAAAAAGAAATAGTTAAAGATAAAGAGACTGGGAGTTTGGTTCCATTGTGTTCAGACCTGATGTATATATAATTGTTTCTACTTTTGGCACAAGGCCAGCAATTATCCCAGTGCATTACTGGTACTTTATTTTATCGACCCTGTAAGGATGAAAGGCAAAGTTAACCTCGGCGGGATTTGAACTCAGATCATAAAGGGAGGTAACTCTATGCTTCAAAGCATGGCGCCCAACCCTCTACCGATACTGCCAATCCACTAATATAACTTTATTAGATATTAAACTTTATTAAACCCGACCTCCCATGGGTACAAGCTGAAGCATATAGACAATATGCCCCCACACCCCCCACTGCAAGGTGGTCGTGGAGGTGCCACGGCAAAAAAACACCCAGCCAACACTGTAAAGTGGACGTGTAGGCGCCACGAAAAAGCACCCAGCACTCACTGTAAATGAGGTTGGTGTTAGGAAGGGCATCCAGCTGTAGAAATCAAGCCAAATCAGTCCCTGTATGAGCAAGGCATGGTCAGCCGACCAGACACTGCCCACAACAGGACAACCCGTCTAACCCATGCTAGCGTGGAAGAACGGACGTAAAACGGTGATGATGATGATGATGATATATATAATATATATATATATATATAGGCACAAGGCCAGCAATTTTGGAGGAGGGGAAAGTCGATTAAATCGACCCCAGTGCGTGACTGGAACTTTATTTTATCGACCCCACAGAAGAGCCAAAAGTAAGATGTGGTGGTGGGCATCATCTCCACCTGTTATAAGGCAATATATCTGATACGCAGCAAATCTTCTTTAAATCTATTTTTTTTGCTATATTCCAGGGGAGGTTACTCTGCTTAAGAGTTATCTTTCTTAGTTTTGTTTACGCCATTTTCATTTTAAGTGGAGAGTGTTCATATATTTATATCTAAGTATTAGAAAAGGTGAGTGGCCTAGTGGTAGTTCGATTTCTGGACTGGGTTGTGTGTTGTGTTCTTGAGCACAACACTTCATTTCATGTTGCTCCAGTATACTCAGCTGAAAATGAGTACCAGTAATAACTTGGTGGCTTAATCCCCTGGACCAAGTTATGGAAGATTTTCAATCAAAAGAACCAGTTTATATAACCAGGAGTAATATTTAATCTAACATTAACCCCAACTTCAAACTTCAAACCAACACTATCCACAAACTCGTTATTATAATCCATAAACCAACATTTAATCCTCATCTGTCTGAACTGCCCTAACATAACCTCAAGACAATTTAACTCTAAACCCAGGCTATCCACAATCTCCAGTAAATACAACTCAGAAACCGGCGCCCCCCTCCCACTGCAGTCGGCCCAGGGCAATTGCTGTCTTTACACCCCATTAAATCTGGCCCTGTGTACCATGGAATGCTTCCCTTACACTCTCTCAGTAGGTACCATTGTGGTAACAAAGTTTGAGCACATTTTTGGGAGCGAGTTAAGGCTACTGTGACCTTCATACACCAGACCACTGTATGTTTGTTATTCCAACTCACCATGTCTGGAGGGAAAAGTCTATTAAATCAGCCCCAGTGCATTACTGGTACTTTATTTTATTCCGACTCACCACGTCTGTTTATTTTTCAGAATGTCCTGCTACGACTGAGGAAACTCTCCCACAATGAAGACACAACTTTGGCAAACAAGGACTACGAGGTAGGTTTCACAACTGTCAACACATTTTTTTTTATGGTGTGATTTGAGGGAGATTTAGCTGCCATTTCTAGTAAACAAGTTATTTTACAGAGGCTTCTTACTGTAGTAAAGGAGGGGGTGGTATTCTGGTGGTATTCTATTTTGTGTTGTGTAGCAGAAAACATAGTACATACTACCAGGTCCTACTCAATTTTCAATGGTGGCTGTTGTAGTTATTTTTGTCATTTTCTCTTCCACAGAGCCTGGACTACGACTGTTGTTTCAATAAACCTTACCAAGCGATGTTGCAGGAAAAACGGAAAAGATTTGTAAGTAGATATATGTGTGTGTGTATATATATATATGTGTATGTGTGTGTGTAAGTAAATAGATATATACTTACTTACACTTACACTCACACATATACACACACACATACACACACATATATATACACATACATACATATATATATATATATATATATATATATATATATATATATATATATACATACACACACACACACATACACACACACACACATATATATATATATAAACAGTAAGACCCCGACGGCTGAGCTCAGCCGTCGGGGTCTTACTGGTTCCTATAACCCACTCTACTACCCCAAGTATTGAGTACTTTGGTGCGTTATGGTCCACCTGGTTCCTTACCACATTTCCTTCGTTATATATATATATATATATATATATATATATATATATATATATATATATATATATATATATATATATATATATATATATATATATGTATATATATATATATATATATGTATGTATGTATGTATGTATGTATATATATATATATATATATATATATATATATACATATATATATATATATAATGGAGGCACATGGCTTAATGGTTAGAGCATTGGCCTTGCAATCGAAAGGTTGTGAGTTCAATTCTCAGACCAGGTGATGTGTTGTTTCCTTGAGCAAGACACTTTATTTCACATTGCTCCAGTTTACTCAGTTGTAGAAATGAGATGATAGGGACTGGGGTCCCTATCATTCCACTGCAAAGTGGTCGTGGAGGTGCCACGGCAAAAAAGCACCCAGTACTCACTGTAAATGAGGTTGGTGTTAGGAAGGGCATCCAGCTGTAGAAATCAAGCCAGCATCAGTTCCCGTCCCACCCTTGCAAGCAGGGAAAAAGCAGACGTGAAATGATGATGATGATGATGATAATATATATATATATATACATTCACTACTACTACTACTACTACTACTACTTCTACTACTGCTACTAGTGTCAAACCTAACCATATTAACATCTAATATGTAAAATAGAGTACAGTACAATACAGTGTAGTACAGTATACTATAGTACAGTAGAGTATAGAACAGTACAGTACAGTATAGTACAGTAGTGTATAATACAATACAGTACAGTACAGTGTAGTACAGTATACTATAGTACAGTAGAGTATAGAACAGTATAGTACAGTACAGTACAGTATAATACAGTGTAGTACAGTATACTATAGTACAGTAGAGTATAGAACAGTATAGTATAGTACAGTACAGTAATTTACTTTGTATGTTTCCAGCCAGAAGTAAGAATTGAACTCATGAAATGGGTTGTCACATTTTTTGTTGGTTTCCTTACTGCGATGGTAAGTATGAGGAGGTGTTAGTATGATACCTGCTTTAATATGTCTGCTGTCTTGTCTGTGTGTTTGTCTGTGTATGTGTGTTTATACTCACACATACACACACATATATATGTATGTATAGTGAGAATATCAACAACAAAAATGGAGTTCTCTCTCTCTCTATATAAACAGTTAATTCATTATGATTCCTGCAGATGTAAAAGTTATTTCACTACCAGAGGTTTCATAGTCCAACAATCTTACATATAGGTAAGATTGTCAGTAAGGTATTTACATTAAGGTACAGGCTTGTTAAGAGTGTTGTTGTATTTCAGCCTTTTTTCATTCTGAGTTCAAATCCCACCAAGGTCAACTTTGCCTTTCATCATTCCAGATTTTATAAAATAAAGTACCAAGTCAAATACCGAGTGTGATATAATGGACCTTCACATCCAACCCCTTCCAAATTTCCTCATGTTCTTTCATGTCCAGACCCCTTCCAAATTTACTGTACCCTATCCCTAAATATGAACTCCTTATTGCAGTTGTTATTATATTTCCAGGTTGCCCTATTCATCGACAATGTTGTCAAGTTACTGAACTCCTGGAAGTTTTCTACCATCAACAAATGTATCCTTTATTGAACAACCTATATATTTTCTGTTTAACCTCCTCTAGGGTTGGCGCTTCTACTAAGGCCAACTAGGCAGTGACCTGGGACACATTACTGAACCTTAAAGTGATCAACATTTTATACACATTCCTATACATCAGAGCTTCTCAAACTTTTTGGGCTTCTGCCCCCCCCCCCCTCATGGCCATGTAATACCCTCACCCCCACCCCTATACCCAGAGAGATCTACCTTACATACATTGTAAATAATATAATAAATAAAATCGTTAATTTATATATAATAGACCTACTCAATGCCCCTGGGGGCACGGTAGTGCTCACTTTGGGAACCTCTGATGTATATCATACATACAGGACTGGTGCTTCCATTAAAGCTAACTAGGCAGCCATCTAGGGCGCAGACATAGAGAGCTACATTACAGATCACAGTTTTATATATATTCATGTATATTATACATCATCATTACCAAATCCCGCTGAGGTTAACTTTCCCTTTCACCCTTACAGGGTCAATAAAATAAAGTACCAGTAATACACTGGGGTAATTGCAGGCCTTGTGCCAAAAGTAGCAACAATTATTATAATCCTTAACCCTGATGTATCCAGCAATAGAAGAGTGTAGTGTAAAAGGTTGTCTTGCTCTATCCCTGGTCTACCTCTTGCTTTTCGATGTACTCTTCGTATCTTTAGCTTCCTGTTTGACACTGTATGAAGTAAGTTTAATTTTTCACACTAATTGAGGAAGGAGCTCTGTGTGGTAAGTGGCTGATGTGATGGGTGTGGCTGGCTGCTCGCCACAGCAATTCTTTCTCCCTCCGTGAGATTAGAGTGGATGGTGCAATGATGGAAGTGGTTAGTTGCTGTCCATATATATATATATATATATATATATATATATATATATATATATATATATATATATATGTGTGTATGTAAAAGGTAAACAGAAATAACAACACAATTGGTACAGTATATGGAAGGGATATATTAGGTTAACGCTTGATATAGCAGGAAGAGGGTCTTAACGTTTTGGACGCTAGTCCTTCATCAGAAGAAAGAATGAGAAATAAAATAGATTGAGGGGACGGGTGGGTTGGAATTGGAAAAAAATGTCTTTAGATAAAAATAACAGGTCCACTCATATATATATGTTGGTGCTGGCATTTTGTGCATAATTTATTTTTTAGAAAAGTGGATACCAGTTAAGTACTACCCTCGATTCTTCTTCTATATCTCTTTCTCACTTCCTCTCTCTCACTTTCTCTGTCCTTCTGGGGAAGAAATCTGTTGTATTCAGACCTGGAGAGAGAAGATGGCTTCAACAGGTTAAAAAATGTCCAAGAAACTCCCTACGACTCTATTAGGAGTTACAGGACCATATATATGTGTCCAGGAATTGAGACAAATGCAGGAGATTGTATGTAGATGTTCGACAAGTTTTTAATGAGGTTTACATTCCTCTTTCAGCCTGTTGCTAAAGGATCAGGAATTCCGGAGATCAAGTGTTATTTGAATGGAGTTCGGATCCCACGTGTGGTCAGATTGAGGACTTTGATTGCCAAAGCTGTGGGAGTTTTGTTTAGTGTGGCTGGAGGTAAGGTACTTCTGTTGATCCTGCTCTAGTGTACGCACACGCACACACATACATGCACACAGATCTGCATATACAGACACATATATACACATACATACAGACAGACACATACACACATAGGCACACATACACACACATACACACACACACACATTCATAGATACGTACAGACATCCATACACATATACACACATACACACATACACACACATACATACAGATGCACACACATACACACATGCAAAGACACACATACATGTACACACAAACACATACATGTGCACATACACATACATACATTCATACAGACACATACGCACATCGACACACATATACACACATGTGTATATATGTGTGTATCTTGACACATACACTGTTCACTTTCCTGACATTTGTACAGTATTCTATGTACTATACATACACATTTGATGAGTTGCACTGCACCTGAGCACTGTACACAACATTTCATTATATATATATATATATATATCATCATCATTTTATGTCTGCTTTTTCCCTGCTTGCAAGGGTGGGACGGGAACTGATTCTGGCTTGATTTCTACAGCTGGATGCCCTTCCTAACACCAACCTCATTTACAGTGAGTACTGGGTGCTTTTTTTGTCGTGGCACCTCCACGACCACTTTGCAGTGGAATGATATGGACCCCAGTCCCTATCATCTCATTTCTACAGCTGAGTAAACTGGAGCAATGTGAAATAAAGTTTCTCGCTCAAGGAAACAACAGAAACTTTATTTCACATTGCTCCAGTTTACTCAGCTGTAGAAATGAGATGATAGGGACTGGCGTCCCTATCATTCCACTGCAAAGTGGTCGTGGAGGTGCCACGACAAAAAAAGCACCCAGCACTCACTGTAAATGAGGTTGGTGGTAGGAAGGGCATCCAGCTGTAGAAATCAAGCCAGAATCAATATATATATATATATATTTATAAATATATAAAATTGCAAGTCTGAAGACTGTGACTATGTCTAATTATATATATATATGTACCCCTTTGAATTTAATATATATATATATATATATATATATATATAGGAACCAGTAAGACCCCGACAGCTGAGCTCA
>OZ024763.1:8318434-8330934 GCA_964016885.1 Eledone cirrhosa
CTTAGGGAAAAGCGGACGTAAAATGAAATGATGATGATGATGAGGATGATATATATATATATATATATATATATATATATATATATATATATATATATATATACACATATGTATATATAAACATACATATATATACATATATACATATATATATATGAATATATATATATATATACACATATATATATATACATATATATATATACATATATATATATGTATGTATGTATGCATATATGTATGACTTTCTCACTTCCTGTCTCTCTATATCTCTCTCTCTATATATATATATATGTATATATATATGTATATATATATATATGGATATATATATATATATATATATAAGTACCAGTTAAGTACTGGGGTCAATTCTTCCTCTATATCTCCTTCACACTTCCATTCTATCTCTCTATCCTTCTCTGGAAGAAATCTGCTCTATTCAGACGAAGAGAAGAGATAAGCTCCGCTAGGCTTACAAAAGCCCTTGAAAAGCCGTATGTCAATGCAGGTGTCCCTACGAATCCTTCAGGAGTTACGGGGCCATGCATGCTATGCATTCCTTGCTTAACCGTGACCTTTCTCTATTCTTTTTAGCGGCTTTTGGTGCTCCCATTGGAGGTGTGTTGTTCAGCTTGGAGGAGGGTTCTTCGTTTTGGAACCAAAGTTTAACATGGAGGACCGTAAGTGCTGTGTTATGTGTATGTGTGTGTGTTTGTGTGTCTATGTTAGACCTGTCAACTCCCCCCCTCGGACTGGGAGATCACCCACCCACTTTGGGGTGGGTGAGAGATGTCTTCTATTGTGAAAATGGGTATAGCTTTCATTATGTAAAAATCTCCCCATTTTGCCTCATTTCTCCCTCTTTTGGGGCACTTTTTTTCATGGTACTCCCCGTTTGGGTTTGGGTTTTTAAAGGTTGGGAGGTCTGCCTTGTATCTGTATCTGTGTGCTTGTGTGTCTATGTGTATATGTCTGTATGTTTGTACATGTGTACTGTGACACTGTCTCACCCTATACACATAAACTGAGACACTGTCTCACCCTACATAAACTGAGACACTGTCTCACCTTACATACATAAATTGAGACACTGTCTCACCCTACATAGTTAAACTGAGACACTGTCTCACCCTACATAAACTGAGACACTGCCTCACCCTACATACATAAACTGAGACACTGTCTCACCTTACACACATAAATTGAGACACTGTCTCACCCTACACAAATTGAGACACTGCCTCACCCTACATACATAAACTGACACACTGTCTCACCTTACACACATAAATTGAGACACTGTCTCACCCTACACAAATTGAGACACTATCTCACCCTACATAGATAAACTGAGACACTGTCTCACTCTACATACACAAACTGAGACACTGTCTCACCCTACACAAACTGAGACACTGTCTCACCCTACTTAGATAAACTGAGACACTGTCTCACCCTACATAAACTGAGACACTCACTGCCTCACCCTACATACACAAACTGAGACACTGTCTCACCTTACACAAACTGAGACACTGTCTCACCTAAACATATTTACAATAGCACTGTTCCATTTTAAACATGTCATATCTAACGCTTTCCAAACTAAACCATATTTCAGTTCTTTTGTTCCATTGCTGCGACATTCTCTCTGAACTTCTTCCTGTCCGGTCTGGAGTCTTCTGATTCTTGGGGTTATTTCTACCAACCTGGACTTATCAACTTTGGTCTCTTTAGGGTAGGTACATTTACAACACACAAACACATATACGCACACTCACACAGACACAAACACTCACACACTCTCATACATACACTCACATGAACAACAAACAAACATATATATATATATATACACACACACACCCACATATATATACACACACTCACACACATACATATATATATATATATACCACATATATTCATGTTTCCCTGTGTTTTCGTCAGTGTGTCAACAATGCTGGTCCCAACTGTTATCTCTGGAACATCACCGATCTTCTTATCTTTATCATGATGGCCATCATCGGAGGTTTTCTGGGGGCAACTTTTAATTTTATAAACCAGCGACTCACCAAATATCGGATGGCTCATCTCAATAAGAAATCAATTTTCATTAGGTAAGTATTGATCTAATTTTTATTTAGAAAAGCTAACAGCTATACACATAGGACATTAACCCTTTAGCATTTAAACCGATCATATCTAGCTAGAATTCTCTCACCTCTTTCTGTTCAAACTGGGGGTAACTGGCTACTCATGCTTATGTTAAGGTATTGTTCTCGGAATAAATAATATCAAAATCTCATAGATTTCATATTATGTGATGTAAAGCCCTTACTGTGAAAATACAATAGTATATATAGAGTAATGTAAATGTTATGTGAGGTATTATGTGAGGTAAAGCCCTTACTGTGAAAATACAATAGTATATATAGAGTAATGTAAATGTTATGTGAGGTAAAGTCTTTACTGTGAAAATACAATAGTATATATAGGGTAATGTAAATGTTATGTGAGGTAAAGTCTTTACTGTGAAAATACAATAGTATATATAGAGTAATGTAAATGTTATGTGAGGTAAAGTCTTTACTGTGAAAATACAATAGTATATATAGGGTAATGTAAATGTTATGTGAGATATTATGTGAGGTAAAGTCTTTACTGTGAAAATACAATAGTATATATAGAGTAATGTAAATGTTATGTGAGATATTATGTGAGGTAAAGTCTTTACTGTGAAAATACAATAGTATATATAGAGTAATGTAAATGCTATGTGAGATATTATGTGAGGTAAAGCCTTTACTGTGAAAATACAATAGTATATATATAGAGTAATGTAAATGTTATGTGAGATATTATGTGAGGTAAAGTCTTTACTGTGAAAATACAATAGTATATATAGAGTAATGTAAATGTTATGTGAGATATTATGTGAGGTAAAGTCTTTACTGTGAAAATACAATAGTATATATAGAGTAATGTAAATGTTATGTGAGGTATTATGTGAGGTAAAGTCTTTACTGTGAAAATACAATAGTATATATAGAGTAATGTAAATGTTATGTGAGATATTATGTGAGGTAAAGCCCTTACTGTGAAAATACAATAGTAAATATAGAGTAATGTAAATGTTATGCGAGATATTATGTGAGGTAAAGTCTTTACTGTGAAAATACAATAGTATATATAGAGTAATGTAAATGTTATGTGAGATATTATGTGAGGTAAAGCCCTTACTGTGAAAATACAATAGTAAATATAGAGTAATGTAAATGTTATGTGAGATATTATGTGAGGTAAAGCCCTTACTGTGAAAATACAATAGTAAATATAGAGTAATGTAAATGTTATGTGAGATATTATGTGAGGTAAAGTCTTTACTGTGAAAATACAATAGTATATATAGAGTAATGTAAATGTTATGTGAGATATTATGTGAGGTAAAGCCCTTACTGTGAAAATACAATAGTATATATAGAGTAATGTAAATGTTATGTGAGATATTATGTGAGGTAAAGCCCTTACTGTGAAAATACAATAGTAAATATAGAGTAATGTAAATGTTATGTGAGATATTATGTGAGGTAAAGTCTTTACTGTGAAAATACAATAGTATATATAGAGTAATGTAAATGTTATGTGAGATATTATGTGAGGTAAAGTCTTTACTGTGAAAATACAATAGTATATATAGAGTAATGTAAATGTTATGTGAGATATTATGTGAGGTAAAGCCTTTACTGTGAAAATACAATAGTATATATAGAGTAATGTAAATGTTATGTGAGATATTATGTGAGGTAAAGCCCTTACTGTGAAAATACAATAGTATATATAGAGTAATGTAAATGTTATGTGAGATATTATGTGAGGTAAAGCCTTTACTGTGAAAATACAATAGTATATATAGAGTAATGTAAATGGTAGAGGGTTAACTATGTCTATCTTATTTGTTTATTCATTAAACCAGATTACTTGAAGCTCTCCTTGTATGTATGGTAACAGCGGCCATTAGCTTTACAGCTGCCATGACACTAGGAAACTGCCACAGACTTTCACAACCAGTAAGACATTTTGAAAATATTATTTTTTTCCTGATTCTGTGTGTAAGAGTTAAATGATTTTTTTGGATTATTGTATTTCCTGATAAATGGAATAAAATTCAGCTTTCTATCCGAAATAAGCTGCCCTTCAAATTCCTTTGTGTTCTCTACTCTACAGAACACCAGTGAAGGGGTCGGAAATGCTAGTTTGGTGAATGTCACATCCACCCGAAACTATTTTTGTCCTCCAGGCTACTACAATGACATGGCCACCCTGTTTTTTAACCCACAAGAAGTCGCCATAAAACAACTCTTTCATCAACAAGGTACAACATTTTACTACAAAGACATTTGCTTTGTTTGTTTTATTTTAATGATTAAGTTTTTTTCTTTATGACTTAAAGAGTGAGAAAATGTGACATTGTGTGTGTGACAAGGGCAGCTGCTTGAAATGTTGGCGTGGATATAAATAGTATTAGCAAAATACACAAAACTGCACTTCCACAAAGTGGCTGATCAGGAAGCAGTAAGGTGGTTGATGAGGTAGAGATGTAACTATTATTCATCTTATGTAACTCTGTCTCTCTCTCTCTGCTTATCTGTCTTTCTATGTTACTGACCTCCCCTTTCTCTCTCAGTATCACTCTCTGTCTCTCCCTCCTCTCCTGCCTAACTCTCTCTCTCTCTTTCTCTCTTCTTCACAGGAAACTTTAGTCTAACGACTTTAGCCATATTTTTCCTGTTGTTCTTCTTGCTGTCATGCTGGACATACGGAGTGTCAGTACCTAGTGGTCTTTTTGTCCCCTGTTTGTTATGTGGCGCCGCCTATGGAAGACTTGTATCCACTATCCTGCAGTAAGTCTATCTCATCGTTTACCTTCTATATATAAATTTGAGCTACTTCTGTCCGTCCGTCCTTCACACAATGTGTGTATTTGTATTTGTGTGGATGTATGTGTGTGTAAAAGGAAGGAAGGGGATGGTGAAAAAACTATAGCAAAACAGCGGCTGGCGTTCCATTTGCTACACCGTGTGTGAATGTATGTGTATGTTTGTTTATGTAAATGTATGTCTGTAAGTGTATTTTTGTAAGTATAAAAAGGCTGCCAGTCCACACTGTAAATGTGGTTGGTGTTGGGAAGGGCATCCAGCCATAGAAAACCTGCCAGATACAGTTCTGTATGAGCAAGACACAGTCACCCAACCAATCTTGCCTTTCTTGACCCTTTAAAACCAGCCCCCCCCCCATCCCTTCTCTATGGCCTGGCCTAGAACTAATGATGATCTGTTCTGACTTTTTTTTCTTTCAGATTCTGGGGTTATAAATCAGGGTACTCTGGGACATACTCCCTAATAGGGGCAGCAGCCTTTCTTGGAGGTGTAGTTAGAATGACCATCAGCCTCACGGTCATTCTCATCGAATCAACCAATGAGATCAGTTATGGCCTTCCTATCATGCTGGTGCTTATGGTGAGTCCTCACATTGAGTTTTTGGAAGAGGGTTGTTTAAGTTTCACACTGATATACACACACTTACAGACACATACACATTCACACGCATGCACACACACTCACACAGACTGATTTGTAGCATCCTATCTGGCTCTGTGTATTCTGAGTTCAAACCCTGCTTCTTGCCTCGAACAAATAAAGTAACAGGAATGGGGAGACCAATGGACACATTGTTTCCTTGGTCCCATCATCTGACAATTGGCTTATTTCTTTTCCTTTTTTTCCTCATTTCAGATTGCAAAGTGGGTCGGGGATCTGTTTAACCATGGTCTTTATGACATCCATATAAACCTGAAGAATATTCCACTTCTAGAATGGGACAGTCCATCTGTGATGGATACGTGAGTCAACATTTATTACTATTGTAGTTACTGGATATGTTAGGCGGAGGATTTGGCAGATTTGGTTCTATCATTAAACAGTTGGATGTTTGTTTTGGGTCCCTGAGTTCAAATATTAGGGAGATCCACTTTGCCTTTCATCCGTTTCGGAGTTGATAAAGAAAGTACGCTTCAAGCAAACTACAACACTTTAATATATATATATATATATATATATATATATATATATATATTCATATAGATGTGTGTGTGTATATATATGCATATATATATAAGTATATTATATATTATATATATATATATATATATATATATATATATACTATAAATTATGTCCATAGAATCATTTGATAAGATGTATACACTATTTCCTCTCCCAATCTATATATACGTATATATATATATATATATATATATATATATGTATATATATATATATATGTATATATATATATATGTATATATATATATATATGTATATATATGTATATATATTCATATATATGTTTGTGTATATATATGCATATATATAAGTATATTATATATTATATATATATCGATTAAAATATGTTACCAAACACTTATTTACATCATTATTTAATTTACAATTGTTTCATCCTCGTGGGAGTCATCAGAATCAATCATTATATAAATGAATACTCCAACAAGTTCATCTTTTCGAGCACACTAAAGATCCATAGAATTTATGTATATATATGTGTGTTTGTGTGTGTGTATATATATGTATGTAAGTATATATATGTATATATATGTATGTAAGTATATATATGTATATATATATATATGTGTGTGTGTATATATATATATGTATGTAAGTATATATATGTATATATATATATGTGTGTGTGTGTGTGAATGGGTGTCTTTATTACTGTTGTTCTAGTTGTGTTGTTCTCACAGGTTAACAGCGTCCGACATAATGAAGGAGAAAGTTCTGTATGTATTTCCTCAGACAAGGATTTCAACCCTAGAGAAAATTCTCAAGACATCAGCCCACAATGTATTCCCAGTCGTCTCATATTGCGAACCTTTGAAAGAAGTAAGTCTCACCACTATACACTAGTTATATATAAATATATATATATATATATATATATATATATATATATAATCAGCCTCATCATTTAACGTCCATTTTTCCCTGCTTGCAAGGGTGGGACAGGAACTAATTCTGGCTTAATTTCTACAGCTGGATGCCCTTCCTAACACCAACCTCATTTACAGTGTGGGCTGGGTGATTTTTTTCCGTGGCACCTCCACTACCACTTTGCAGTGGAATGATAGGGACCCCAATCATATCATCTCATTTCTACAGCTGAGTAAACTGGAGCAATATGAAATAAAGTGTCTTGCTCAAGGAAACAACAATATGTTTATGTATATGTATATATATATATACAAGCAGGGAAAAGTGGCCATAAAATGATGATGATGATGATGATGATGATGATATATATATATATATGTATGTATGTATGTATATATATACATATATACATATATATATATATATATATATATATATATACACATACATATATATATATATTTATGAAGATACATCGCTGAGTGGTTAGAGAATTGGATTTGCAATTGTGAGGTTGTGAGGTCGATTCCGGGACTGGGCAATGCGTTAAGTCCTTGAGCAAGACACTTTATTTTACATTGCTCCTTCTGCCTGGATTTGTGACCGGTAGATAGTATTAGCAATTGGTCCAACTTGAGGAGGTCTGTGATCTTGACTCTCGACTGTCAATATATAGATATAGAGATATACATACAAAAATATATATGTATTTATTTCACGCTGTCTCTCTCTCTCTCTATATATATATATATCTATATATATACATCTACTACCTATCTTTCTCTCTCTCTTTCTCTACCTACCTATCTACCTATCTCTCTCTCTACCTACCTATCTACCTATCTCTCTCTACCTACCTATCTACCCATCTCTCTCTCTCTCTACCTACCTATCTATCTATCTCTCTCTCTCTACCTACCTATATCTCTCTCTCTCTCTACCTACCTATCTACCTGTCTCTCTCTACCTACCTATCTACCTATCTCTCTCTCTCTACCTACCTATCTATCTCTCTCTCTCTACCTACCTATCTACCTGTCTCTCTCTACCTACCTATCTACCTATCTCTCTCTCTCTCTACCTACCTATCTATCTATCTCTCTCTACCTACCTATCTACCTGTCTCTCTCTACCTACCTATCTATCTCTCTCTCTCTACCTACCTATCTACCTGTCTCTCTCTACCTACCTATCTACCTATCTCTCTCTCTCTCTACCTACCTATCTATCTATCTCTCTCTACCTACCTATCTACCTGTCTCTCTCTACCTACCTATCTATCTCTCTCTCTCTACCTACCTATCTATCTATCTCTCTCTACCTACCTATCTACCTGTCTCTCTCTACCTACCTATCTATCTCTCTCTCTCTCTCTACCTACCTATCTATCTCTCTCTCTCTACCTACCTATCTATCTATCTATCTCGCTCTACCTACCTATCTACCTGTCTCTCTCTACCTACCTATCTATCTCTCTCTCTCTACCTACCTATCTATCTCTCTCTACCTACCTATCTACCTGTCTCTCTCTACCTACCTATCTATCTATCTCTCTCTACCTACCTATCTACCTGTCTCTCTCTACCTACCTATCTACCTGTCTCTCTCTACCTACCTATCTACCTGTCTCTCTCTACCTACCTATCTACCTATCTCTCTCTACCTACCTATCTACCTGTCTCTCTCTACCTACCTATCTACCTGTCTCTCTCTACCTACCTATCTACCTGTCTCTCTCTACCTACCTATCTACCTGTCTCTCTCTACCTACCTATCTATCTCTCTCTCTCTACCTACCTATCTATCTCTCTCTACCTACCTATCTACCTGTCTCTCTCTACCTACCTATCTATCTATCTCTCTCTACCTACCTATCTACCTGTCTCTCTCTACCTACCTATCTACCTGTCTCTCTCTACCTACCTATCTACCTGTCTCTCTCTACCTACCTATCTACCTATCTCTCTCTACCTACCTATCTACCTGTCTCTCTCTACCTACCTATCTACCTGTCTCTCTCTACCTACCTATCTACCTGTCTCTCTCTACCTACCTATCTATCTCTCTCTCTCTACCTACCTATCTATCTCTCTCTACCTACCTATCTACCTGTCTCTCTCTACCTACCTATCTATCTATCTCTCTCTACCTACCTATCTACCTGTCTCTCTCTACCTACCTATCTACCTGTCTCTCTCTACCTACCTATCTACCTGTCTCTCTCTACCTACCTATCTACCTGTCTTTCTCTACCTACCTATCTACCTATCTCTCTATCTCTCTCTACCTACCTATCTACCTGTCTCTCTCTACCTACCTATCTACCTGTCTCTCTCTACCTACCTATCTACCTATCTCTCTCTACCTACCTATCTACCTGTCTCTCTCTACCTACCTATCTACCTGTCTCTCTCTACCTACCTATCTACCTGTCTTTCTCTACCTACCTATCTACCTATCTCTCTCTCTCTCTCTACCTACCTATCTATCTATCTCTCTCTACCTACCTATCTACCTATCTCTCTGTCTCTCGTAGGAGGCAGAACATTCTGCAAGTCCAACTGAACAGAGATGTTATCAAGACTTGAGCCTGCTTCGGTAAGTAGACCCTTATTATATATAAAGACCCTGTGTGTGTTAGGTAATGGTGGTTGAAATGGGAGACATAGAAAGGTGGGGATGTTTCAGAGTTATACAGAGGCATAGCTAGGTAAAATAGCCCCTATGGCAAGCAGTGAAGTTGTGCTCCTGCCCAGCACTGTATTTTTACCTATGGAGGTCTAATAATTTATATAAATGGTTTAATGATCCAGCTACCATAGTGTTTCTCAGCCATGATAGAGACAGATCATATATCTGAAGGAGTTTCTTTCTTCACTTTCTGACGAGGTTTATTTGACTTTAATAGAACGTGATCCTAGTCCAAGTGGCGCCCCCTTCATGTTGTGCCATACCTGCCATACCTTAGTTATGTCTCTGGAGTTATGTGAAGGTGTAGTGTGGTTATTTGCAGGTCATATGTTGCTGTTTAGCAGCCTGATCAAGAAAGATCTGGTGTCAAAAAAAAAAACAAGACCATGACACCTACATGACCACTTAACAGTGTGGACTGGGTGCTTTTTGCTGTGACACCGACACAACCACTTTACAGTGTGGACTGGGTGCTTCACTGGATATATACTTCAGTTTGTCCTCATGGGAGATGTATTGGAGTGGGTGGGATGGGGTGGTGCATACTATATATATATGCATCAGCTTTGGTCTATACTTGTCGGAAGTCGGGTCTTCTGTATCTCTCTGTAATGCCAGAGATCTCGGTCCTGTGTCATCACCTTTGAGAGGTACAACTGGGATACATATAATTTATTCTGTTGTATATATTATCGTAGAAGTATCAAGACCAGTAAAAAGGATGCGAAGAAGACGAAACTAGAAGGAATCATTCTACGAACTCAGTTGACCGTTCTGTTAAAGAATGGGGTTTTCTTTGAGGAAGGTTCTGATGTAAGTTGGTTTACTGTGTTGTTTTCCCTAATTCTCTCTACTTTCATTCTCTCTCTTTACTTTCTCTCTCTCTACTTACTTTCACTCTCTCTCTCTACTTACTTTCACTCTCTCTCCTTACTCCCCCCTCTCTCTCTCACTACATAATTTTTATCTCTTTCTCCATGGCTCCCCTTTCACCCCCTTTCTTCTCTATTTTCAGGCCCAAACCCAAAAGATATTAACCTATGAGGAGATGACTGCCGATTACCCAAGATTTCCGGAAATACACGAAATTGACCTCTCCCCGGCTTTCGCTGAGAAGTTGCTGGTAAGTAAACTGTGATATAGTGGGTTCAATTCTCAGGGAAGTCTGTACCCAAAGCCCCCCCCCCCCCTCCCCCACACACATGCATACACACACACACACACACACACATACACACACACACGCATACACACACATACCCATACACACATGGTTACATACATATACAGACACATACATACATACATATACACATAGTTACATAAGGAGAACAGACAACTGCATCTTCTCCCCTCATTAGCCACATTGCTGGCATGCAATTTTGCGCATTGATGTGGTACTGCACTTGTAATGCCAGTTTTCACAACTGATTGGTTCTCACATCTATTGGTAAGATGCATGGGAGACAATAAAAAATCAAAGAATAGACTGCTGTATCTTCCCCTCCTCATTAGCCACCTTGCTGGTGTGCAATTTCATGCATTAACCCTTTAGCATTTACATTAATCTATATATACTATCATAATTGTTAAAAGATTAATGATATCCACCTGCCCTGCTTATTTTTTCTAATTCTACCTCTATTATTTGGGACCCAAGGGTACCTACCAAGGCTGAGAGACAAAAGAAGGAATGAAGGTCCAACAGCTAGAGAGGAAGTAGATATGAAAGGGTTCCGGTTTTACTGGGATAACTGGACCTCAATGTTTCTATTTACAGGATGTTTCACCCTATATGAACCCATGCCCTTATACGGTATACCCTAACACACCTGTGTCTCAGGTGTTCCAGTTGTTCAGAAGTATGGGTCTCAGACATTTACCTGTGGTCAGCCATGATGGTGAGGTAAGAACAGAGAATTCTCTCTCTCTCTCTCTTATGTATGTATATATATTTCTGTCTGTATTTATGTCTATCTGTCTGTCTGCCTGCCTGTCCATCTATCTATCCATCCATCCATCTGTCTATCTAGCTATCTATCTATCGATCTATCTACCCAACAACAACAACATCATTATCATAATTATGAACATCTTCATCACTATCATCATCAACAACAACAACCACAACAACATATATGTATATAAATATATAGTTACATGTTAACAACACAATATAACATTATATATATACATATATAAGGCTACAAGCTGGTTTCCTACTTGATGTAGGTTATTTTATTGGAGGTGTAATATTTCTAGAGCTGCTGTTTGATAACCTTAATGTTTACAAATAACCGCTCACTTCTCGATATTGTTGTCTTTTGCAGGTTGTTGGCATGGTGACACGACACGACCTGACACACCAACATCTCGAATCCTGTTTACGAAGACATCAACGACAAATGGAATATATAAGACAGGAACAAATACGACGAGATCTTCGGGAGTAGTTGATGGTATGAACAATGGCATGGACAATAATTCAATAGCATGGAGAATGGTAGTGGTGGTGATGTTGATCAAAATTGTTTCCTTTCATACACATCAGTAGATTTTAATACAGAGATGGGCAGCCTTTTGGGGTGTGTGGGTCACATAGCTATGTAGTATCTCATTAGTGGGCCACATAGCTATGTAGTGTCTCATTAGTGTGCCACATAGCTATGCAGTGTCTCGTAAGCCGGCTACATAGCTATGTAGTGTCTCGTTAGCGAGCCACATAGCTATGTAGTGTCTCATTAGTGGGCCATAACATCAAAATATAATAAATTTGCTCCACCCCAGATTGTTCTG
>OZ024763.1:8335934-8338434 GCA_964016885.1 Eledone cirrhosa
AATTGTATTTGTCTTTTTCTTTGAGATCAATAAACCAACCAATAACTTCTATATTTCCCTATAATTTTAGTGTTCATTTTTGTTTAATTAAAGGTCTGGTTCCATCTAAGTGCTAAAAGGGGAAAATGAATCAAATAGAAATGTTTTTATTAAAATCTAGTTTATGGTATTTTAAGGTGAATGTAGGAGTTCTAGGAATGTAGGGTACGATGTACTTTTGAAGGTTAAGCTGTTTCACTATATCCTTACTCTCCCTATTAAGGGCCATTAAGTAACTATTTGTTATATATATATATGTGAGGCCACTACTGAAATATGTACAGTGTTTACAGTAATAAAACATTAAAGAAATTCAACATATTTGGCCTCCCGTCACTTCACTTTATAATATTTATATATATATATATATATATATATATATATATATATATATATATATATATATATATATATATTCTTCCCTACTCTCTTTTCTCTTTCCCTTATTCAGGCATCTCCTTCTCTTTCTCTCTAATTTCACCTCGTTCTCTCCCCCATCTCTCTCTCTTACTCCCAGTCGTAACCTCGCCACCACCACGCCACCGCCACCACCACCATCCCAACCACCACCATCCCAGCCACCACCACCAACCACCACCAACCACCATCACCACCATCCCAGCCACCACCACCACCCACCACCATCACCACCACCACCACCACCACCAACCACCACCACCACCACTGCCACCACCACCACCACTGCCACCACCATCCCAGCCACCACCACCACCACGCCACCGCCACCACCACCACCACCACCACCAACCACCACCACCAACCACCACCACCACTGCCACCACCACGCCACCACCACCACCACCAACCACCACCACCACTGCCACCACCACCACCGTGGAGTATCTGACTTACAACTCTTGACAAGAATCTTCAACCCTCACAAGTGGTTCTCCAAGAAACCATCAATGATACGCCAAACACATTCTCAGTGGTGGCATAGGGACATGTGGTGGTGGTGGTGGTGTTGGTGGTGGTGGTGGTAGGGTGTTGGTGTTGGTGGTGGTGGTAGGGTGGTGGTAGTGGTGGTGGTGGTGGTGTTGGTGGTGGTGGTAGGGTGTTGGTGTTGGTGGTAGTGGTGGTGGTGGTGGGGTAGTGGTAGTGGCAGTGTTTTTGTTGTTGTTGTTGCTGGTGTTGTTGTTGTTAGTCTTTGTCTGTGTATATTCATATATATATATGTGTATATATATATATATAAATAAATATATATATATATATATAGAGAGAGAGAGAGAGAGTTAGATTGATATATACATATGTATATACATGCGTATATATGTATATGCGTATATATGTATATTATATGTATACATATGTATATATATATGCGTATATATGTATATTATATATATACATATGTATATATATGCGTATATATGAATTATATATATACATATATATGAATATATAATTGCGGATTTATTTATATGCACTATGTGTGAACGTGTATACACAAACAAACGCACACACACGTATTACACATACACGTGTGTATGTGTAAAGACATACACATACTTGAGAGCTGTGTTAATCCAATATGCCCAAAGATAATATGTTTAAACAAACCTGATAGATTTTATATTTTGTTTTATAATATTTGTGTTATTTATTCTTAACATAGGAAAACAAAATGGCCGCTGAGAAATCAGCTTTTTTAAAATTTCTTGCTGCATTTCCTTGTTTTTCTCTTTCTTTCTCTCCCACTCTTTTTATTTTTCCTTTCTTTTTCTCTTTTTCCCTTTCTTTCTTTCCCCTTCTTTTTCTCTTTTTTACTTTCCTTCTTTTTATCTTTCTTTCTTTCTCTTTTTTGTCCATCATTTGGTTTTTTTCTTTCTTTCTTTCTTTCATTCTGTGGTTGGTGCTAGGAAGGGCATCCAGCCGTAGCAACCAACCCAAAATCATCGCCTATAAATAATTTTATATATATATAAAATAATTAAGTCAAATAGGTAAATAAAAAAAATAAAATGTGTGTGTTTTATAACCAATATCAAAATTTGAAAGATTTGGAAAGTATTGACTGAAGTAGAAAACCTGTGTCAGAATCGAGAAGTATAAAGAATTACAATTCTTACACTATCATCGAGTGGTGCATTTTAAGAGCAAACGAGACAAAACTGGAGTGTAAAACACCAAAACGTGAGTGTCAAAATCAGGAAATGCAAAGGACTACAGTTCCTATTTCGGTATAAAGTACATATGCGTGTATGTCAATGAACATCGTTGCAAGCACACACGCACAAACACAGGCTCAGGTGCATCCCATATGTATATATATATACACACACATATATACACACACACATATACACACATACATATATATATATATACATATATATATACACACACACATACATGCAAGTATCTATGTATAATTTTAAACAACAGTATCTATGTATGGACATATGTATAAGTATGTGTTGCCATAGGAGTCGATCGA
>OZ024763.1:8345934-8348434 GCA_964016885.1 Eledone cirrhosa
ATATGTAAGTATATTATATATATATATATATATATATATGTGTATATATATATATATATGTATATATATATATATGTGTATATATATA
This sequence comes from Eledone cirrhosa, assembly GCA_964016885.1. Lineage (NCBI taxonomy): Eukaryota > Metazoa > Mollusca > Cephalopoda > Octopoda > Eledonidae > Eledone > Eledone cirrhosa. Next base: position 8,346,023 of record OZ024763.1, read on the forward strand.
TATATATGTATATATATATATATATGTGTATATATATATATATATGTATATATATATATATATGTATATATATATATATATATATATATGTATATATATATATATATATATGTATTATAATATATATAAATATATATATATGTATATATATAAAATATATATGAGGTTTATTTTTCAACATGCAAGATTTCACAGCTCTAGCATCACTCCTTCATAGGCTGACCAAGATACACTCATGAATGATCAAATGAGGTTTATTTTTAAACATGCAAGATTTCACAGCTCTAGCATCACTCCTTCATAGGCTGACCAAGATACTCTCATATAATGACCAAATGAGGTTTATTTTTCAACATGCAAGATTGCACAGCTCTAGCATCACTCCTTCATAGGCTGACCAAGATACTCTCATGAATGACCAAATGAGGTTTATTTTTCAACATGCAAGATTTCACAGCTCTAGCATCACTCCTTCATAGGCTGACAAGATACTCTCATATAATGACCAAATGAGGTTTATTTTTCAACATGCAAGATTGCACAGCTCTAGCTTCACTCCTTCATAAGCTGACCAAGATACTCTCATGGAATGACCAAATGAGGTATATTTTTCAACATGCAAGATTGCACAGCTCTAGCATTACTCCTTCATAGGCTGACAAAGATACTATCATGGAATGACCAAATGAGGTTTATTTTTCAACATGCAAGATTTCACAGCTCTAGCATCACTCCTTCATAAGCTGACCAAGATACTCTCATGGAATGATCAAATGAGGTTTATTTTTCAACATGCAAGATTTCACAGCTCTAGCATCACTCCTTCATAGGCTGACCAAGATACTCTCATGGGAATGACCAAATGAGGTTTATTTTTCAACATCCAAGATTTACAGCTCTAGCATCACTCCTTTATAGGCTGACAAAGATATTCTCATGGGAATGACCAAATGAGGTTTATTTTCAACATGCAAGATTGCACAGCTCTAGCATCACTCCTTCATAAGCTGACCAAGATACTCTCATGGAATGATCAAATGAGGTTTATTTTTCAACATGCAAGATTTCACAGCTCTAGCATCACTCCTTCATAGGCTGACCAAGATACTTTTACGGAATGACCAAATGAGGTTTATTTTTCAACATGCAAGATTTCACAGCTCTAGCATCACTCCTTCATAGGCTGACCAAGATACTTTCATGGAATGACCAAATGAGGGTTATTTTTCAACATGCAAGATTGCACAGCTCTAGCATCACTCCTTCATAAGCTGACCAAGATACTCTCATGGAATGATCAAATGAGGTTTATTTTTCAACATGCAAGATTTCACAGCTCTAGCATCACTCCTTCATAGGCTGACCAAGATACTTTCATGGAATGACCAAATGAGGTTTATTTTTCAACATGCAAGATTTTACAGCTCTAGCATCACTCCTTCATAGGCTGATCAAGATACTTCTCATGGGAATGACCAAATGAGGTTTTATTTTTCAACATGCAAGATTGCACAGCTCTAGCTTCACTCCTTCATAGGCTGACCAAGATACTCTCATGGAATGACCAAATGAGGTTTATTTTTCAAGATGCAAGATTGCACAGCTCTAGCATCACTCTTTCATAAGCTGACCAAGATGCTCTCATGGAATGATCAAATGAGGTTTATTTTTCAACATGCAGATTTCACAGCTCTAGCATCACTCCTTCATAGGCTGACCAAGATACTCTCATGAATGACCAAATGATTTTTATTTTTCAACATGCAAGATTTCACAGCTCTAGCATCACTCCTTCATAGGCTGACCAAGATACTCTCATGGATTGACCAAATGAGGTTTATTTTTTCAACATGCAAGATTGCACAGCCCTAGCATCACTCTTTGATAGTGAGCCTATGAACTTTTAAGCCTACTTTATATGCAAAACAATGTAAGTATGTACAAATAATTACTAAGAAATTCGAAATAATTTTTGCACCATTTTTGCGATTAAGTAAAGACGGAGTTATCGTTCTTGAGATTTCGGCTCGGAGAAATTTAAGGAACTGATGTCGCTAAATCGCCAAATCACTTACCTGCCCCGTTGCATCATGGGAGGGTAATGGCTGCCTTTTATTTTTCGAAAACCATGGCAGTCTTTTTAATATTCTTTCTCGCCAAATGTTTTAATTATTTACTTATATGAAACAAGAACAAGAATGCTGCGAAAGAAACTAAAGAATCTACCATCGTTTAAAAAAATTAAAAGGCAGCCATTACCCTCCCTTGAGGCAACGGGGCAGGTAAATGATTTGGCGATTAGCGACATCAGTTCCTTAAATTCTCCGAACCGAAATCTCAAGGAACGATAACTCCCGTCTTTACTTAATCGCAAAAATGGGTGCAAAAATTATTCGAATTTCTTAGTAATTA
>OZ024763.1:8356363-8358863 GCA_964016885.1 Eledone cirrhosa
ACACACACACACACACATATAATGTGTCTCTACGTTTGTCTTCTTCTTGAAGTGTATAATATATATGTATGTGTGCACACACAGACACACACACTCATGCATACATACACACACACACACACACATATATATATATATATATACATACATATGTGTGTGTGTGTGTGTGTGTGTGTGTGTGTGTGTGTGTGTGTGTGTGTGTGAAGTATGACATGTGTACATAATTTACCATTGCAGGTATATTTCATGAAACCACAGTCGGTCAAAGATCACCTTCCTGCCAAGACTGACAAAAGAAGAGACAACATGAGTAAAGGTTGAAGAAGATTTATGCTGGAGGTAAGTCCTTAATCCTCATTGGTATTCATAGATCTACTTACACTTACACCTTCTTTAACACACACATATATATATATGTATGTATGTATGTATGTATGTATGTATGTATATATATGTGTACACATAAATAAATATATATATATATTTATTATATATATATTCATATGTATGTGTTTATATACATGTATTTTTTATATATGTATGTAATATATATATATATATATATATATATATATATAACGAAGGAAATGTGGTAAGGAACCAGATGGACCATAACGCACCAAAGTACTCAATACTTAGAGTAGTAGAGTGGGTAATAGGAACGAGTAGGACCCCGACGGCTGAGCTCAAGCCGTTTCGACGGCTAATTCTGGAGTCCAGAATTAGCCGTCGAAACGGCTTGAGCTCAACCGTCGGGGTCCTACTCGTTCCTATATATATATATATATGTAGGAGGTGAGTTTTATTGTAGCACAATAAAGCAATGCAAATATCTGATAAGTACCACTCAACATTTATAGGACTGGAGTATAAATAATATAAAATCAAAAGATGGTTAAAAGAGTTCCATGTATTTTATTATGCGCATTTCAAAAACAAATGTTGATTTAACACTTCACTGCTCGCATGTGTTTTTTAAGCTTCATATCATGTCTCCCTATTTTAGCTGATGAGAACGCAAATATCATCCCATGAAAACGTGTGTTGAAACCATAACTTAGCTAAATAAAATTCTTAACTTGTTCAACATCTCTAAAAATAAAATCTTATATATATATAATGGTACCACTGATGACGTCACAGATGTGTGACGAAAGAACTTTGATAGACTATATATATATATTCATATTTGTATTTTTAACCATTGGTTAATCAATGATAAACATTGATTGCCAGATAAATTAACTATGGAGATATAAAAGATACAGAAGCGAAAACCACCCCAAACCAAACAGTGAGTGTGTTCTCTTATTATTTCTGGCAATATTATAACAATATATATATATATATTTATATATATATATATATTTATATATATATATTTATATATATTTATAAATATATTTATATATATATATATATATATAATATTTATATATATATATATATATATAATTATATATATATATATATGTATGTATATTTAATTTTAATATAGAAATAGCTTCTACAGGACTAGAACTAATATAAAAGCCATTTCTATATTAAATATTGTATATACTCTACTATGTATTGAGTACCTTACTCACTGTGGTTACCCGCGATTGAACCCGACACACACACACACACACACACACACACACACACACACATGCACATACACACACACACACACGTGTATATATATATATTTAGAGTTATTTAAAGTTATGAATTAAAAAGGCATAACTTGCTTGTAGCTGCTTTGTTATTTCCGAGTGTGGAATGAACGGTTTCGACCTAAATTAACCGAAACCATGGTGAATTCCTGAGGTTGACTCTGTTCTGTAACGTCAGCCATATTTTTCTGCTCTTTACTTTCTCTATCTTTCCTCCTCCTCTTCTCTCTCTCTCTCTCTCTGTTACTCTTTTTATTTATTTTTATTTCTCCTCTCTCTACCGCTCTTTCTATTTTCTTCTCTTTCTATCCTCCACTCTCTCTTTATCTCTTTCCTCCCCTCTCTCTATCTTTCTTTCTTTTCCTCTCTATTTATCTAGATATATCTATGTTTCTCGTTATTCCAGCCCCTCTCTCCATCATTATATCGTCCTTTCTCTCCTCTGGTCCTCTCCCCTCCCCTTCGCTCCCCTTCTCGTGGCCACCCTCGACCCAGGTCTCACCACTCCCCCCTTCTCTCACCACCCCCTCTCTTCCCCTTCTCTCACCCCCCTCTCTACTCTTATGCCAGATCCACTTTAGTTCCAACTCAGATGCTCCGAGTTGAGATATCAATGTCTGGCTGGATGGTTTTTCCGCTTTTGGCACGTCATACTACTACTACTACTACTACTACTACTACTACTACTACTGAGGAGGTGTGTGTGACCTAGTGGTAAGGGTGTTAGACTTACGATCATAATGTCATGGGTTCGATTCTTGGGTTGTGTGTTGTGTTCTTGAGCAAAACTCTTCATCTAACGTTGCTCCAGTATACTCAGCTGAAAATAAGTACCAGCAATA
>OZ024763.1:8396363-8398863 GCA_964016885.1 Eledone cirrhosa
TCCGTTTTTAACCAACGACAAGACTTCATCGTTGACTTCATCCTGTTCCTCATCATCAACCATACCGAAAAGAAAAACACATTCGTTCTCCGAGAACACGGATATAATTCGGAATGGTTCGCTTCCTGTAGACTGTACGGATCGTTCGGATGTGAACAGCCAGACACGAAAGAACATTGCCAACACTGTGCCGCCAAAGTCTGCTAACGCTGTGCCGCCAAAGTCTGCCAACGCTGTGCCGCCAAAGTCTGCCAACGCTGTCAAAGAAACTGTACTGGAAGATAGTAGAAACGGTTCTCCAAAAATCACCTTGACTACTGTACAAAGTGTTCCCGGAGATCCAAGTTCCACTAACTTGCAGAACCAGGGATCTGGAGACAGCGGATACGGACATGGCGTTGACAATACCGGGGACTACGATATTATAGTAGTCAAACACGACCAGGACCAGATCAAAATAGAAATGAGAAAAGATGGCTGTGATCCTGTTAAGGGCAGCACTGGTAGTGGGGGGCTGTTGGAAAACAACAAAGATGACAACAAAAACAGTACGGCGTTCGGCGACGAAAGAAGGACGACGGCGGCCGACGCCATTAACGGAACGCCGACGAAAAGTAGGTCTCGCAGTGGCAGTAGACACAACCTGTACTGCGAGAACACTGGCCGAGGGTCACCAGAACGCAGGGGCTCAAGCCCCGTCAAGTACTGTAAACTGAAATGTTACCAAACGGAAAAGGTTACGACGGACATGTTACATTTAAAGAGCGTGGAGGTAAGGTCCAACAAATTTTATTTTTATTGTTTTATCATCTTCTTAAATGTGTGTCTGTTAATGTATGTATGTATGTGTCTATCTATATATATATATATATATATATATATATATATATATATATATATATATATATATACAAAATATTAGTACCCTTGAAATACGTATAATAAAATAAATATGGTTTTATAAAGATATTTTCCATGTATATATATATATATATATGATAATAATGGAGCTGCGCGTTGCAAATGGGATACATATGAAAAAGTAAGTCCTTCATCAGTGACCCTCCAACCGTCCCAGGTATTCCATCGCTTTAAGGGCCATATACCTCAGGTTGGTGCGAACAACGGCTAAAAAAAGTCGTTGGGACACGTAAATAAAGGGGACGTTAGGGTGAACAAACAAAATGGTTTAAGCAACGGAAAGTGAGAAGAAAGAGACAAGTCCCAGATTTCTATGAATATAAACTCGGTGAAATCGTGAACAAGAGACAAAAGACCATCAAACCTGGTTGAAATGTGAGCAAGGAAGGAATTTCGCACAGGTCTAACGGGGGGAAGAAGAAGGGGTCTGGTCTGCGAATTCGGTAAACATAAGTTCTGTGAAGTCGCAGACGAGAGAGAGAGAGAGAGAGAAAATTCATACCGGCTTGACCAAGAACGCGCGAGAAAAGAAATCGGAAAGGTCAAGCGGGAAGAAATATATACACAGTTGCGGACTGGCCAGGTTTCCCAATGGCAAGTGCGCCCCAGGGGGCCCACGGTAGCATTGCAAGCGCCCACAGTAACATTGCAGGGCCCACTGTAGTATTTTAGGGGCCAATGCTTTGCTGAAATCTAAGAGAAAGAATAAAATAAATAAAACAATTCAGCAAAGCATTTGGTCAACCAATTCCCCAGGGAATTACTAGAAAGCAAAATATACGATAGTGCAAATAGCTGGAATCAGTGGTTGTACATTCTACTAGATCTAAAGCTTAGTGTATTCATTTATGCAAACATAGATATATAGACACAGACACACAAGCATATATATATATATATTTACTTACACACGAACTACTGACCAAATAATATTTGGTATCAATGGGTTAAATACATCTGTCAAATCAATTAGTGGTGAAGGTGGTATATATATATATAGAGAGAGAGGGGGGGGGGATTGATACACACATATAAATATTGAGTGAGTGTGAAAGACCAAAGGTCATTATTGAAAGTTAAGTTGTGAACATTTTGTATAATGAAAATTGATAATTTTAAACCTACTTTCGAAATCAAAGTTAAAAAGATGTGTTGTCATTCATGGCTTTCCTAGAGCTATTAGTAATATTTAGGGTCGACTTCTGGTCATTATTGAAAGTCTCTGGATTTCGCAAAATACATAATATTTTTCATTGGAGAAGGTAAGATATTTTTCCGCAAAACTTTGATGCACTGTTTTGTTTCCACTTATGTATTTTTCGAAAATGTTATTTATTCATTATAAAAATTAAATGGTAGTATTCTATATGTAGGTGGGCCCCCTTCAGCTCCTGGCACCCAATATTTTTAGACCCAGTCCACCACTGTATATATATATATATATATATATATATATATATATATATATAATGTGTGTGTGTATATGTATTCATGTATCTATATATGTGTGTGTCCAATTGCTTCGTGTGTTTTGCTCGTTCATTTTCAATTATATATGTGTGTTTTTGGAGTGTGTGTG
>OZ024763.1:8403863-8408863 GCA_964016885.1 Eledone cirrhosa
TCTATATGTGTGTGTGCGCGTATATATGTGTGTCTGTGCGTTTGAAAAAATATCTACCTACGGCAGTTAGATAGATAGATAGACAGGTATATATATAGATAGACAGGTAGATAGATAGATAGATAGATAGACAGACAGGTAGATAAATAGATAGATGGACAGATTGTTAGATAGGCCGAGAGTCAGGGAGAGGTAGTGTGCTGGATGTGTTTGTTGTGCTAGTATTTCCAACGTTCGCCAAACAAACTAAATGGAATGTAAAATAATTTGACAAGAGAATTCCCAAATCTGTAGCTTGATGTTGGTGGTGATGGTGGTGGAGGTGATGATGGTGGAGGTGATGATGGTAGAGGTGATGGTGATGGTAGTGCTGATGGTGATGATGGTGGAGGTGATGGTGATGAAGGTGGTGGTGATGGTGATGGTAGTGCTGATGGTGATGGTGCTGAAGGTGGTGTTGGTGATGGTGATGGTTATAGTGGAGGTGGTGGGGTGAGGGTAGTAGTAGGGTGGTGATGATCCTGGTGGGGTGTTGGTGACCAATAATAACATCTGTAACCATAAATGGTGACGAATCTTGGGTAATGACCGAAAGAATACGATCGCGAATACAAGAGGCCGAAATGGCGTACCTCCGGACGGTCTTTGGAGTAACGTTACTCGATAGAGTGAGAAGCTCAGAGATCAGAGAGTCACTCCAGGTAGAGCTGCTACTTCTCTGAATTGAGAGATCACAGCTCTGATACTATGGACATGTGGTTAGAATGTCTCAGGCAAGAATCACTGGACAGATTTGTAGCTCAGAGATCAGGGAGTCACTCCAGGTAGAGCTGGTACTTCTCTGAATTGAGAAATCACACTCTGATACTATGGACATGTGGTTAGAATGTCTCAGGCAAGAATCACTGGACAGATTTGTAGGTCAGAGATCAGAGAGTCACTCCAGGTAGAGCTGCTACTTCTCTGAATTGAGAGATCACAGCTCTGATACTATGGACATGTGGTTAGAATGTCTCAGGCAAGAATCACTGGACAGATTTGTAGCTCAGAGATCAGGGAGTCACTCCAGGTAGAGCTGCTACTTCTCTGAATTGAGAGATCACAGCTCTGATACTATGGACATGTGGTTAGAATGTCTCAGGTAAGAATCACAGGACAGGTTTTACGGACAAAACCAACCGACAGGAGACCCAGAGGTATACCCCGAGCAAGATGGTTGGATAACATCCATGAACTTGGCTGGCCATGCTTGGGGGATCCAGCCAGATCAGTTGGAGATGGTTCCTTCTGACAGGACCTGCTAGAAGGAGAGTTTGAGGACTTTTCTCCCCCTAACCCTCAACATCATCAATATTAAAACAAGATGAAAACTATTGACATCTCCACAGCTATACATAACAACATAAACACATACATCGATACAACGCAAACAACAGCAACAACAACAACAGCAGCAGTAACAACAACAACAACAACAACAATAGAAACAACAACATCAGTAACAACAACAACAATAGCAACAACAACCCAAAGAAATATGTAGGTGAATTCGCTGCAAAAAATATATATAAGTATAAAGAATTCCTTAAGGCAGTTCTATCATCTACCCAGACTTACTCTCTCTACTCTCTCTAGTCTTCCTACCCCTATCTACCACTTCTACCCTCTCTAATATCTCCTCATACTACTCCCCATTGATGGCCATATTGCTAAATTAAGTAACGATTCCAATCGAGAGAGAGAAAGAGAGATGGGAGGGGGGTGTATGGGGAATGAGGAAAGACAGTATATATATATATATGTGTGTATATATATAAGTATGTATATGTATGTATGTATATATACTATATGTGTGTATGTATATATACTATATGTGTGTATATATATATATATATATATATATAAGATCAAAAGATGGTTAGAGGAGTTGCATGTATTTTATTATGCGCATTTCAAAAACAAATATCATCATGAGATGATACTTGCGTTCTCATCAGATAAAATAGGGAGACATGATATGAAGTTTAAAAAACACTTGGGAAAAAAAGAAGGAAGGGGGAAGGAAAGGTAAGGAAGAAAGAAAATAAAGGATGACGGGGGAGGAGAAATGAGTGAGAGAGAGAGAGATAGCCTTTAATACTGAGAAACACTGTCTCACAGAGAGAAATTAAAAAAACCGTTGTAAGATAATACATAATTTAAAAAAAATTTTGAAATTAAAAGTTAATGAGGTTTATGAATGGTGATGTTTATGATTAAAGAAAAAGGAATTAAGAATAGTATTTGATGTCATTCATTTGCTATATATATATATATATATATATAGAGAGAGAGAGAGAGAGAGAGAGAGAGAGAGAGAGAGAGAGAGAGAGAGAGAGAGAGAGATATGTTTCTTTATTAGCCACAGGGGCACAAAAGAAGGGGACAAATACAAAGGGGGAAGTTTACATACAATAAAAACGTGTAAAATATTATATCAAATGCAATTTAAAAAATTAGTCGATTTTCCCCAATAGGGGGAGACAGTTCATATGGGTAATACATACCCCCGAAAAAAAAATGTGCAACCCTCATCTCCAGGAGTACGAAGAGTTTGTACTCCTTTCCTCTCCTCCTCTTTTTCTTTTTCCTCAACCTACAGGCTGATATAGAGAGAAGGCGCATTCACTCGGGCCATTCTCGCCACTTTCACTCACCTTTCATAAAACTTGCTGGGGTACAGCACCTCTCTCTCCATCCTGTACCTTCTTCCAAAGTGGTATTTGAAAAAAAGAATCAGTTGTTGGCTGGAGAGAAAGATGTCTGACCTCAGCCCTTTCAACCTTGTCCACCATACAACCTCTTTCGCCATAGATATCACACAAAGGAAAACCGCCTCTCCTTCGTTTTTGAAGGAGGGTGTCGGTTTGATCATGACAATGGACTCGGTGGTCAGCCGGATTGGTCCCACCCGCGACAATAGTCGTCCTACATAGCCCCACAGGTCGGTGACGCCCGGGCAGTGTGCGACGGTTTCTTCGTCTCGCACGCACCTCGGACAGATCCTTTTTGCAGGGTCCCTGCTCGGGTGCCGATGTCTGTAGAGCTTGTCTCGAACTGGTAGAGCTCCTCGGTAGCACTGCCAGGCCAGGGACTTTTGGAAGTTGTCCATCGGTGCCGGGCGGAAGGTCCTACCGAACAGACTGGCCAGTTCATCTTCCTCTACGCCTAGAGTTTCACCGAGCGCGTCGTCGCACTTGCTGGCCCTCCCTGTTAAGGGTAAATTAAAATCATTGCTAACGAAAATGGTGAAGGCAGTGGTCACATTAAGTTCTTTCAGGGTGCCGTCTGTAATATATATATATATAGAGAGACAGTCAAATCGGACCAAGGAAACAATGTTTCCATTGGTCTTTCCAATTGCTAATACTCTCTATCGGTCACAACTCCAGGTAGAAGGAGCAACGTGAAATAAAGTGTCTTGCTCAAGGACATAACGCATCGCCTGGTTAGGGAATCAAAGTCACTACCTCATGATTGCGAATCTAATTCTCTAACCACTCCGCCACACGCCTTCATATCGATATATCGATATATAAATATATAAATATATAAATATATAAATATATAAATATGTAGACCGAACGTCAGATAGAATGGTTTGCAGTATTTGCTTTGGTTATCAGAGTTCAAACTCTACCAAGGACCTTTCGAGGTCGATAAAAACAGTACCAGTCTTGTACTGAGGTCGATTCTATCTTTATATCTCTTTCTCAGTTCTTCTCTGTCACAATCTCTCACCTTTTCTGAAAGAAAAGGACTGTCTTCAGAACTAGAGGGGAGATGGATGAAGTCCACCAGGTTTTAAATGCTAGACACGTCCATGGGAAGTCACACACACACACACACACACACACACACAGACAGACAGACACATATATATATAGAGAGAGAGATGCAGCATGGCTGACTGGTTAAGGAGTTCTCAATCATGACATCTCGTGTGTGTGTGTATATATATATATTTGCACACACATATATATATATATATATATATATATATATATATATATAATAATAATTATGAAGACCAAAATCCAAAGTTTCATATATTTAAGGTGTTCCCAAAAAATGTATACACACGCACACACACACACACACACACACACACACACACACATATATACACACACATACATAGGAGGAAGAGTGGGAATAAGACGACGTGAGACATATTCTGGTTGAGATATAATTATACCTGAACTAATGTTTAAATAGAGGCGAGGTCTACTGAAGCATGGATATCACTGATAGATATGACGTCAACAGGTGGGACTTCTGATTGGCGGGGCTGGGGAGGGTCTGATGGTTAGATGGTGGGGATGGTTAGCTGGTATGGTGGTGATGGTATGGTGGTGATGGTTAGCTGGTATGGTGGTGATGGTATGGTGGTGATGGTTAGCTGGTATGGAGGTGATGGTTAGGTGGTATGGTGGTGATGGTTAGCTGGTATGCAGGTGATGGTTCAAATGGTGGTGATGGTTAGCTGGTATGGTGGTGATGGTTAGCTGGTATGGTGGTGATGGTATGGTGGTGATGGTTAGCTGGTATGGAGGTGATGGTTCAAATGGTGGTGATGGTTAGCTGGTATGGTGGTGATGGTTAGCTGGTATGGTGGTGATGGTATGGTGGTGATGGTTAGCTGGTATGGTGGTGATGGTATGGTGGTGATGGTTAGCTGGTATGGTGGTGATGGTATGGTGGTGATGGTTAGCTGGTATGGTGGTGATGGTATGGTGGTGATGGTTAGCTGGTATGGAGGTGATGGTTAGGTGGTATGGGGGTGATGGTTAGCTGGTATGCAGGTGATGGTTCAAATGGTGGTGATGGTTAGCTGGTATGGTGGTAATGGTATGGTGGGGATGGTAAGCTGGTACGGTGGTGGTGGTGGTGGTGGTAGCGATGGTTATGGTGGTGTTCTCGCTGTGATGTAGGAGGTGGTAGTGGCGGCGTAGTGATAG
>OZ024763.1:8413863-8416363 GCA_964016885.1 Eledone cirrhosa
ATTCTACCCAACAGGTTCGAAGGACAGTCTGACATTTCTGGCAGTTTGAGAAACACAATTCTTTCTGTCGCCACGGAATTACATTCAGTGTTATTATTATATGCTCGCCATGAGTTCAAATCCCGTCGAGGTTAACTTTGCCGTCCATCCTTACGGGGTCGATAAAATAAAGTACCAGTAACGTACTGAGATCGATTTAACCCCCCACTAAATTACTGGCATTTTGTCTATATTAGAAACCATTATTATATGCTCGGTTCTGTTCAACAGTTGAACAGTTCTGCAGTTCAGCAGTTAATGTCCATTCTACCATCCTATCTGTCCTATCCAGGTCCGCAATCACCATCTTCCCCCAAAGAACAGACGGTAAGCATGATTTCCGAATATGGAACGCCCAGATCATTCGATACGCTGGTTACAAAAACCCAGACGACACTATCACAGGCGACCCAGTCAGCGTTGAGTTTACTGAGGTACGTACATTTCCTTTTTAACCTGTCTTCTTCTTTGACCCCACAACCCTCTCAGGAATAATTGGGCAGAGTCCTGAAACTCTCCCTCCAGCTGGTCCTGTCAGAAGCAAGTGTCTCCAACTGATCCGACTGGATCCAAGCGATACTAACCAAGTTCATGGATGTTATCCAACCATCTTGCCCGGGGAGGGTCTACCCCTGGGTCTCATGTCGATTGGTTTTACCCGTAAAATCTGTCCAGTGATTCTTTCCAGAGACAATCTAACCACATGTCCATAGTATCAGAGCTGTCATCTCTCAATTCAGAGATTCTTTCCTGAGACATTCTAACCACATGTCTATAGTGTCAGAGCAGTGATCTCTCAATTCGGAGAAGTAGCAGCTCTACCTGGAGTGACTCTCTCATCTCCAAGCTACACACTCTATCGAATACCGTTACTCCAAAGACCCTTCGGAGGAACACATTTCGGCCCCTTGTATTCACGATCGTATATTTTCGGTCATTACCTAAGATTCATGACCAAAGGTAAGGATTGACACAAATACCGAATTTTTAACTCCATTTTACATATGTGCGTTGTGTGTGATTGTGTGTGCGTTTGTGTGTGATTGTGTGCGAGTGTGTGTGATTGTGTGTGCGTTTGTGTATGTGTGTTTAACTAATATGTATACGTGTCAATGTTAATGTTGTTGCTGTTGTTTCAGATTTGTCAGAAAATTGGTTGGAAAGGGAAAGGTGGAATGTTTGATGTGTTGCCGCTGGTGTTACAAGCAGATGGACAAGACCCTGAATGGTATGATATCCCCCCGGATTTGGTACTTGAAGTAGCTATAAAGCACCCAACGTGAGTAGATACAGCCTCACTACAACAAACTATTTCATTCACTCTATCTGTCTCTCTCTCTCTCTCTCTCTCTCTCTCTCTATCTCTCTCTCTTTCTGTCTATCTATCTATCTATCTATCTGTCTCTCCCTCCCTCCATATCTATCTATCTGTCTCTCCCTCCCTCCATATCTATCTATCTATCTGTCTCTCCCTCCCTCCATCTCTCTCTATCTATCTATCTATATAAACTTCCCCCTTTGTATTTGTCCCCTTCTTTTGTGCCCCTGTGGCTAATAAAGAAATATATCTATCTATCTGTCTCTCCCTCCCTCTCTCTCTATCTATCTATCTATCTATCTATCTATCTATATGTCTCTCCCTCCCTCCCTCCCTCCCTCTCTATCTATCTATCTATCTACCTGTCCGTCTGTATTTTTCTTTTCATTTCTTTTACTTATTTCCCTTCTTTTGTCTTCTTCAGTTTTGAATGGTTCCAAGAATTAGGTCTCAAATGGTTTGCTTTTCCCGGCGTTTCCAATTTATTATTCGACTGTGGGGGTTTAGAGTTCACCGCGGCCCCCTTCAACGGATGGTATATGGGCACAGAAATAGGGTCCAGAAACCTTTGTGATGAATCTCGATACAATTTATCAAAAGTGAGTGACATTGTTTGTTTGTTTTGATTATTTAGTGTTATTTTTATTTTATTTTTATATTTTTTCGTAATTTCAAATACTGAGAGAAATATTGGTGGTGGCGTTTGGTGGTGTAGTGATTTGGGTGGGTTCAATTGGCGGTCCTAAGGTAGAGAGTTCGATTTTAGGACCCGTTGGCGCGTTGTGCCCTTGAGCAATGCACATTCTGAAAAACACAGCCAACCATTCACCCAGTCAACCAACCAGACATCCAGCCAACCATTCATCCAGCCAATCAACCAACGAACTAACCAACAATCTCTAAACCTAGCAAACCAGCCAACCTTCCACTCAGCCAACCAACCAATAAGCCAGCAAGCCAACCAACCAGCCAGCCAGCCAATAAGCCAACCAACCAACCAGCCAGCCAACAAGTTATCCGGTCAACCAACCAAACAAGTCAAATAAATATCTTAAATATATTTTATAAACCTGTAACTTGTCGCATATATTTTGTATATTTTGTCTTTTTCACCCATGTATATTTGGAGGTTGTGTGGTGGTG
>OZ024763.1:8428863-8431363 GCA_964016885.1 Eledone cirrhosa
GGTCCCAAGCTACACAGGTAAAAAAAGCATAGTCTGGTCGGCGATACCATTAAGACTAACTAGGCATCTTCCTGCCTAGGGTTCTGAGGTCCTTTACTGAGCATTTCAACAAGTTCTACGAGGGGAAGTGAGGTTTTTATTAGGGGGAGAAGGTCAACAGGTCGCAAGCTACACATGTAAACAAAAAGCATAGTCTGGTCGGCGATACCATTCAGACTAACTAGACATCTTCCTGCCTAGGGTTCTGTGACCTCAGATAGATCCTTTCCTGAGCCTCAAAGGATCATAGTTGTAATCATATTTGTATACATATCATACGTACAATGTCGGAAAGACCATTAGGGCCAAAAAGGCAGCCGTGAAGGGTTCCGACTTCTGGGAGGTCCCTTACCGAAGCCCTAAAGTAATCCCACTTTTGTACAAATTTGTAGAATTAAATGAAATATATAATTTCTTGAGATCAAGAGATAAATCCTGAGATCAAGATATAAATCCTGAAATCAAGATATAAATCCTGAGATCAAGAGATGAATCCTGAGATCAAGAGATGAATCCTGAGATCAAGAGATAAATTCTGAGATCAAGAGATAAAACCTGAGATCAAGAGATCTTGATCCTGAGATCAAGATATAAAGATCAAAACATCTTTACCACGTAGCATCGTTTCAGGAAACATCTATATCTGTTGACACAATGTTAGCACTTCCATTAAGGCAAAACTAGGCTGTCCCCTAGGGCTCAAACTTCAAAGAGAGAGATAGATAGAGAGAGAGAGAGATGCAATATTGAACCCAGAGTGATCACAGGTTTATAAATATTTGTCGTAATTTCCTGCGATCAAGAGAATAAATCACAAAATATTCCTCTAGCAATCACCTGCATCATGAATAATGACATCAATTGCTGAGCCTTCCCCCTGTAGCTTATATATATAATACATACATACATACACACGTATATATATATATACACACACACACACACTCATATATATATATATATATATATATCTCTATATATACATATATATATATATATATATATATTTATAGATACACACACGCACACATATATATACACACACACACACACACACACATATATATATATATATATATATATATATATATATATATATATATATATATATATATATATATATATATATAATATAGAGAGAGATGGATATTAACATATATATATATATATATAGCTGCTAGCCAGACACCAGTGAAGGGAAATGGCGAAGTTATGTAATCAATATTCATAGATTTGAAATATTATTTAACATCAATAACCCCAGCTCTACAGGGTATAGTAAGTTATGCCTTGAAACGGCCCTTAATTAAATATTCATGCTCAGTTGCATCTTAAGCACCTTATTTATTGCCCATGCTAACTCTATAAATATATATATATATATAAGGGTTTCTACTTTAGACACAAAGCCAGCAATTTTGGGGGGAAAGGGAAGTCTCTTAAATCGTCACCAGTGCATTGCTGGTACTTTATTTTATCGAATATAGAAATATTAAACATGATACGTGTGTGTATGTGTGTGTGTGTGTTCCTGAAACAAATCACAGAAAGAGAGAGAGAAAGAAACACTCACACACACACACACACACACACACACACACACACACACACACACACACACACACACATATTTTTTTTTTTTCGTGTTGAGATAAATATCCTTCTGTAGGTGTAAGTGGCGATGGGGACGTGTGTGTGTATATATATATATATATATTATATATATATATATATACACATACACACACACGTCTCCATCGCCACTTACACCTACAGAAGGATATTTATCTCAACACGAAAAAAAAATATATATATATATATATTTTTAAAAAAAAATAACAAAATCTATGGAAGACTTGAATTTGTTGAAGCTATTCCGTATTCACGTAGTCTAAACTTGCCTCTGCTCACATACTAAATACTAAACCAAGAAACAGTGGAATATATAACAAATATATTAGAAGAAACGCTTGGCATGCCTCAGTCTTCACAAATCTTCACTTTGACGCTTATTTGCAGCTTTTCTGTTCTTCATTTCGTTGCTTTTATCATTTTTATTGTGGTCCATAAATGAAATCTTTATTATTTGACAGTAATCGCTAGAGGTTCAGACACCATGCTTTGCGGCATAGAGTTATGGCACTTTACGTTCTGAGTTCAAATACCGCCGAGGTTAACTTTGCTTTTCATCTTTACCTGGGTTGATAAAATAAAGTACCAGTAATACACTGAGGTAATTGCTGGCCTTGTGCCAAAAGTAGAAACAATTATTATTTGGCAGTAATCAGTAGAGGGTCGGACGCCATGCTTTGCAGCATAGAGTTGCGTCTCTTTACGTCTGAATTCAAATCCCGCTGAGGTTAACTTTGTCTTTCATCCTTACTGGGGTCGATAAAATAAAGTACCAGTAATGCACTGGGGTCGATTTAATCGATCCCCCCTCACCCACCCCTCCCCCCTC
>OZ024763.1:8448863-8451363 GCA_964016885.1 Eledone cirrhosa
CCCAATCCACCTCCAACACCACCACCCTACCAACACCATCACCACCCTACTAACACCATCACCACCCCGCCAATACCACTACCACCCTGCCAGCACCACCACCACCCTGCTAACACCATCACCACCCGACCAATACAACCACCACCCGACCAACACCACCACCACCCGACCAACACCACCACCACCACCACCACCACCCTACCAACACCGCCACCATCCTACCACCACCACCCTGCTAACACCATCACCACTCGACCAACCCGACCAACACCACCACCACCCTAACAACACCACCACCACCACTACCACCACCCTACCACCACCACCACCCTACCAACACCACCACCCTGCTAACACCTTCCACATCAAACCAGGTATCACCTCACAACCCGACCAACATGCTCGTTTTAACAAACTACATCACTCCACTGTACACAAATCAACACCCTACACACACACATATACACACACACACACACACTCACTCATTCTCACACATACACTCAGACACCCACACACACATATATATATATATATATATATATATATATAATGTGTGTGTGTAGATATAAATATGAATACACATTTAAATATATATATAGATATTTATATATATATATATATATTTATGTATGTCTATATCTATAAATAAAATACATATATATATATATATATATATATACTTATGTATGTCTATATCTATAAATAAATATATATATATATATATATATATACATATATATATATATATATATATATATATATATATGTGTAATTATATGTATATATATATGTGTATATGTGTATGTGTGTATATATAGATAGACACATATATAGTGTAAGTCAATAGTAACAGTAAGAGGTGCTGTTTACCTCATTATACACCTCAATAGGTTAACTACCAGACCACATCATTAATTAATTAGGCTTTTAATTAAACAACTTGGTTCGTTTTCCTTCTCATGTTGCTGTTGTGGTTGTTGTTATTGTTACGGTGTGCATGTGTTACATAATATACTGTAATGTATCTGTTTATAAATTTGCGTATATATATATATATATATATATATATATATATATATATAAATACCCACACACACAAACATACATACATACATATATGTGTGTCTGTGTGTGTTTGTCGATGTGTGTCTATGTGAATGTGGGTGGTATCGCTGGATATGTATATATGTGTGTGCCAGTGTATATTTAGATAGGTGGATACATACACACACATTCGGTATATACATATATATTTACATACATATGTGTGTATATATATATATATATATATATATATATATATATCGAAGAGATGATGATGATGTATATATATTTACATACATACTCTCAATTTAAATCGTACGAAAACATTTTGCTGGTTTGAGAGCTGACGAAGATGAAGATATGTGTGTAAACTTGTCTTGTAAGTCACCTTTCTTTGCTTCCTTCTTCCAGTCACTTCTGTGCACCAACACACTTCCCCTTGTCCTCCTCTTCTCTCGATATTTTCTATATTTCATCTGCCTGCCACCCACGCTGTGGATTGTCTCTCTGTTCACCACTGGTCTCTGGTCTCTGAAGCATTTAGCTCTTTTAACAGCTGTTCTAGCGATGACTTTTCTCATTTCTATATATATTCAAATACCCTCTCGCTTCGTCTCGGTCAGAGACAACATTGTTTTTTCATTATATATATATATATATTTCTCTATATTGCAGGTTTGTCAGCCATCCATGCTAAACAGATATCTATAGCTACCGTGGTGAGTCGACAACAGTTACAATCTCCCACATCAGAGTAAGTTAACTAACCTTTATGTTGCTTGGTACAAATTCACCACTATTTCATTCTTCCTTGCTTCCTTTCTTTCTTTCTTTCTTTCTCTCTCTCTCTCTCTCTCTCTCTCTACCAATGTATGATATGTATTATTTAGTACAGTACCAAGTACAGCCAGTGGCGGACTGGGTCTAAAAATATAGGTTGCCAGGAGATGAAGGGGCCCACCTACATCTAGAATGATATCATTGAACTTTTATAATGAATAAATAACATTTTCGAAAAAATACATATAAAATACATAAGTGGAAACAAAACGGTGCAATCAAATATTTGGAGGAAAATATCTTACCTTCTCCAATAAAAAATATTATGTATTTTGCGAAATCCAGAAACTTTCAATAATGACCTTTGGTCTTTCACACTCACTCAATATATATATAAATGTGTGTGTATATATATATATATATATATACACCACCTTCAGATGTTCTATTTGGTCAGTAGTTCGTGTGTAAGTAAATATATATATATATATATATATATATATATATATATATATATATATATATATGCTTGTCTGTGTCTATATATGTATGTTTGCATGCATGAATGAATACACTAAACTTTAGATCTAGTAGAATGTACAACCACTGATTCCAGCTATTTGCACTATCGTATATTTGGGTTTCTAGTAATTCCCTGGGGAATTGGTTGACC
>OZ024763.1:8486363-8488863 GCA_964016885.1 Eledone cirrhosa
TTTGTCATTGACTGACCAACAGTTAAAATTATAAATATAAATATAATTTCTCAAAATTCTTTCATCACACACATTTATTTCTGTGACATCTTCCGTCATTTCCTCCAGTTGTGTTTCTATAACAATTTAAAAAATTTTTCTTTTTTCATTCAGACATACGTGCAACATATGTTGGTGAAAAATTCCAAAACAGTGTCCGATGCCATAGTCAGAGAGGGTGGACATTTCTACGTGTGTGGCGATGTACAGATGGCTTCCGATGTATCGAATACGATTGAATTGATACTGAGAGAAGAGGCTCACATGACTGCAGAATGTGCCAAGAGCTACGTACTTAAATTGAGGGTATAGCAGCTATTATTTTGTTTCATACAACAAGCCTCTTCACTCACCTCTCTCTCTCTCTCTCTCTCTCTCTCTCTCTCTCTCTCTCTCTCTCTCTCTCTCTCTCTCTATATATATATATATAATGGCGAAATGAACAGCCCTGCCATTTCTTTATTCTCACTATATTAAGCGTTGAACTAATATTCTACTTCATCGTCTGTTGTGTTTTTCCATTTACTTTTCACATACACACACTATATATATATATATATATGATGATGATATATATATATATAATCTTGAGCGAGTTACAAAGTTTTTTTAAGATTAAGTTAACTTAAGAGTTAATGGCAATAAAGCTTAGCTTTTTACAATGAATAGTAGTCTAATAAGTTCGGCCTATAAGACCCGGGGGAGGGGAAAAAAGTAGACACCATCTGTATATATGTATGTTTGTGTGTTTGTCTGTGAGTATATTATTACATTTACATTAAATTACATTAAATATATATATATATATATATATATATATATATATATATGAAAAAGGCAAACAGAAATAACAAAACAAACGACACAGTACAATGAATATATATATATATATTTGTGTGTATGTGGATGTATGTCTCCTGGTGTATGCGTGAACAATATTTGAATATATGTTAATATACAACTACAGTATTTGTCTGTGTGTGAGTTTTTGTGTACGAGTCTGTATATGTTTGTGTGTATGTTTATGTAAATATGTCTGTCTCTGTATATATATGAACAAGTTCTATCAATACATATCTACAGTATATGTCTGTGTATTTTCTTCGTTCTAGGATGCCAACAGATTCCATGAAGATATTTTCGGTGTGACAGTTCACCGGTCAACACCGACAAGTCAGATACCTGACAAATCAGCAGTGCAGTGTAACAATAGTAATAGCATACCGGAAGTAGAAGAGGTAATATATACAGTTATTTGGTCGCCATATTTTAACTTCTTCTTCTTCTTCATGCCACCCAATCCAAAGGATCCTATGAGAAGCATCCATCTCCAGTTGATCTGAGATCATGTTTGTTATCCAACCATCTTGTTTTTGAGACTCTGAGTCTCTTTACCAGTTGGGTTTTGCCTATAAAAATCTCTCTTGTGATTCTTTCCTGAGACATTCTAACCACATGTCCATAGTATCAGAGCTGTGATCTCTCAATTCAGAGAAGTAGCAGCTCTACCTGGAGTGACTCTCTCATCTCTGAGCTACAAATCTGTCCAGTGATTCTTTCCTGAGACATTCTAACCACATGTCCATAGTATCAGAGCTGTGATCTCCCAATTCAGAGAAGTAGCAGCTCTACCTGGAGTGACTCTCTCATCTCTGAGCTACAATTCTGTCCAGTGATTCTTTCCTGAGACATTCTAACCACATGTCCATAGTATCAGAGCTGTGAGCTCTCAGTTTTGCATCATAGAGATAATGTTTCCTCACCCCATTATTCCCTCCCTTCCTTCCTCTCCCCCAGGTCATTCCCCCTCTTCCCACACCAAAGTAGGAAATTAAACTAATTATTTATTACTCTTCATTGTGTTATTGGTATTGGTTTTCTCTACACATTTTCTTCTCTCTAATAATTTTCTCTCTTCTTTTTCCCTCTTCTGCCAGGATCACTAAAGACTTAACCAATAAAGAGACCAAGCAGTAAGAAAGCACCATATATATATATATATATATACACATATATGCATATATATATATATATATATACATATATACATATATATGTATGCATATACATAGATACAGATATATATATATATATATATATATATATTACATATGTATGTATGCATATATACATGTGTATATATATATATGTGTGTGTGTGTGTAAATATATATATATATATATATATACACACACACACAACAATTAAAAGACAATAAACAAAAACTATATTAAATTTTAAAATATATATTTAAGAAGAGAAAAAAAAAGAAAGAAGAAACAGAACTGGAAGCAACAAAATATAAATATTTAAAAACGCAACAAAAAAAATATTAAAAATAATAATAATAATATATATATAAATATATTTTATTTTTCGTTATTTGTGAATCCTATGAAGAATTGAACTTGGAACCTATAAATGTGTTTGTGATTCACCGGAGGGTGTGAGGAGATATTAT
>OZ024763.1:8503863-8510238 GCA_964016885.1 Eledone cirrhosa
AGAAGTCAGTTCTACATGAAATAATCTATATACTCCACAATTTCCTTCAAATAAGATAGCTTTCGAACTGTAGAAGCCTTTTTATATACTCTACTATTTCCTTAGATTAACACAGTTTCAGTCCTGTAGAAGCCATTTCTATGACAGATTTAACCCTATAGAAGCTATATCTACATTAAATATTGTATTTACTGTATTTTTTCCATTGAATGAGACGATTCTAGAGCTGTAGAAGCCATTTCTACATGAAATATTGAAGTGAAACAATTTTAGAACAATAGGAGCCATTTCTATATTAAATATTGCATATAATATACTATTTCCATTAAATGAGACAGTTTCAGCACAATAGATCCAATTTCTATATTAAATATTGCATATAATCTACTATTTCCTTCAAATGAGACGGTTTCACTGCTATAGAAACCATTTCTATATGAAATGTTGTATATACACTACTATTTCCTTCGAATAAGACAGTTTCAGTCTTCTAGGAGCCATTTCTATATGAAATATTGCATATAATCTACTATTTCCTTCAAATTGACAGTTTCAGTCCTGTAAAAACCATTTCTACATGAAATATTGTATATATATTTTCTTCAAATATGACAGATTCAATCCTATAAAAACTATATCTACATTAAATATTGTATTTGCTGCATTTTTTCCATTGAATGAGAATATTCTAGAGTTGTAGAAGCCATTTCTACAAGAAATATTGAATATAGTCTACTATTTCCTTGAAAGGAAACAATTTTAGACCTGTAGAATCATTTATCTATGAAATATTGCATATAATCTAGTATTTGCTTCGAAGAAGACAGTTCCAGCATTCTAGAAGCCATTTTTATATGATATATTTCATATAATCTACTATTTCCTTCAAATATGACAGATTTAACACTATAGAAGCTATATCTACATTAAATATTGTATTTACTGTATTTTTTCCATGGAATGAGACTATTCTAGAGTTTTAGCAGCCATTTCTACATGAAACATTGTATATACACTACTATTTCTGTCCAGTAAGACAGTTTCAATCCTGTAGAAGCCATTTCTATATGAAATATTGCATATAATCTACCATTTCCTTCAAATAAGACAATTCAAGGCGCCTAGAAGCCATTACTATATGAAATATTGCATATATTCTCATATTTCCTGCAAATAGGAGAGATTTAAAAGAATGGAAGCTATATCTACATTAAATATTGTATTTACTGTATTATTTCCATGGATTGACACTATTCTAGTGCTGTAGAAGCTATTTCCACATGATATATTGTATATACTCAACTATTTCTTTCAATGAAACAATGTTAGACGTCTAGAAGCCATTTCTATATGAAATAATGCATATACACTAATATTTCATTCAAATAAGACAATTCTAGACTTCTATAAGCCATTTCTATATGAAATATGGCATATATTCTAATATTTGCTTCCAATAAGACAGTTCCGGCATTCTAGAAGCCATTTCTACATGAAATATTGCATATAATCTACTATTTCTTTCAAATACGAGAATCCTAACCCTCTAGAGGCCATTTCTATATAAAATATTGCATATAATCTATTATTTCCTTCGAATAAGACAGTTTTAGTGCTGTAGAATCGATTTCTGCATGAAATATCGTATATATTCTAATATTTCCATCAAATATGACAGATTTTACCCTATAGAAGCTATATCTACATTAAATATTGTATTTACTGTATTATTTGCATGGAATGAGACTATTCTAGAGCTGTAGAAGCCATTTCTACATGAAATATTGCATATAACCTACTATTTCCTTCAAATAAGAGAATCCTAACCGTCTAGAGGCCATTTCTATATGAAATATTGAATATAATCTATTGTGGAGTAATTTTAGTCATTTATGATGCCGTTTTAGCCATTTTAGACTCATTTTAGTCATTTATGATGTTGTTTTAGCCATTTTAGATGTCATTTTAGTCATTTATGATGTCGTTTTAGCCATTTTAGAGTCGTTTTAGTCATTGATGATGCCGTTCTAGCCATTTAAGAGTTATTTTCGCCATTTATGATGCCGTTTTAGCCATTTTAGACTCATTTTAGACATTTATAATGCCGTTTTAGCCATTTTAGAGTCGTTTTAGTGATCTATGATGCTGTTTTAGCCATTTTACGTATTGATGATGCCGTTTTAGCCATTTAAGAGTTATTTTCGTCATTTATGATGCCATTTTAGCCATTTAAGGGTCATTTTAGTCATCTTTGATGCCATTCTAGCCATTTTAGTGATTTATGATGCCGTTTTAGCAATTTTAGACTCATTTTAGTCATTTATATTGCCGTTTTACCCATTTTAGTCTTTTATAATGATATTTTAGCCATTTTAGAGTCATTTTAGTCATTTATGATGCTGCTTTAGCCATTTTAGATGTCATTTTAGTCATTTATGATGCCGTTTTAGCCATTTTAGAGTCGTTTTAGTCATTCATTATGCCGTTTTAGCCATTTTAGGCATTGATGATGCCGTTTTAGCCATTTAAGAGTCATTTTCGTCATTTATGATGCCATTTTAGCCAGTTTAGACTCATTTTAGTCATTTATAATGGCGTTTTAGGGTCATTTTAGTAATTTATGATGTGGGTTTAGCCATTTAATGTTTTAGGATGCCGTTTTAGACATTTTAGAATCGTTTTAGTCATTTATGATACCGTTTTAGCCATTTTAGGCATTGATGCTGCCGTTTTAGCCATTTTAGAGTCATTTTGGTCATTTATAATGCTGTTTTAGCCATTTTGGGGTAATTTCAGTCATTTATTATGTCGTTTTTAGCCATTTTAGGCATTGATGATGCCGTTTTAGCCATTCAAGAGTCATTTTCTTCATTTCTGATGCCATGTTAGCCATTTTAGTCATTTATGATGCCGTTTTAGCCATTTTGGAGTAATTTTAGTCATTTATGATGCCGTTTTAGCCATTTTAGTCATTTATGATGCTGTTTTAGCCATTTACTCATTTATTATGCAATTTTAGACATTTTAGAGTCGTTTTAGTCATTTATGATGCCGTTTTAGCCATTTTAGAGTCGTTTTAGTCATTCATTATGCCGTTTTAGCAATTTTAGACTCATTTTAGTCATTTATATTGCCGTTTTACCCATTTTAGTCTTTTATAATGATATTTTAGCCATTTTAGAGTCATTTTAGTCATTTATGATGCTGCTTTAGCCATTTTAGATGTCATTTTAGTCATTTATGATGCCGTTTTAGCCATTTTAGAGTCGTTTTAGTCATTCATTATGCCGTTTTAGCCATTTTAGGCATTGATGATGCCGTTTTAGCCATTTAAGAGTCATTTTCGTCATTTATGATGCCATTTTAGCCAGTTTAGACTCATTTTAGTCATTTATAATGGCGTTTTAGGGTCATTTTAGTAATTTATGATGTGGGTTTAGCCATTTAATGTTTTAGGATGCCGTTTTAGACATTTTAGAGTCGTTTTAGTCATTTATGATACCGTTTTAGCCATTTTAGGCATTGATGATGCCGTTTTAGCCATTTTAGAGTCATTTTAGTCATTTATAATGCTGTTTTAGCCATTTTGGGTAATTTTAGTCATTTATGATGTCGTTTTAGCCATTTTAGGCATTGATGATGCCGTTTTAGCCATTCAAGAGTCATTTTCTTCATTTCTGATGCCATATTAGCCATTTTAGTAATTTATGATGCCGTTTTAGCCATTTTTGGAGTAATTTTAGTAATTTATGATGCCGTTTTAGCCATTTTAGACTCATTTTAGTCATTATCATTGCCGTTTTATCCATTTTAGAGTTGTTTTAGACATTTTAGAGTCGTTTTATTTATTTATGATGCCGTATTAGCCATTTTAGGCATTGATGATGCCGTTTTAGCCATTTAAGGGTCATTTTCGTCATTTATAATGCCATTTTACCCATTTTAGTCATTTATAATGACGTTTTAGCCATTTTAGACTCATTTTAGTCATTTATGATGCCGTTTTAGCCATTTTAGAGTTGTTTTATACATTTTAGAGTCGTTTTAGTCATTTATGATGCCGTATTAGCCAATTTAGGCATTGATTATGCCGTTTTAGCCATTTAAGGGTCATTTTCATCATTTATAATGCCGTTTTACCCCATTTTAGTCATTTATAATGCTGTTTTAGCCATTTTAGGGTCATTTTAGTCATTTATGATGTCGTTTTAGCCATTTACTCATTTATTATGCAATTTTAGACATTTTAGAGTCGTTTTAGTAATTTATGATGCCGTTTTAGCCATTTTAGAGTCGTTTTAGTCATTCATTATGCCGTTTTAGCCATTTTAGGCATTGATGATGCCGTTTTAGCCATTTAAGAGTCATTTTCGTCATTTATGATGCCATTTTAGCCAGTTTAGACTCATTTTAGTCATTTATAATGCGTTTTAGGGTCATTTTAGTAATTTATGATGTGGGTTTAGCCATTTAATGTTTTAGGATGCCGTTTTAGACATTTTAGAATCGTTTTAGTCATTTATGATACCGTTTTAGCCATTTTAGGCATTGATGCTGCCGTTTTTAGCCATTTTAGAGTCATTTTGGTCATTTATAATGCTGTTTTAGCCATTTTGGGGTAATTTCAGTCATTTATTATGTCGTTTTAGCCATTTTAGGCATTGATGATGCCGTTTTAAGCCATTCAAGAGTCATTTTCTTCATTTCTGATGCCATGTTAGCCATTTTAGTCATTTATGATGCCGTTTTAGCCATTTTGGAGTAATTTTAGTCATTTATGATGCCGTTTTAGCCATTTTAGTCATTTATGATGCTGTTTTAGCCATTTACTCATTTATTATGCAATTTTAGACATTTTAGAGTCGTTTTAGTCATTTATGATGCCGTTTTAGCCATTTTAGAGTCGTTTTAGTCATTCATTATGCCGTTTTAGCTATTTAAGAGTCATTTTCGTCATTTATGATGCCATTTTAGCCAGTTTAGACTCATTTTAGTCATTTATAATGGCGTTTTAGGGTCATTTTAGTAATTTATGATGTGGGTTTAGCCATTTAATGTTTTAGGATGCCGTTTTAGACATTTTAGAATCGTTTTAGTCATTTATGATACCGTTTTAGCCATTTTAGGCATTGATGATGCCGTTTTAGCCATTCAAGTGTCATTTTCCTCATTTCTGATGTCATATTAGCCATTTTAGTCATTTATGATGCCGTTTTAGCCATTTTAGGCATTGATGATGCCGTTTTAGCCATTTTAGAGTCATTTTAGTCATTTATAATGCTGTTTTAGCCATTTTGGGGTAATTTTAGTCATTTATGATGTCGTTTTAGCCATTTTAGGCATTGATGATGCCGTTTTAACCATTAAAGAGTCATTTTCTTCATTTCTGATGCCATGTTAGCCATTTTAGTCATTTATGATGCCGTTTTAGCCATTTTAGACTCATTTTAGTCATTTATATTGCCGTTTTACCCATTGTAGAGTTGTTTTAGACATTTTAGAGTCGTTTTATTCATTTATGATGCCGTATTAGCCATTTTAGGCATTGATGATGCCGTTTTAGCCATTTAAGGGTCATTTTCGTCATTTATAATGCCGTTTTACCCATTTTAGTAATTTATAATGACGTTTTAGCCATTTTAGACTTATTTTAGTCATTTATGATGCCGTTTTAGCCATTTTAGAGTTGTTTTAAACATTTAGAGTCGTTTTAGTCATTTATGATGCCGTATTAGCCATTTTAGGCATTGATTATGCCGTTTTAAGCCATTTAAGGTTCATTTTCGTCATTTATAATGACGTATTAGCCATTTTAGTCATTTATAATGACGTTTTAGCCATTTTAGACTCATTTTAGTCATTTATGATGCCGTTTTAGCCGTTTTAGTTATTTAGGAGGCCGTTCTATCCATTTTAGTCAATTATAATGCTGTTTTAGCCATTTTGGGGTCATTTTAGTCATTTATGATGTCGTTTTAGTCATTTTACTGTCGTTTTAGTCATTTATATTGCCCTTTTACCCATCTAAGTCATTTATAATGACGTTTTAGCCATTTTAGAGTCATTTTAGTCATTTATGATGTCGTTTTAGCCATTTAATCATTTATGATGCCGTATAGTCATTTTAGAGTCGTTTTAGTCATTTATGAAGCCATTTTAGCCATTTTAGGTATTGCTGATGACGTTTTAACCATTTAACAGTCATTTTCCTCATTTATGATGCCATTTTAGCCATTTTAGTGTTATTTTGACATTTATAATGCTGTTTTAGCCATTTTAGAGTCATTTTAGTCATTTATGATGTCGTTTTAGCCATTTAATCATTTATGATGCCGTTATAGTCATTTTAGAGTCGTTTTAGTCATTTATGAAGCC
>OZ024763.1:8510438-8535438 GCA_964016885.1 Eledone cirrhosa
CTAAAACGGCATCATAAATGACTAAAATGACCCTAAAAGGGCTAAAACAGCATTATAAATGACTAAAATGACTCTAAAATAGCTAAAACGTCATTATAAATGACTACAATGGGTAAAACGGCATTATAAATGACTAACATGAGTCTAAAATGGCTAAAATGGCATCATAAATCACTAAAATGACTCTAACATAGCTAAAACGTCCTTATAAATGACTACAATGGGTAAAACGGCATTATAAATGACTAACATGAGTCTAAAATTGCTAAAATGGCATCATAAATGACTAAAATGACTCTTAAATGGCTAAAACGGCATCATCAATGCCTAAAATGGCTAAAACGGCATCATAAATGATTAAAATGGCTAAAATGGCATCATAAATGAAGAAAACGACTCTAAAATGTCTAAAACGGCATCATAAATGATTAAATGGCTGAAAAGACATCATAAATGACTAAAATTACCCTTAAATGTCTAAAAGTCCATTATAAATGACTAAAATGACTCTAAAATGGATTAAACGGCATCATAAATGGCTAAAATGGATAAAACGGCATCATAAATGACTAAAATGACTCTAAAATGTCTAAAACGTCGTTATGAATGATTAAAATGGCTAAAACGGCATTATGAATGACTAAAATGACTCTAAAATGTCTAAAACGTCGTTATAAATGATTAAAATGGATAAAACGGCATTATAAATGACTAAAATGAGTCTAAAATGGCTAAAATCGCATCATAAATGACAAAAATGACGCTTAAATGGCTAAAATGGCGTCATAAATGATGAAAATGACTCTTAAATGGCTAAAACGGCATCATCAATGCCTTAAATTACTCTAAAATGGCCAAAACGTCGTTATGAATGATTAAAATGGCTAAAACGGCATTATGAATGACTAAAATGACTCTAAAATGTCTAAAACGTCGTTATAAATGATTAAAATGGATAAAACGGCATTATAAATGACTAAAATAAGTCTAAAATGGCTAAAATGGCATCATAAATGACAAAATTGACGCTTAAATGGCTAAAATGGCGTCATAAATGATGAAAATGACTCTGAAATGGCTAAAACGGCATCATCAATGCCTTAAATGATTCTAAAATGTCTAAAACGTCGTTATAAATGATTGAAATGGATAAAACGGCATTATAAATGACTAAAATGAGTCTAAAATGGCTACAATGGCATCATAAATGACGAAAATGACTCTTAAATGGCTAAAACGGCATCATAAATGACTAAAATGGATTAAACGGCATCATAAATGACTAAAATGACTCTAAAATGGCTAAAACAGCATCATGAATGACGAAAATGGATAAAATGGCATCATAAATGACGAAAATGCCTCTTAAATGGCTAAAACGGCATCATCAATGCCTTAAATGACTCTAAAATGTCTAAAACGTCGTTATAAATGATTAAAATGGGTAAAACGGCATTATAAATGACTAAAATGAGTCTAAAATGGCTAAAATGGCATGATAAATGACAAAAATGACGCTTAAATGGCTAAAATGGCGTCATAAATGATGAAAATGACTCTTAAATGGCTAAAACGGCATCATCAATGCCTTCATTGATTCTAAAATGTCTAAAACGTCGTTATGAATGATTAAAATGGATAAAACGGCATTATAAATGACTAAAATGAGTCTAAAATGGCTAAAATGGCATCATAAATGACAAAAATGACGCTTAAATGGCTAAAATGGCGTCATAAATGATGAAAATGACTCTTAAATGGCTAAAACGGCATCATCAATGCCTTAAATGATTCTAAAATGGCCAAAACGTCGTTATGAATGATTAAAATGGCTAAAACGGCATTATGATTGACTAAAATGAGTCTAAAATGGCTAAAATGGCATCATGAATGACGAAAATGACTCTTAAATGGCTAAAACGGCATGATATATGACTAAAATGGATTAAACGGCATCATAACTGACTAAAATGACTCTAAAATGTCTAAAACGGCATTATAAATGACTAAAATGAGTCTAAGATGGCTAAAATGGCATCATAAATGACGAAAATGACTCTTAAATGGCTAAAACGGCATCATCAATGCCTAAAATGACTAAAACAGCATCATGAATCACTAAAACGACTATAAAGTGCTTAAACGACTCTAAAATGGCTAAAACGTCATTATAAATGACTAAAATGGGTAAAACGGCATTATCAATGAATAAAATGAGTCTAAAATAGCTAAAATGGCATCATAAATGACAAAAACGACTCTAAAATGTCTAAAGCGGCATCATAAATGATTAAATGGCTGAAAAGACATCATAAATGACTAAAATTACCCTTAAATGTCTAAAAGTGCATTATAAATGACTAAAATGACTCTAAAATGGATAAAACGGCATCATAAATGGCTAAAATGGATAAAACGGCATTATAAATGACTAAAATGACTCTAAAATGGCTAAAATGGCATCATAAATGACAAAAATGACGCTTAAATGGCTAAAATGGCGTCATAAATGATGAAGATGACTCTTAAATGGCTAAAACGGCATCATCAATGCCTTAAATGATTCTAAAATGGCCAAAACGTCGTTATGAATGATTAAAATGGCTAAAACGGCATTATGAATGACTAAAATGAGTCTAAAATGGCTAAAATGGCATCATGAATGACGAAAATGACTCTTAAATGGCTAAAACGGCATCATAAATGACTAAAGTAGATTAAACGGCATCATAAATGACTAAAATGACTCTAAAATGGCTAAAACAGCATCATGAATGACGAAAATGGATAAAATGGCATCATAAATGACGAAAATGCCTCTTAAATGGCTAAAACGGCATCATCAATGCCTTAAATGACTCTAAAATGGCCAAAACGTCGTTATGAATGATTAAAATGGCTAAAACGGCATTATGAATGACTAAAATGAGTCTAAAATGGCTAAAATGGCATCATGAATGACGAAAATGACTCTTAAATGGCTAAAACGGCATGATATATGACTAAAATGGATTAAACGGCATCATAAATGAGTAAAATGACTCTAAAATGTCTAAAACGGCATTATAAATGACTAAAATGAGTCTAAGATGGCTAAAATGGCATCATAAATGACGAAAATGACTCTTAAATGGCTAAAACGGCATCATCAATGCCTAAAATGGCTAAAACAGCATCATGAATCACTAAAACGACTATAAAATGCTTAAACGACTCTAAAATGGCTAAAACGACATCATAAATGACTAAAATGACATCTAAAATGGCTAAAATAACATCATAAATGACTAAAATGACTCTAAAATGGCTAAAACGTCATTATAAATGACTAAAATGGGTAAAACGGCATTATAAATGAATAAAATGAGTCTAAAATAGCTAAAATGGCATCATAAATGACAAGAACGACTCTAAAATGTGTAAAGCGGCATCATAAATGATTAAATGGCTGAAAAGACATCATAAATGACTAAAATTACCCTTAAATGTCTAAAAGTGCATTATAAATGACTAAAATGACTCTAAAATGGATAAAACGGCATCATAAAGGGCTAAAATGGATAAAACGGCATTATAAATGACTAAAATGACTCTAAAATGGCTAAAATGGCATCATAAATGACCAAAATGACGCTTAAATGGCTAAAATGGCGTCATAAATGATGAAAATGACTCTTAAATGGCTAAAACGGCATCATCAATGCCTTAAATGATTCTAAAATGTCTAAAACGTCGTTATAAATGATTAAAATGGATAAAACGGCATTATAAATGACTAAAATGAGTCTAAAATGGCTACAATGGCATCATAAATGACGAAAATGACTCTTAAATGGCTAAAACGGCATCATAAATGACTAAAATGGATTAAACGGCATCATAAATGACTAAAATGACTCTAAAATGGCTAAAACAGCATCATGAATGACGAAAATGGATAAAATGGCATCATAAATGACGAAAATGCCTCTTAAATGGCTAAAACGGCATCATCAATGCCTTAAATGACTCTGAAATGTCTAGAACGTCGTTATAAATGATTAAAATGGGTAAAACGGCATTATAAATGACTAAAATGAGTCTAAAATGGCTAAAATGGCATCATAAATGACAAAAATGACGCTTAAATGGCTAAAATGGCGTCATAAATGATGAAAATGCCTCTTAAATGGCTAAAACGGCATCATCAATGCCTTAAATGACTCTAAAATGTCTAAAACGTCGTTATAAATGATTAAAATGGGTAAAACGGCATTATAAATGACTAAAATGAGTCTAAAATGGCTAAAATGGCATCATAAATGACAAAAATGACGCTTAAATGGCTAAAATGGCGTCATAAATGATGAAAATGACTCTTAAATGGCTAAAACGGCATCATTAATGCCTTAAATGACTCTAAAATGGCCAAAACGTCGTTATGAATGATTAAAATGGCTAAAACGGCATTATGAATGACTAAAATGTGTCTAAAATGGCTAAAATGGCATCATGAATGACGAAAATGACTCTTAAATGGCTAAAACGGCATGATATATGACTAAAATGGATTAAACGGCATCATAAATGACTTAAATGATTCTAAAATGTCTAAAACGGCATTATAAATGACTAAAATGAGTCTAAGAAGGCTAAAACGGCATGAAACATGAGTTAAATGGCTAAAACAGCATTATAAATGACAAAATGACTCTAAAGTATCTAAAATGGCATCATAAATGACGAAAATGACTCTTAAATAGCTAAAAGGCATCATCAATGCCTAAAATGGCTCAAACGGCATCGTAAATGACTAAAACGACTATAGAATGGCTAAAACGGCATCATAAATGACTAAAATGACCCTAAAATGGCTAAAACAGCATTATAAATGACTAAAATGACACTAAAATAGCTAAAACGTCATTATAAATGACTACAATGGGTAAAACGGCATTATAAATGACTAACATGAGTCTAAAATGGCTAAAATGGCATCATAAATGACTAAAATGACACTTAAATGGCTAAAACGGCATCATCAATGCCTAAAATGGCTAAAACGGCATCATAAATGATTAAAATGGCTAAAATGGCATCATAAATGATAAAAACGACTCTAAAATGTCTAAAACGGCATCATAAATGATTAAATGGCTGAAAAGACATCATAAATGACTAAAATTACCCTTAAATGTCTAAAAGTGCATTATAAATGACTAAAATGACTCTAAAATGGATAAAACGGCATCATAAATGGCTAAAATGGATTAAACGGCATCATGAATGACTAAAATGACTCTAAAATGGCTAAAACAGCATCATGAATGACGAAAATGGATAAAATGGCATCATAAATGACGAAAATGCCTCTTAAATGGCTAAAACGGCATCATCAATGCCTTAAATGACTCTAAAATGGCCAAAACGTCGTTATGAATGATTAAAATGGCTAAAACGGCATTATGAATGACTAAAATGAGTCTAAAATGGCTAAAATGGCATCATGAATGACGAAAATGACTCTTAAATGGCTAAAACGGCATGATATATGACTAAAATGGATTAAACGGCATCATAAATGACTAAAATGACTCTAAAATGTCTAAAACGGCATTATAAATGACTAAAATGAGTCTAAGATGGCTAAAACGTTATGAAACATGAGTAAAATGGCTCAAACGGCATCGTAAATGACTAAAACGACTATAAAATGGCTAAAACGGCATCATAAATGACTAAAATAACCCTAAAATGGCTAAAATAGCATTATAAA
The DNA here is from genome assembly GCA_964016885.1 of Eledone cirrhosa. NCBI lineage: Eukaryota > Metazoa > Mollusca > Cephalopoda > Octopoda > Eledonidae > Eledone > Eledone cirrhosa. The sequence goes on from OZ024763.1 coordinate 8,516,194, forward strand.
TGACTAAAATGACTCTAAAATAGCTAAAACGTCATTATAAATGACTACAATGGGTAAAACGGCATTATAAATGACTAACATGAGTCTAAAATGGCTAAAATGGCATCATAAATCACTAAAATGACTCTAAAATAGCTAAAACGTCCTTATAAATGACTACAATGGGTAAAACGGCATTATAAATGACTAACATGAGTCTAAAATGGCTAAAATGGCATCATAAATGACTAAAATGACTCTTAAATGGCTAAAACGGCATCATCAATGCCTAAAATGGCTAAAACGGCATCATAAATGATTAAAATGGCTAAAATGGCATCATAAATGACAAAAACGACTCTAAAATGTCTAAAACGGCATCATAAATGATTAAATGGCTGAAAAGACATCATAAATGACTAAAATTACCCTTAAATGTCTAAAAGTGCATTATAAATGACTAAAATGACTCTAAAATGGATAAAACGGCATCATAAATGGCTAAAATGGATAAAACGGCATCATAAATGACTAAAATGACTCTAAAATGTCTAAAACGTCGTTATAAATGATTAAAATGGGTAAAACGGCATTATAAATGACTAAAATGAGTCTAAAATGGCTAAAATGGCATCATAAATGACAAAAATGACGCTTAAATGGCTAAAATGGCGTCATAAATGATGAAAATGACTCTTAAATGGCTAAAACCGCATCATCAATGCCTTAAATGATTCTAAAATGGCCAAAACGTCGTTATGAATGATTAAAATGTCTAAAACGGCATTATGAATGACTAAAATGAGTCTAAAATGGCTAAAATGGCATCATAAATGACAAAAATGACGCTTAAATGGCTAAAATGGCGTCATAAATGATGAAAATGACTCTTAAATGGCTAAAACGGCATCATCAATGCCTTAAATGATTCTAAAATGGCCAAAACGTCGTTATGAATGATTAAAATGGCTAAAACGGCATTATGAATGACTAAAATGAGTCTAAAATGGCTAAAATGGCATCATGAATGACGAAAATGACTCTTAAATGGCTAAAACGGCATGATATATGACTAAAATGGATTAAACGGCATCATAAATGAGTAAAATGACTCTAAAATGTCTAAAACGGCATTATAAATGACTAAAATGAGTCTAAGATGGCTAAAACGTCATGAAACATGAGTAAAATGGCTCAAACAGCATTATAAATGACAAAATGACTCTAAAGTATCTAAAATGGCATCATAAATGACGAAAATGACTCTTAAATAGCTAAAACGCATCATCAATGCCTAAAATGGCTCAAACGGCATCGTAAATGACTAAAACGACTATAAAATGGCTAAAATGGCATCATAAATGACTAAAATGACCCTAAAATGGCTAAAACAGCATTATAAATGACTAAAATGACTCTAAAATAGCTAAAACATCATTATAAATGACTACAATGGGTAAAACGGCATTATAAATGACTAACATGAGTCTAAAATGGCTAAAATGGCATCATAAATCACTAAAATGACTCTAAAATAGCTAAAACCTCCTTATAAATGACTACAATGGGTAAAACGGCATTATAAATGACTAACATGAGTCTAAAATGGCTAAAATGGCATCATAAATGACTAAAATGACTCTTAAATGGCTAAAACGGCATCATCAATGCCTAAAATGGCTAAAACGGCATTATAAATGACTAAAATGAGTCTAAAATGGCTAAAATGGCATCATAAATGACAAAAATGACGCTTAAATGGCTAAAATGGCGTCATAAATGATGAAAATGACTCTTAAATGGCTAAAACGGCATCATCAATGCCTTAAATGATTCTAAAATGGCCAAAACGTCGTTATGAATGATTAAAATGGCTAAAACGGCATTATGAATGACTAAAATGAGTCTAAAATGGCTAAAATGGCATCATGAATGACGAAAATGACTCTTAAATGGCTAAAACGGCATCATAAATGACTAAAATGGATTAAACGGCATCATAAATGATTAAAATGACTCTAAAATGGCTAAAACAGCATCATGAATGACGAAAATGGATAAAATGGCATCATAAATGACGAAAATGCCTCTTAAATGGCTAAAACGGCATCATCAATGCCTTAAATGACTCTTAAATGGCCAAAACGTCGTTATGAATGATTAAAATGGCTAAAACGGCATTATGAATGACTAAAATGAGTCTAAAATGGCTAAAATGGCATTATGAATGACGAAAATGAATCTTAAATGGCTAAAACGGCATGATATATGACTAAAATGGATTAAACGGCATCATAAATGACTAAAATGACTCTAAAATGTCTAAAACGGCATTATAAATGACTAAAATGAGTCTAAGATGGCTAAAACGGCATGAAACATGAGTAAAATGGCTCAAACAGCATTATAAATGACAAAATGACTCTAAAGTATCTAAAATGGCATCATAAATGACGAAAATGACTCTTAAATAGCTAAAACGCATCATCAATGCCTAAAATGGCTCAAATGGCATCGTAAATGACTAAAACGACTATAAAATGGCTAAAATGGCATCATAAATGACTAAAATGACTCTAAAATAGCTAAAACATCATTATAAATGACTACAATGGGTAAAACGGCATTATAAATGACTAACATGAGTCTAAAATGGCTAAAATGGCATCATAAATCACTAAAATGACTCTAAAATAGCTAAAACCTCCTTATAAATGACTACAATGGGTAAAACGGCATTATAAATGACTAACATGAGTCTAAAATGGCTAAAATGGCATCATCAATGCCTAAAATGGCTAAAACGGCATCATAAGTGATTAAAATGGCTAAAATGGCATCATAAATGACATAAACAACTCTAAAATGTCTAAAACGGCATCATAAATGATTAGATGGCTGAAAAGACATCATAAATGACTAAAATTACCCTTAAATGTCTAAAAGTGCATTATAAATGACTAAAATGACTCTAAAATGGATAAAACGGCATCATAAATGGCTAAGATGGATAAAACGGCATCATAAATGACTAAAATGACTCTAAAATGTCTAAAACGTCGTTATGAATGATTAAAATGGATAAAACGGCATTATAAATGACTAAAATGAGTCTAAAATGGCTAAAATCGCATCATAAATGACAAAAATGACGCTTAAATGGCTAAAATGGCGTCATAAATGATGAAAATGACTCTTAAATGGCTAAAACGGCATCATCAATGCCTTAAATGACTCTAAAATGGCCAAAACGTCGTTATGAATGATTAAAATGGCTAAAACGGCATTATGAATGACTAAAATGACTCTAAAATGTCTAAAACGTCGTTATAAATGATTAAAATGGATGAAACGGCATTATAAATGACTAAAATGAGTCTAAAATGGCTAAAATGGCATCATAAATGACAAAAATGACGCTTAAATGGTTAAATGGCGTCATAAATGATGAAAATGACTCTTAAATGGCTAAAACGGCATCATCAATGCCTTAAATGATTCTAAAATGGCCAAAACGTCGTTATGAATGATTAAAATGGCTAAAACGGCATTATGAATGACTAAAATGAGTCTAAAATGGCTAAAACAACATCATAAATGACTAAAATGACACTAAAATGGCTAAAACATCATTATGAATGACTAAAATGGGTAAAATGGCATTATAAATGAATAAAATGAGTCGAAAATAGCTAAAATGGCATCATGAATGACGAAAATGACCCTTAAATGGCTAAAACGGCATCATCAATGCCTAAATGGCAAAAAAGAGGCATCATAAATGACTCTAACGACTCTAAAAGGTGTAAAACGGCATCATAAATGATTAAATGGCTAAAACGACATCATAAATGACTAAAATGACTCTAAAATGGCTAAAACGGCATCATAAATGACGAAAATGGCTAAAATAGCATCATAAATGACGAGGATGCCTCTTAAATGGCTAAAACGGCATCATCAATGCCTTAAATGACTCTAAAATAGCTAAAACGTCGTTATAAATGACTAAAATGGGTAAAACTGCATTATCAATGACTAAAATGAGTCTAAAATGGCTAAAATGGCATCATAAATGACGAAAATGACTCTTAAATGGCTAAAACGGCATCATCAATGCCTAAAATGGCTAAAACAGCATCATGAATCACTAAAACGACTATAAAATGATTAAACGACTCTAAAATGGGTAAAACGACATCATAAATGACTAAAATGACATCTAAAATGGCTAAAATAACATCATAAATGACTAAAATGACTCTAAAATGGCTAAAACGTCATTATAAATGACTAAAATGGGTAAAACGGCATTATAAATGAATAAAATGAGTCTAAAATAGCTAAAATGGCATCACAAATGACAAGAACGACTCTAAAATGTCTAAAACGGCATCATAAATGATTAAATTGCTGAAAAGACATCATAAATGACTAAAATTACCCTTAAATGTCTAAAAGTGCATTATAAATGACTAAAATGACTCTAAAATGGATAAAACGGCATCATAAATGGCTAAAATGGATAAAACGGCATCATAAATGACTAAAATGACTCTAAAATGTCTAAAACGTCGTTATAAATGATTAAAATGGATAAAACGGCATTATAAATGACTAAAATGAGTCTAACATGGCTAAAATGGCATCATAAATGACAAAAATGACGCTTAAATGGCTAAAATGGCGTCATAAATGATGAAAATGACTCTTAAATGGCTAAAACGGCATCATCAATGCCTTAAATGACTCTAAAATGGCGAAAACGTCGTTATGAATGATTAAAATGGCTAAAACGGCATTATGAATGACTAAAATGAGTCTAAAATGGCTAAAATGGCATCATGAATGACGAAAATGACTCTTAAATGGCTAAAACGGCATGATAAATGACTAGAATGGATTAAACGGCATCAGAAATGACTAAAATGACTCTAAAATGTATAAAACGGCATTATGAATGGCTCAAACGGCATGAAACATGAGTAAAATGGCTAAAACAGCATTATAAATGACAAAATGACTCTAAAGTATCTAAAATGGCATCATAAATGACGAAAATGACTCTTAAATAGCTAAAACGGCATGATAAATGACTAAAATGGATTAAGCGGCATCATACATGACTAAAATGGCTCTAAAATGTCTAAAACGGCATTATAAATGACTAAAATGAGTCTAAAATGGCTAAAACGGCATGAAACATGAGTAAAATGGCTAAAACAGCATTATAAATGACGAAATGACTCTAATTTATCTAAAATGGCATCATAAATGACGAAAATGACTCTTAAATAGCTAAAACGCATCATCAATGCCTAAAATGGCCCAAACGGCATCGTAAATGACTAAAACGACTAAAAATGGCTAAAACGGCATCATAAATGACTAAAATGACCCTAAAATGGCTAAAAAAGCATTATAAATGACTAAAATGACACTAAATTAGCTAAAACGTCATTATAAATGACTACAATGGGTAAAACGGCATTATAAATGACTAACATGAGTCTAAAATGGCTAAAACAGCATTATAAATGACTAAAATGACTCTAAAATAGCTAAAACGTCATTATAAATGACTACAATGGGTAAAACGGCATTATAAATGACTAACATGAGTCTAAAATGGCTAAAATGGCATCATAAATGACAAAAATGACTCTTAAATGGCTAAAACGGCATCATCAATGCCTAAAATGGCTTAAACGGCATCATAAATGATTAAAATGGCTAAAATGGCATCATAAATGACAAAAACAACTCTAAAATGTCTAAAACGGCATCATAAATGATTAAATGGCTGAAAAGACATCATAAATGACTAAAATTACCCTTAAATGTCTAAAAGTGCATTATAAATGACTAAAATGACTCTAAAATGTCTAAAACGTCGTTATAAATGATTAAAATGGGTAAAACGGAATTATAAATGACTAAAATGAGTCTAAAATGGCTAAAATGGCATCATAAATGACGAAAATGACGCTTAAATGGCTAAAATGGCGTCATAAATGATGAAAATGACTCTCAAATGGCTAAAACGGCATCATAAATGACGAAAATGATTCTTAAATGGCTAAAACGGCATCATCAATGCCTAAAATTGCTAAAACGGCATTATAAATGACTAAAACAACTCTAAAGTGTGTAAAACGGCATCATAAATGATTAAATGGCTAAAACGACATCATAAATGACTAAAATGACACTAAAATGGCTAAAAGAGCATTATAAATGACTAAAATGACTCTAAAATGGCTAAAACAGGCATCATAAATGACGAAAATGGCTAAAATAGCATCATAAATGACGAAAATGCCTCTTAAATGGCTAAAACGGCATCATCAATGCCTTAAATGACTCTAAAATAGTTAAAACGTCGTTATAAATTATTAAAATGGGTACACCTGCTAAATAAATGACTAAAATGAGTCTAAAATGGCTAAAATGGCATCATAAATGACGAAAATGACACTTAAATGGCTAAAACGGCATCATAAATGACTAAAATGGATACAACGGCATCATAAATGAGTAAAATGAGTCAAAAATGTCTAAAACGTCGTTATAAATGACTAAAGTGGGTAAAACGGCATTATCAATGACTAAAATGAGTCTAAAATGGCTAAAATGGCATCATAGATGACGAAAATAACTCTTAAATGGCTAAAACGGCATCATCAATGCCTAAAATGGCTAAAACAGCATCATGAATCACTAAAACGACTATAAAATGCTTAAACGACTCTAAAATGGCTAAAACGACATCATAAATGACTAAAATGACTCTAAAATGGCTAAAACGTCATTATAAATGACTAAAATGGGTAAAACGGCATTATAAATGAATAAAATGAGTCTAAAATAGCTAAAATGGCATCATAAATGACGAAAATAACCCTTAAATGGCTAAAACGGCATCATCAATGCGTAAAATGGCAAAAAAAAGGTATCATAAATGACTATAACGACTCTAAAATGTGTAAAACGGCATCATAAATGATTAAATGGCTAAAACGACATCATAAATGACTAAAATGACACTAAAATGGCTAAAACGGCATCATCAATGCCTTAAATGACTCTAAAATGGCCAAAACGTCGTTATGAATGATTAAAATGGGTAAAACGGCATTATGAATGACAAAAATGAGTCTACAATGGCTAAAATGGCATCATAAATGACGAAAATGACTCTTAAATGGCTAAAACAGCATCATAAATGACTAAAATGGATTAAACGGCATCATAAATGACTAAAATGACTCTAAAATGTCTAAAACGGCATCGTAAATGACTAAAACGACTATAAAATGGCTAAAACAGCATTATAAATGACTAAAATGACTCTAAAATAGCTAAAACGTTATTATAAATGACTACAATGGGTAAAACGGCATTATAAATGACTAACATGAGTCTAAAATGGCTAAAATGGCATCATAAATGACTAAAATGGCTCTTAAATGGCTAAAACGGCATTATCAATGCCTAAAATGGCTAAAACGGCATCATAAATGACAAAAACGACTCTAAAATGTCTAAAACGGCATCATAAATGATTAAATGGCTGAAAAGACATCATAAATGACTAAAATTACCCTTAAATGTCTAAAAGTGCATTATAAATGACTAAAATGACTCTAAAATGGATAAAACGGCATCATAAATGGCTAAAATGGATAAAACGGCATCATAAATGACTAAAATGACTCTAAAATGTCTAAAACGTCGTTATAAATGATTAAAATGGCTAAAATGGCATCATAAATGACAAAAATGACTCTTAAATTGCTAAAATGGCGTCATAAATGATGAAAATGACTCTTAAATGGCTAAAACGGCATCATCAATGCCTAAAGTGGCTAAAACGGCATCATGAATCACTAAAACGACTATAAAATGATTCAACAACTCTAAAATGGCTAAAACGACATCATAAATGTCTAAAATGACCCTAAAATGGCTAAAACAGCATTATAAATGATTAAATGACTCTAAAATGGCTACAACGTTATTATAAATGACTAAAATGGGTAAAACGGCATTATAAATGACTATAGTGTGTCCAAAATAGCTAAAACGGCATCATCAATGCCTAAAATGGCTAAAACCACATCATAAATGACTAAAATGTGTCTAAAATGGCTAAAATGGCATCATAAATGACGAAAATGACTAAAACGACTCTAAAATGCCTGAAACGGCATCATAAATGATTAAATGGCTAAAGCGACATATTAAATGACTAAAATGACATATAAAATGGCTAAAACAACATCATAAATGACTAAAATGACTCTAAAATGGCTCAAACGTCATTATCAATGACTAAAATGGGTAAAACGGCAATATAAATGACTAAAATGAGTCTAAACTAGCTAAAACAGCATTATAAATGACTAAAGTGTGTCTAAAATAGCTTAAATGGCATCATAAACGACGAAAATTTCTCTTAAATGGCTAAAACGGCCTCAGCAATGCCTTAAATGACTCTAAAATGGCTCAAACGTCATTATGAATGACTAAAATGGGTAAAACGGCAATATGAATGACTAAAATGAGTCTAAACTAGCTAAAACAGCATTATAAATGACTAAAAGGACTCTAAAATGGCTAAAACGGCATCATAAATGAGTAAAATGGCTAAAACGGCATCATAAATGACTAAAATGACTCAAAAATGGATAAAACGGCATCATGAATGACTAAAACGGCTAAAACGGCATCATAAATGACTAAAATGACTCTAAAATGGCTAAAACGTCATTATAAATGACTAAAATGAGTCTAAAATGGCGAAAATTGCATCATAAATGGCGAAAATGACTCTTAAATGGCTAAAACGGTATCATCAATGGCTAAAATGGCTAAAACGGCATCATGAATGACTAAAATGACATCTAAAATGTCTAAAACGACATCATAAATGACTAAAATGACTCTAAAATGGCTAAAACGTCATTAGAAATGACTAAAATGGGTAAAACGGCATTATAAATGACTAAAATGAGTCTAAAGGGGCTAAAACGTCAGTATAAATTAATAAAATGGGGGGAAAACGGCATCATATATGCCTAAAATGACTAAAACGGCTATCATAAATGACTAAAATGACTCTTAAATGGCTAAAACGGCATGATCAATGCCTAAAATGGCTAAAACGCCATCATAAATGATTAAAATGGCTAAAATGGCATCATAAATGACAAAAATGCCTCTTAAATGGCTTAAACGGCATTATCAATGCCTAATATGGCTAAAACGGCATAATAAATGATTAAATGGCTGAAAGGACATCATAAATGACTAAAATTACCCTTAAATGTCTAAAAGTGCATTATAAATGACTAAAATGACTCTAAGATGGATAAAACGGCATCATAAATGGCTAAAATGGATAAAACGGTATCATAAATGACTAAAATGACTCTAAAATGTCTAAAACGTCGTTATAAATAATTAAAATGGGTAAAACGGCATTATAAATGACTAAAATGAGTCTAAAATGGCTATATTGGCATCATAAATGACAAAATGACTCTTAAATGGCTAAAATTGCGTCATAAATGATGAAAATGACTCTTAAATGGCTAAAACGACATCATAAATGACTAAAATGGATAAAACAGCATTATAAATGACTAAAATGTGTCTAAAATGGCTAAAATGGCATAATAAATGACGAAAATGACTCTTAAATGGCTAAAACGGCATCATCAATGCCTAAAGTGGCTAAAACGGCATCATGAATCACTAAAACGACTATAAAATGCTTCAACAAGTCTAAAATGGCTAAAACGATATCATAAATGTCTAAAATGACCCTAAAATAGCTAAAACAGCATTATAAATGATTAAATGACTCTAAAATGCCTAAAACGTTATTATAAATGACTAAAATGGGTAAAACGGCATTATAAATGACTAAAATGAGTCCAAAATAGCTAAAACGGCATCATCAATGCCTAAAATGGCTAAAACCACATCATAAATGACTAAAATGTGTCTAAAATGGCTAAAATGGCATCATAAATGACGCAAATGACTAAAACGACTCTAAAATGCCTAAAACGGCATCATAAATGATTAAATGGCTAAAGCGACATATTAAATGACTAAAATGACATATAAAATGGCTAAAACAACATCATAAATGACTAAAATGACTCTAAAATGGCTCAAACGTCATTATCAATGACTAAAATGGGTAAAACGGCAATATAAATGACTAAAATAAGTCTAAACTAGCTAAAGCAGCATTATAAATGACTAAAATGTGTCTAAAATAGCTTAAATGGCATCATAAATGACGAAAATGTCTCTTAAATGGCTAAAACGGCCTCAGCAATGACTTAAATGACTCTAAAATGGCTCAAACGTCATTATCAATGACTAAAATGGGTAAAACGGCAATATAAATGACAAAAATGAGTCTAAACTAGCTAAAACAGCATTATATATGACTAAAAGGACTCTAAAATGGCTAAAACGGCATCATAAATGAGTAAAATGGCTAAAACGGCATCATAAATGATTAATTGACTCTAAAATGGCTAAAACGTCATTATAAATGACTAAAATAGGTAAAACGGCATTATAAATGACGAAAATGACCCTTAAATGGCTAAAACGGCATCATCAATGCCTAAAATGGCTAAAACGGCATCATAAATGACTAAAATGACTCAAAAATGGATAAAACGGCATCATGAATGACTAAAACGGCTAAAACGGCATCATAAATGACTAAAATGGCTCTAAAATGGCTAAAACGTCATTATAAATGACTAAAATGGGTAAAACGGCATTATAAATGACTAAAATAAGTCTAAAATGGCGAAAATTGCATCATAAATGGCGAAAATGACTCTTAAATGGCTAAAACGGTATCATCAATGGCTAAAATGGCTAAAACGGCATCATGAATGACTAAAATGACATCTAAAATGTCTAAAACGACTCTAAAATGTCTAAAACGACATCATAAATGACTAAAATGACATCTAAAATGGCTAAAACAACATCATAAATGACTAAAATGACTCTAAAATGGCTAAAATGGGTAAATCGGCAATATAAATGACTAAAATGAGTTAAAATAGCTAAAACAGCATTATAAATGACTAAAATGACTCTAAAATGGCTAAAACGGCATCATAAATTACTAAAACGGCTAAAACGGCATCATAAATGACTAAAATTACTCTAAAATTACTAAAACGTCATTATAAATGACTAAAATGGGTAAAACGGCATTATAAATGACTAAAATGAGTCTAAAGGGGCTAAAACGTCAGTATAAATTAATAAAATGGGGGAAAAACGGCATCATCTATGCCTAAATTGACTAAAACGGCTATCATAAATGACTAAAACGACACTGAAATGGCTAAAACGGCATCATAAATGATTAAATGGCTAAAACGACATCATAATTTACTAAAATGACTCTAAAATGGATAAAACGTCATTATAAAGGACTAAAATGAGTCTAAAATGGCTAAAACGGCATCATCAATGCCTAAAATGACCAAAACAGCATCATAGATGACTAAAACGACTCTAAAATGGCTAAAACAACATTATAAATGACTAAAAATAGTTTAAACTGGCTAAAACGGCATGATACATGACTAAAATGGGCAAAACGGCATTATAAATGACAAAATGACTCTAAAATATCGAAAATGGCATCATAAATGATGAAAATGACTTTAAATGGCTAAAACGGCATCACCAATGCCTAAAATGGCTAAAACGGCCTCATAAATGACTAAAACGACTCTAAAATGTCTAAAACGGCATCATAAATGATAAATGGCTAAAGCGACATCATAAATGACTAAAATGACATCTAAAATGGCTAAAACAACATCACAAATGACTAAAATGACTCCAAAATGGCTCAAACGTCAGTATTAATGACTAAAATGGGTCTAAAATAGCTAAAACAGCATTATAAATTACTAAAATGACTCTAAAATGGCTAAAACGTCGTTATAAATGACTAAAATGGGTAAAACGGCATTATGAATGACTAAAATGAGCCTAAAATGTCTAAAAGGGCATCATAAATGACGAAAATGACTCTTAAATGGCTAAAACGGCATCATCAATGCCTAAAATGGCTAAAACGGCATCATAAATTACTAAAACGACACTTAAATGTCTAAAACGGCATCATAGATTATTAAATGCCTAAAACGACATCATAAATGACTAAAATGATCCTAAAATGGCTAAAACAGCATTATAAATGACTAAAATGACTCTAAAATAGCTAAAACGGCAACCAACATAAATGACTAAAACGACTAAAACGGCATCATAAAGGACTAAAATGACTCTAAAATGACTACAACGTCATTATAAATGCCTAAAATGGGTAAAACGGCATTATACAGGACTAAAATTGCTAAAACCGTATCATAAATGACTAAAATGGCTAAAATGGCATCATAAATGACGAAAATGACTCCTAAATGGCTAAAACGGCATCATCAATGCCTAAAATGGGTAAAACGGCATCATAAATGACTAAAACGACTCTAAAATGTCTAAAACGGCACCATAAATGATTAAATGGCTAAAACCACATCATATGTGACTAAAATGACCCTAAAATGGCTAAAACAGCATTATAAATGACTAAAATGACTCTAAAGTGGATAAAACGGTATCATGAATGACTAAAACGGCTAAAACGGCATCATAAATGACTAAAATGTCTCTAAAATGGCTAAAACGTCATTATAAATGACTAAAATGGGTTTAAACGGCATTATAAATGACTAAAATGAGTCTAAAATTGCTAAAATGGCATCATAAATGACTAAAATGACTCTTAAATGGCTAAAACGGCATCAGCAATGCCTAAAATTGCTAATACGGCATCATAAATGACTAAAACGACTCTAAAATGTCTAAAACGGCATAATAAATGATTAAATGGCTAAAACGACATCATAAGTGCCTTAAATGAACCTAAAATGGCTGAAACGTCATTATAAATGACTAAAATGGGTAAAACGGCATTATAAATGACGAAAATGACCCTTAAATGGCTAAAACAGCATCATGAATGACTAAAACGACTCTAAAATGGCTAAAACGACATCATAAATGACTAAAATGACATCTAAAATGGCTAAAACAACATCATAAATGACTAAAATGACTCTAAAATGGCTAAAACATCATTATAAATGACTAAAATGGGCAAAACGGTAATATAAATTACCAAAATGAGACTAAAATGGCTAAAACAGCATTATAAATGACTAAAATGACTCTAAAATGGCTAAAACGGCATCATAAATGACTGAAATGGCTAAAACGTCATTACAAATGACTAAAACCGGTAAAACGGCATTATAAATGACTAAAATGAGTCTAAAATGGCTAAAATGGCATCATAAATGACGAAAATGGCTAAAACGGCATGATAAATGACTAAAATGGCTAAAATGGCATCATAAATGACGAAAATGACTCTTAAATGGCTAAAACGGCATCATCAATGCCTAAAATGGCTAAAACAGCATCATAGATGACTAAAACGACTCTAAAATGGCTAAAACGTCATTATAAATGACTGAAATGAGTCTGAAATGGCTAAAACGGCATCATAAATGAGAAAATGACTCTAAAATGGCTAAACAGTCTCATTTGAAGGAAACAGTCTCATTTGAAGGAAACAGTCTCAATTAAACAGTCTTATTTGAAGGAAATAGTAGTTTATATGCAACATTTCATGTAGAAATGGCTTCTACAGCTCTAGAATAGTCTCATTCCATGCAAATAATACAGTAAATACAATATTTAATGTAGATATAGCTTCTATAGGGTAAAATCTGTCATATTTGATGGAAATATTAGAATATATACGATATTTCATGCAGAAATCGATTCTACAGCACTAAAACTGTCTTATTCGAAGGAAATAATAGATTATGCAATATTTCATATAGAAATGGCTTCTAGAGGGTTAGGATTCTCTTATTTGAAGGAAATAGTAGATTATATGCAATATTTCATGTAGAAATGGCTTCTAGAATGCCGGAACTGTCTTATTTGAAGCAAATATTAGAATATATGCCATATTTCATATAGAAATGGCTTCTAGAAGCCTAGAATTGTCTTATTTGAATGACATATTAGTGTATATACAATATTCCATGTGGAAATGGCTTATAAAGGACTGAAACTGTCACATTTGAAGGAAATAGTAGATTATATGCAATATTTCATATAGAAATGGCTTCTAGAGGGCTGGAACTGTCTTATTTGAAGGAAATATTAGAATATATACAATATTTCATATAGAAATGGCTTCTACAGGATTGAAACTGTCTTATTTGAAGGAAATAGTAGATTATATGCAATATTTCATATAGAAATGTCATCTAGAGAGCTAGAATTGTCTTATTTGAAGGAAATAGTAGATTATATGCAATATTTCATGCGGAAATGTCTTTTACAGGACTGAAACTGTCTTATTCGAACGAAATAGTAGATTATATGCAATATTTCATATGGAAATGGCTTCTAGAGGGCTAGAACTGTCTTATTTGAAGGATATAATAGTGTTTTCACAATATTTCATATAGAAATGGCTTCTCCAGGACTGAAACTGTCTTATTCGAAGGAAATAGGAGTGAATATGCAAATATTTCATGTAGAAATTCCTTCTAAAGGATTAAAACTGTCTCATTTGAAGAAAATATAAGATTATATGTAATATTTCATGTAGAAATGGCTTCTACAGCTCTGGAATAGTCTCATTCCATGGAAATAATACAGTAAATACAATATTTAATGTAAATATAGCTTTTATAGGGTAAAATCTGTCATATTTGAAGGAAATATTAGAATATATACAATATTTCATATAGAAATGGCTTCTATAGGACTGAAACTGTCTTATTTGAATGAAATATTAGTGTATATACAATATTCCATGTGGAAATGGCTTCCAAAGGACTGAAACTGTCACATTTAAAGGAAATAGTAGATTATATGCAATATTTCTTATGGAAATGACTTCTAGAGTGCTGGAACTGTCTTATTTGAAGGAAATATTAGAATATATGCAATATTTCATATAGAAATGGCTTCTAGAGTGCTAGAATTGTCTTATTTGAAGGAAATAGTAGATTATATACAATATTTCATGTAGAATTCGTTTCTTCAAGGAAATAGTAGTGTATATACAATATTTCATGTAAAAATGGCTTCTACAGCTCTAGAATATTATCATTCCGTGGAAATAATACAGTTAATACAATATTTAATGTAGATATAGCTTCTATAGTGTTTAATCTGTATTATTCGAAGGAAATAGTAGTGTAAATACAATATTTCATGTCTTCTACAGGACTGAAACTTCCTAATTCGAAGGAAATAATGAGATATATGCAATATTTAATATGGAAATCGCTTCTACAGGGCTAGTATTGTTTCCTTCAAAGCAAATAGTTGAGTAAATACAATATTTAATACAGAAATGGCTTCTAAAGCAATAAAACTCTCACAATCGAATCAAATATTAGATTATATAAAATATTTAATAAAGAAATGTCTGCTACAGGCCTACAACTGTCTTTTTCGCGTTAATTAGTAGAGTATATACAATATTTATTGTATATAATTGCTTCAAAAGTTCTATATCTGTAATATTAGAAATATATAGTAGTATATATACATTATTTAATGTAGATTTTGCTTCTACAGAACTAGAATTTTCCCATTCAAAGGAAGTAGTAGTGTATATGCAATATTTAATATAGAAATTGCTTCTACAGGCATACAACAGTCTTTTTCTAGTGAATTAGTAGAGTATATACAATATTTATTATAGAAATGGCTTCTAAAGATCTGAAACTGTCTTATTCGAAGGAAAGAGTAGAGTATATACAATATTTAATGTAGAAAATGCTTCTACGGGACTAGAACTCTCTCATTCGAAGGAAATATTAGAGTACATACAATAATCAACATTGAAATGGCTTCTACAATACTAGAACTGTCTCATTCAAGAGAATTATTTGAGTACATACAATATTTTTTATGGAAATGGCTTCTACAGGATTAGAACTGTATCATTCAAAAGTAAATACTAGATTATATACAGTATTTAATAAAGAAATGGCTTCTACGGGCCTACAACTATCTCATTCGAGTGAATTAGTAGAGTATATACAATATTTAATATAGAAATGGCTTCTAAAGATCTAAAATTGTCCTATTTGAAGGAAATAGTAGTGTATATACAATATATTTATATATATATATATATATATATATATATATATATATATATATATATATATATATATAGATAGATAGATAGATAGATAGATAGATAGATAGTCATCTAGGTTATTTGGTTCTGCACTGGATAGAACTGGTCATTCCGTATAGTTAATCGTGATGTAATATAAGGGAGAACACTCAACATAATGCAACTCACCCATCTTCAGTTATGTTGAATCTTGTTGGTGGTGCGAGAACGGAGTTAATTATTATTAAGTAAAATGACAGGAGGCTGGACTGGTGAAATTCCTTAAAGTTTTATTATAAACACTGTGCACATTTCAATGACCGGGTTCTGCAAGAACCCGGTGACATCATCAGGTGTTATGAAAATTATCTAATAAAAAAATATAATAATGGTAGACACAGTCCAAGGGGCTGAAATGTAGAGAGAAATGTTTAAGACCTGAAGGCGGCCAGAGTCAGTAGTTACCAGCCTGGTTGACCGCCTTCATCACTTAGGCGGGGCAATAGATGATAAAGAGGTTGGGAGAGGGTAGCAAGGGATGAGTGAGAGTATTACTCAGCATGATCAGAAACAATCAGAAAATATAAGAAAATAACAAAAAAATAATTTAAAAAGTACAAAAATACAGGGATAAGAAAAGAGATAAATACAAAAATACAAAATGAACAATTAATGTCTAGGCATATTGATATATTTGTCAACGAAATATATATATATATGTATATATATATATTAGTATTGGTGCTCTGAAATAGCGATTTATACATGAATGTATGTATAGTATATTTGACAATATACTGTATGTTTAATTAAAAACATTTAGAAGACCATTCACTATCAGTTTTAAAGTAGTGACAATGTCACTTACTTATATTTTCGGCAAAGGCTGGGAGAATGGCTGACAGCTGTTTCTCGCTTGGCAACGCACTCACCCTATGTTATATATATATATATATATATATATATATATATATATATATATATATATATATATATATATATATATTACACACACACACACACACACACATATATATATATATATATATATATATATATATATATATATATATATATATATATATATATATATATATATATATATATATATATATATATATATATATGACTTAGTGGTTAGAGCATTGGCCTTGCAATCAAAAGGTTGTGTGTGAGTTCAATTCTCAGACCGGGTGATGTGTTGTTTCCTTGAGCAAGACACTTTATTTCACATTGCTCCAGTTTACTCAGCTGTAGAAATGAGATGATAGGGACTGGGGTCCATATCATTCCACTGCAAAGTGGTCGTGGAGGTGCCATGGCAAAAAAGCACCCACCACTCACTGTAAATGAGGTTGGTGTTAGGAAGGGCATCCAGCTGTAGAAATCAAGCCAGAATCAGTTCCCGTCCCACTCTTGCTAGCAGGGAAAAGCGGACGTAAAATGAAATGATGAATGATGATATATATGGGAGAAGAGTCACAACCCCAAAGCCTGAACTCCAACCGACATATATATATGTATACTATATATATATATATATATATATATATTTATATACTGTATGTATAGATTTATACATTATATACATACATATATATACATACATATATATAGAGAGAGATAGAGGGAGGCCATGAAAATAAAACAGTAATCTTGTTTCTTTAGGAGAGACATTAACAAACGACAACATCGATAATGCAATCTGCAGCAGCAACAACAACAAGAACAACAACAGCAACAACTACAACAACTACAACAACTTTAAATAAACAAATGCGACACCAATTTAATTATCGTTTTTATTTCATTTTATTGCTTTTCAATTGATTATTTATTTCATTATTTTTTTCTGTTTATTGATTTATTTAATCCATCTAATTTTATAAATCTATTTTTTTCTTTCAATATATTCTTTTCTTTCGAATTTTCAGATATATTTTTTCTCTTTTACACCTATTTTTATTATTATTATTTTCGTTTCGTTTTGTTTTTCTTTCGTTAAACATTTTTTTTTGTTTTTGGTTATGCTTTTGCTTTGTAGCTTACAGCTTTCGCCTAAGACCTGCAGTTATAATGCCGTGTTAATTACATAAAGAACGGTAAAGAAAAAAAAAAGAAGTCTCCGGATAAAACACGACGTACTGTTGTTCGGAGATCACGCAGGAAATGGTAGAAGCATTATTCTACGTAGTCAAAATGTCGTCCGTTTTCCAGTAACAAAATGGTGGAGGTAATGACGAAGCAGAAAAGATTAAAAACATGGCTTCCTCGCAGTGAACTTCCTGCTGGTTGTTGGTTGTTGGTTAACAGCAGAGGTGGTGAAGGTTGGGAAAATAAAAAAAATAAAAATAAAAAACAGAAAATGTATTTTTAAAAAAACATGAAAACAAATAAATAAAGCAGGTGATATGCTAGTTAGTGTGATAGTGTTGTTGTGAGAGAGGGACCTAGAGAGATAGTGAGAGAGAGAGAGTAAAAATATACAGGCATTCAGAAGAGGACATACTGATGATGAAAAAAGAAAAACAATACATATATATAAGTATATTCATATATATATATATATATATATATATATATATATATATATATATATATATATATATATATATATATATATATATATGTACGTATGGATTCACCGAACATTTATTATAATGCTCAGTGTGTTTGTAAACAAACATCCCGAATTAAGCCGTACAGTGTCTAGTAACCATCGTTGCTAATTTGTTCAACACTGACAAAGGAACGCTGTACTAGTTTCAAGCTTATTAGCTATTGTCAGCAACGTATACCTTCCTGCCTAAGGCTTAATTCGGGATGTTTGTTTACAAACACACCGAGCATTATAATAAATGTTCGGTGAATCCATACGTACATATATATATGTGTGTGCATGTATGTATATATATATATACATACATGTATGTATGTATATATATACATACTACTGTACGTCTGTATACATATATGTA
>OZ024763.1:8537938-8547938 GCA_964016885.1 Eledone cirrhosa
CTGGCCTTGTGCCAAATATATAAACAATTATATTATAAATATAATATAATACCACCAACCACTACTACTACTACTACTACTACTACTACTACTACTACTACTACTACCACTACTACTACCACCACTACAGTCCTACAACAGTCAAGCCACCACCTACCACCACCACAACTGATCTGCAAGAATTAATCCTACTTGAGTTTGATGTAGAAAAATCCTTGAGATTAATTATCATAACACATTGTGGTGGTGGTGTGGTGGTGTGGTGTAGTGTGGTGTGGTGGTGTGGTGTGGTGGTGTGGTATAGTGTGGTGTTGTGGTGGTGTGGTGTGGTGGTGTGGTGGTGTGGTGGTATGGTGGTGTGGTGGTGTGGTGTAGTGTGGTGTGGTGGTGTGGTGTGGTGGTGTGGTGGTGTTGTGGTGGTGTGGTGTGGTGGTGTGGTGGTGTAGTGGTGTGGTGTAGTGTGGTGTGGTGGTGTGGTGTGGTGGTGTGGTGGTGTGGTGTGGTGGTGTGGTGTAGTGTGGTGTTGTGGTGGTGTGGTGTGGTGGTGTGGAGTGGTGTGGTGGTGTGGTGTGAAGTGGTGGTGTGGTGGTGTGGTGTGGTGGTGTGGTGTGGTGTAGTGTATTGTGGGGTGGTGTGTTGTGGTGGTGTGATGTTGTGGTGGTGGCGTGGTGGTGTGTAGTGTAGTGTAGTGTGGGGGTGTGGTGTGTGGTGTCACACTCTCACTTTCAAATTACACACTCTCTCCTCTCTCTCTCTTGCTCACTCTCTCTCTCTCTCTCTTGCTCTCTCTCTCTCCCTCTCCGTCATCCAAAGCCTCGCAGCAATTGACGAGGATCCGGCTGGTTTCTGTTCCATCATGTGGAAAGATATACGGAAGGACAGAGTAGAGCTGATAATGGTGGGGTTGGGGGATTGTGGTGGGGAGGTGGTTGTGGTGATGGTGTGTGTGTGGGGGGGGGGGGTTAGAGGTGACGGTGGTGGTGGTGGTGGTGGTTGTGGTGGGGTGGTGATGGTGGTTGTGATGATGGCAGCTGCAGCCTAATGGTTGACAGTAGTAAAATACATAAAAGAATGTGGTGCCCCAGTATGGCCACAGTCTAATGACTAAAACCAGTAAAGAAATATAAGACTATAAGGTTAGTGCTATAAGTAGCTATGAGAAACATATACAACCAAACTCCCACTCTCACTGCTTCCGTCTCTCCACATCTCTCATTATTATGAGCAAATGGGGACCCATGTGCTGGCCACCCCCATGGCCCCGGTGAACAGAATAGAGAAGGCGTTTCCATGGAGGATGGTGAGGGAGATGCGCTGGTAGAGCTGCAATACAAGCTCGTGAAGTTCACACCTGCAGGTAGCCAACTACGTGCCAATGGTGGTGAGTAGGGAAGTGGTCCTAGGGCCAAGGACAACAGAAGTCTCCACAGCTACAGGTAGCCAACTATGTGCCAATGGTGATGAGTAGGGAAGTGGTCCTAGGGCCAAGGACAACAGAAGTCTCCACAGCTACAGGTAGCCAACTCTGTGGTAATGGTGATGAGTAGGGAAGTGGTCTTAGGGCCAAGGACAACAGAAGTCTCCACAGCTACAGGTAGCCAACTCTGTGGTAATGGTGATGAGTAGGGAAGTGGTCCTAGGGCCAAGGACAACAGAAGTCTCCACAGCTACAGGCCCGACCACAAACCTGTCAGAGAATGATCAATATTTGGAGAGTTTACCCTCCTCGGCCCGAAGTGCAGCAGAGCCTGGATTAGTCACAGAGTATAAGAATATAAGATATAAAGGAATAGACAAACTCACCGCTGGATTTTTTGCGTCTTTTCTGGCAAAATATTCGAAGTTTCTGGAAATATTGGCGTTCTTTGTCTTCAATCTGTTGTTGGAACTTTGACAGAAACTGACATTTACCAATCTGGGACGTCTCCAGACAGCTTTCTGCTAACTGGTACTGCCTAGAAATAGTAGTAGTAGTAGTAGTAGTAGTAGTAGTAGTAGTAGTAGTAGTAGTAGTAGTGGTGGTGGTGTGGTGTTGAGAGAGAGAGGGAGAACTATCCCCAGTAATGGACTGGTAGTTTATTCCAACCTGGGAAAAGATGAAAGACAAAGTTGATTCTGAGAGATTTTCAACTGAGAGTGGACTGAGCTGGAATAAGTACCAAGGTCCCCCTTTTTTTTTAGTTTAATCCACCACCCTAGCGTTTCAGCCAGTTTTGTGGCCTTCATAGCCACATGTATACACAGAAATACCACCATCACCACCATCAACACCACTACTACCACCACTACTACCACCACCACCATCACTCTACTACTACCACCACAACTACCACCACAACCACCACCACCACTCTACTACCACCACTACCACCACCACTCTACTACCACCACCACTCTACTACCACCACTACCACCACCACCACCACTCTACTACTACCACCACCACAACTACCACCATCACCACCACCACTCTACTACCACCACTACCACCACCACCACTCTACTACCACCACTACCACCACCACCACTCTACTACCACCACCACAAGTACCACCGCCACCACCTCCACCACTCTACCACCACCACCACTCTACTACCGTCATCATTCTCTGTATAATCTCTCCCTCAATTTCTACACCTCCTCCCTCTCCCTCCCTCACACCACCACCCCTACCTCCCCCACCACCTACCTTATGTTCACCAAGAGGATAATTACACCTGCCGGCATTAAGTCATTTTGAAATTATCGCTTTTTACACGAATTTTAATCGGTTTTATGACGTGGTGGTGGTGGTGGTGGTGGTGGTGTGGTGTGGTGTGGTAGTGGCGGTGTGGTCACTGCGGTATTGATGTGATAGTACTGGTGGTGTGGTGGAGCAGATGGTGGTGGTGGTGGTTACTGTGGTATTGATGATAGTGGTGGTGGTGATGGTGATTGTGTTAATGGTATTGGTGGTAGAAGTGGCAGTGGTGTTGATGGTAGTAATGGTGATGGTGGTTGCTGTGGTGTTGTCTTTTTATTGGCAGCATGACCCTCCTAAAGTCTAACATTATATATATATATATCTGGATGTATGTGTATGTATATATATGTGTGTGTGTGTGTATATATATATATATGTGTGTGTGTGTATGTGCATATATGTGTGTGTGTATGTGTGTATGTATATGTATGTGTGTGTGTATGTATGTGTGTATATGTATATATATATATATATATATATATATATATATATATATATATATATATATATGTGTATGTATATGTATGTATGTATGTGTGGATGAAGGTATGTGTGTATATATAGGTGTAAGTGCACTAAATCCCTTTCTATCAATCTCCCCTCTCCTACGGAGCACAGGAAGATATATGTATGTATATTGCTTCCACCCCCTCACTGACCAGCAGCTGGCCATCTGGCCATTGTTAAATTTGACCTTTATAAAATAACCCACACCCCCAAATAACTTCTCATTCACTACCAGAAGCAGTCAAGGAGCTGCTACCAAGATGAAAACTACTATGAAATCCCACAATGAATTTTATACTTGAATTTTCAAATCTCAAATTTTAACTCTTCTTATTATTAATTTTTCTTAATATTAATCAACATTTGAAAAGATGGCTTTTGCAGACCCATCGAAACCGGTCATTTTTTATACCCTTTATTATTTCCTTACCTTATAAAATTATATGTTTTTTCACAAAAAAGTATTCTGTCTCTTATATATTCCATGTGCCATTACCAACCTCAATTTTCTCTCTCTCTATATATATATATCAATGATATTAATAAATGGAAACTATATTTATAAAACCATATTTATTTTATTATGTATATTTCAAGGGTACCAAAATTTTGGTACGCTCTCATCAGATAAAATACAAAATTTGTTTTATAAATGTTGGTTCAGGTTCAGTTTGGCTATCCAAACTGAACCTGAACCTATAAGGTCAGGTTTCGGGGATATGTCACTATTTATAAAACAAATTTTGTATTTTATCTGATGAGAGCGTAGCAAAATTTTGGTACCCTTCAAATATATATAATAAAATAAATATGGTTTTATAAATATAGTTCTCATTTATTAATATCATTGATATTATACTCCAGAAAACTTGTAGAGTGCTTCGAATCTGTTATAAATAAATTTGTTGAATAACCAACAAATTAAATATCTCTTTGCTCATATTTATATATATATATATATATATATATATTGATATATATATATATATATATATATATATATTGATATATATATATATATTGATATATATATATATATATATATATATATATATTGATGTTGACTTTAATTTTTCTCTCTCTCTTCGAGTTGCTCACACACATGTGCTTTGGGTTTCCCTCTTCTAGGGCAAATTGAAATAAAGATAGAGAGAGAGAGAGAGAAAATAAAGAGATAGTATGAGAGAAAAGAGTGATAGAGGGTGAGAGAGGGAGAGGGGCTAAAGAGAGAGAGAGTATAAGATGGAAAGGAGAGTAGGAGGTAGAAAACTTACCAACAGTGTACATCATTCATTTTGAGGCGGTTATTCTGTTTTATGTGGTGAGCTGTATGAAGAACACTCTGTAGGCATTTTTGAACAACTGTGTAGCCCTTGGGGTAGAATTCTTGACATTGGTCTTCACCTGTGGGGGAGAGAGGAGTGGAACAATGGTGGCACGTTAGAGCAGAAATAACAAATAATTCTGCAATCAACACCTGATGAAATCGCCAACGTTTTGTATCATATTTCTATGGTCCAGTTTCATCATCGGATCATGATGCAAAACTTAGGCGATTTCATCAGGTGTTGATTGCAGAATTATTTATATAAGATAACAAGATGTTGTTGTTGCTGTTGTTACAGCTGCTGTTGTTGTTGATTTAGTTGTTTATTGTTGTTTTAGTTGTCATTGTTTCTACTTTGTTGTTGTTGTTGTTGTTGTGGAGGGGGGCATGGCAATGTGAGATGTATCACTAATTAATTACATTTGATTTTTAATTGATATTCCGTTAATTGAGCAACAAAACAACAGCAAAACATTTAAAACGAATGTAAAACTTCATAAAATATTTAAATAAATTTTCAAAATGGCACAAATAATGACGTAACGGAGAAAAATTACGTGAAGTGGTTGAATAACAGCGATGAAATGTCAGGAATAGTATTATTATTATTATTATTATTATTATTATTATTACTTTTATTAGGGCAGTGGATTGGTAGTATCAGTAGAGGGTCGACGCCATGCTTTGACGCATAGAGTTACGGCCCTTGCCATTCTGAGTTCAAATCCCACCGAGGTTAACTTTGCCTTTCATCCTTACGGGGTCGATAAAATAAAGTACCAGTAATGTACTGGGTAATTGGTGGCTTTGTGCCAAAAGTAGAACCTATTATTATTATTATTATTATTATTAACTTTTTCAAATTTCATTTGAAAAGAAAAATCAGGGTGGAGAGCAATTTGTTGAAAGATGGGTGAGAGAGGCAAGCATGGCCCGAGTGAATGGATCTACTCTGAGTATGCACCTGTAAATTGAAGGTGGAAAACTGAGAGAGGGCACTTGTCCTGGTGGTCAAGGTCACCGTGGCTTTTTTAATGGGCTTTCCCCAGAGTGTCCTTCGGAAGTCTCCCCCCTATTGAGGAATTTTCCTTTGTTTCTTTTTTGTCATTTTCTTTGTTTTTTTCTTTACACGCGAAAATACCCATTTGTACCGTCCTGTGCTGTCTTGTGCTGTCCTGTACCATCCTGTACCGTCCTGTGCTGTCCTGTACCGTCCTGTACCGTCCTCTGCTGTCCTGTACCGTCCTGTGCTGTCCTGTACCGTCCTCTGCTGTCCTGTACCGTCATGTGCTGTCCTGTACCGTCCTGTACCGTCCTGTGCCGTACTGTGCTGTCCTGTTCCGTCCTGTGCTGTCCTGTACCGTCTTGTACCGTCCTGTACCGTCCTGAGCTGTCCTGTACCGTCTTGTACCGTCCTGTACCGTCCTGTACCGACCTCTGCTGTCCTGTACCGTCCTGTACCGTCCTGTGCTGTCCTGTACCGTCCTGTACCATACTGTGCTGTCCTGTACCGTCCTGTACCGTACTGTGCTGTCATTTACCGTCCTGTGCTGTCCTGTACCGTCTTGTACCGTCCTGTACCGTCATGAGCTGTCCTGTACCGTCTTTTACCGTCCTGTACCGTCCTGTACCGTTCTCTGCTGTCCTGTATCGTCATGCACCGTCCTGTGCTGTCCTGTACCGTCCTGTACCGTCCTGTGCTGTCCTGTACCGTCCTGTACCATACTGTGCTGTCCTGTACCGTCCTGTACCGTACTGTGCTGTCATTTACCGTCCTGTGCTGTCCTGTACCGTCTTGTACCGTCCTGTACCGTCATGAGCTGTCCTGTACCGTCTTTTACCGTCCTGTACCGTCCTGTACCGTTCTCTGCTGTCCTGTATCGTCATGTACCGTCCTGTGCTGTCCTGTACCGTACTGTACCGTACTGTGCTGTCCTGTACCGTCCTGTACCGTACTGTGCTGTCATTTACCGTCCTGTGCTGTCCTGTACCGTCATGAGCTGTCTTGTACCGTCCTGTACCGTCCTGAGCTGTCCTGTACCGTCATGAGCTGTCCTGTACCGTCATGAGCTGTCCTGTACCGTCCTGAGCTGTCCTGTACCGTCCTGAGCTGTCCTGTACCGTCATGAGCTGTCCTGTACCGTCCTGTACCGTCCTGAGCTGTCCTGTACCGTCCTGAGCTGTCCTGTACCGTCCTGTGCTGTCCTGTACCGTCATGAGATGTCCTGTACCGTCATGAGCTGTCCTGTACCGTCCTGAGCTGTCCTGTACCGTCCTGGGCTGTCCTGTACCGTCATGAGCTGTCCTGTACCGTCCTGTGCTGTCCTGTACCGTCCTGAGCTGTCCTGTACCGTCCTGAGCTGTCCTGTACCGTCCTGAGCTGTCCTGTACCGTCCTGTGCTGTCCTGTACCGTCATGAGATGTCCTGTACCGTCCTGAGCTGTCCTGTACCGTCCTGAGCTGTCCTGTACCGTCCTGTGCTGTCCTGTACCGTCATGAGATGTCCTGTACCGTCCTGAGCTGTCCTGTACCGTCATGAGCTGTCCTGTACCGTCCTGTGCTGTCCTGTACCGTCCTGTGCTGTCCTGTACCGTCCTGTGCTGTCCTGTACCGTCCTGAGCTGTCCTGTACCGTCCTGTGCTGTCCTGTACCGTCCTGAGCTGTCCTGTACCGTCCTGTGCTGTCCTGTACCGTCCTGTGCTGTCCTGTACCGTCCTGTGCTGTCCTGTACCGTCCTGTGCTGTCCTGTACCGTCATGAGATGTCCTGTACCGTCATGAGCTGTCCTGTACCGTCCTGTGCTGTCCTGTACCGTCATGAGATGTCCTGTACCGTCCTGAGCTGTCCTGTACCGTCATGAGCTGTCCTGTACCGTCCTGTGATGTCCTGTACCGTCCTGTGCTGTCCTGTACCGTCATGAGCTATCCTGTACCGTCATGAGCTGTCCTGTACCGTCCTGTGCTGTCCTGTACCGTCATGAGATGTCCTGTACCGTCCTGTGCTGTCCTGTACCGTCCTGTGCTGTCCTGTACCGTCCTGTGCTGTCCTGTACCGTCATGAGATGTCCTGTACCGTCATGAGCTGTCCTGTACCGTCCTGTGCTGTCCTGTACCGTCATGAGATGTCCTGTACCGTCCTGAGCTGTCCTGTACCGTCATGAGCTGTCCTGTACCGTCCTGTGCTGTCCTGTACCGTCATGAGCTATCCTGTACCGTCCTGAGCTGTCCTGTACCGTCCTGTGCTGTCCTGTACCGTCATGAGCTATCCTGTACCGTCCTGTGCTGTCCTGTACCGTCCTGAGCTGTCCTGTACCGTCCTGTGCTGTCATGTACCGTCCTGAGCTGTCCTGTACCGTCCTGTGCTGTCCTGTACCGTCATGAGCTATCCTGTACCGTCCTGTGCTGTCCTGTACCGTCCTGAGCTGTCCTGTACCGTCCTGTGCTGTCCTGTACCGTCATGTGCTATCCTGTACCGTCCTGAGCTGTCCTGTACCGTCATGTGCTATCCTGTACCGTCCTGAGCTGTCCTGTACCGTCCTGTGCTATCCTGTACCGTCCTGAGCTGTCCTGTACCGTCATGAGCTGTCCTGTACCGTCCTGTGCTGTCCTGTACCGTCCTGTGCTGTCCTGTACCGTCCTGAGCTGTCCTGTACCGTCATGAGATGTCCTGTACCGTCATGAGCTGTCCTGTACCGTCCTGAGCTGTCCTGTACCGTCATGAGCTGTCCTGTACCGTCATGAGCTGTCCTGTACCGTCATGAGCTGTCCTGTACCGTCCTGTGCTATCCTGTACCGTCCTGAGATGTCCTGTACCGTCCTGAGCTGTCCTGTACCGTCCTGAGATGTCCTGTACCGTCATGAGCTGTCCTGTACCGTCATGAGATGTCCTGTACCGTCATGAGCTGTCCTGTACCGTCATGAGATGTCCTGTACCGTCCTGAGCTGTCCTGTACCGTCCTGTGCTGTCCTGTACCGTCCTGAGCTGTCCTGTACCGTCATGAGCTGTCCTGTACCGTCATGAGATGTCCTGTACCGTCCTGAGCTGTCCTGTACCGTCATGAGCTGTCCTGTACCGTCATGAGCTGTCCTGTACCGTCATGAGCTGTCCTGTACCGTCCTGTGCTATCCTGTACCGTCCTGAGATGTCCTGTACCGTCCTGAGCTGTCCTGTACCGTCCTGAGATGTCCTGTACCGTCATGAGCTGTCCTGTACCGTCATGAGCTGTCCTGTACCGTCCTGAGCTGTCCTGTACCGTCATGAGATGTCCTGTACCGTCATGAGCTGTCCTGTACCGTCATGAGATGTCCTGTACCGTCCTGAGCTGTCCTGTACCGTCCTGAGATGTCCTGTACCGTCATGAGCTGTCCTGTACCGTCCTGAGCTGTCCTGTACCGTCATGAGATGTCCTGTACCGTCATGAGCTGTCCTGTACCGTCCTGTGCTATCCTGTACCGTCATGAGCTGTCCTGTACCGTCCTGTGCTATCCTGTACCGTCCTGAGCTGTCCTGTACCGTCATGAGCTGTCCTGTACCGTCATGAGCTGTCCTGTACCGTCCTGTGCTATCCTGTACCCTCCTGAGCTGTCCTGTACCGTCATGAGCTGTCCTGTACCGTCCTGTGCTATCCTGTACCGTCCTGAGCTGTCCTGTACCGTCCTGAGCTGTCCTGTACCGTCATGAGCTGTCCTGTACCGTCCTGTGCTATCCTGTACCGTCCTGAGCTGTCCTGTACCGTCCTGAGCTGTCCTGTACCGTCATGAGCTGTCCTGTACCGTCCTGTGCTATCCTGTACCGTCATGAGCTGTCCTGTACCGTCATGAGCTGTCCTGTACCGTCATGAGCTGTCCTGTACCGTCCTGAGCTGTCCTGTACCGTCCTGTGCTGTCCTGTACCGTCCTGTGCTATCCTGTACCGTACTGTGCTATCCTGTACCGTCCTGTGCTATCCTGTACCGTTCTGTGCTATCCTGTACCGTCATGAGCTGTCCTGTACCGTCCTGTGCTATCCTGTACCGTCCTGTGCTATCCTGTACCGTCATGAGCTGTCCTGTACCGTCCTGTGCTATCCTGTACCGTCCTGTGCTATCCTGTACCGTCATGAGCTGTCCTGTACCGTCCTGTGCTATCCTGTACCGTCCTGAGCTGTCCTGTACCGTCCTGTGCTGTCCTGTACCGCCCTGTGCTATCCTGTACCGTCCTGTGCTATCCTGTACCGTCCTGTGCTATCCTGTACCGTCCTGTGCTATCCTGTACCGTCCTGTGCTATCCTGTACCGTCATGAGCTGTCCTGTACCGTCCTGTGCTATCCTGTACCGTCCTGTGCTATCCTGTACCGTCATGAGCTGTCCTGTACCGTCCTGTGCTATCCTGTACCGTCCTGTGCTATCCTGTACCGTCCTGAGCTGTCCTGTACCGTCCTGTGCT
>OZ024763.1:8575438-8577938 GCA_964016885.1 Eledone cirrhosa
AATAGACCCTGAAGAAGTATCTTACCTGAATCACAAAGTCTATGTAGTTCATTGTTTGAAGAATTCCAGCTGATCATTGAAAGGGATGTGATATGTTCATGGCAACGATTGGAACTCTGCTGGAGACATCTGGTGAAATTATTGGACTCTACTGAACGCCTGAGGAAAGATCAATGTGCAAAGTGTTATATTAAAGAATTTCTGGTGTTACTAGGACTCACACTCGTAGCAGTCTCTAGCCTCTGATCTACACAGGAGTTGTCTCCCCTTGGTGAAGGTATGGTATCACAAGGACTCGTACGGAAATACACTCCAGATTCTGTCATACAGGTGTGTTGTGTCCTCCCTCTAACATTCCTACTGCTACTATAATGGCATCTACTCTTCTAAACCTAACAAATTTTGTATCATTGCATTGTTGTGTATCATCTCAAGGGAATCAACTTAGGGATGCCTTTTGCATGAAAAATCAACAGTTAAGTTTGTGATAATTTGTTTAACCCTTTACCATTTTCATTACTCTATATATACTATTGTATTTTCACAGTAAAGGCTTTACCTCACATAATATCTCACATAACATTTACAATACTCTATATATACTATTGTATTTTCACAGTAAAGGCTTTACCTCACATAATATCTCACATAACATTTACAATACTCTATATATACTATTGTATTTTCACAGTAAAGGCTTTACCTCACATAATATCTCACATAACATTTACAATACTCTATATATACTATTGTATTTTCACAGTAAAGACTTTATCTCACATAATATCGAATCTATGAGATTTTGATATTATTTATTTTGAGAACAATACCTTAACATCAGTATGAGTGGCCAGTTACAACCGATTTGAGCAGAAAGAGGTGAGAGAATTCTGGCCTGATATGGCTGGTTTAAATGGTATAGGGTTGATGGATGAACCTCACTTACATGCACAGTGTTCCTGTATCGACAGCGGCCGCTGATCGGCTGAGAGGACCCACATCAAGGGTTAAGAGGTTCGCGCATCGTTTGGCAGTGGATATGTCACAGCTCCCCTCCTGGGACGAAGAAAATCCTGAATATTTTGAAAGAAAATAGATTAGTAAGATTTGTTGTTGTCGGTGTTGGTGTTGTTTGTGGTGTTGTTGTTGTTGTTGGTGGTCTATCTATCTGTCTGTCTCTCTGTCAGTCTGTCAGTCTGTTTCTCTGTCAGTCTGTCTCTCTGTCAGTCTGTCTCTCTGTCAGTCTGTCTCTCTGTCAGTCTGTCAGTTTGTCTCTCTGTCAGTCTGTCTCTCTGTCAGTCTGTCTCTGTCAGTCTGTCTCTCTGTCAGTCTGTCTCTCTGTCAGTCTGTCTCTCTGTCAGTCTGTCTCTCTGTCAGTCTGTCTCTGTCAGTCTGTCAGTCTGTCAGTCTGTCTCTCTGTCAGTCTGTCAGTCTGTCAGTCTGTCTGTCTGTCACTACCGACATATTGGCATCTCTTTCTGTACTTTCGTCTCTCCAAGAATTTCTGATTTCCTGTAATTGTCAGTTCTGATGAAGGGTAGCACCGGTAGATGGGTGGATAGAGGGTGGATAGAGGGTGGATGGAGGGTGGATGGAGGGTAGATAGATGGATGGTGGGCAGAGAGTGGATGGAGGGTAGATAGATGGATGGTGGGTAGACGAATGAAGGGGGGTAGATGGATGGGGGTGTGGTGGATGGATAGATGGGTGAATAGAGGGTGGATGGGGGTGGTTAGACGGGTGAAAAAAGGGTGAATGTGGGGGTGGATGAGTGGAGGGTGAATAGAGGGTGGATAGGGGTGGATGGGGGTTGATAGAGGGATGGTAGATAGAGGGTAGATAGAAGGGTGCTAGATGGGTGACTAGTAGATGGATTGGGGGGGGGGTAGATAGAAGAGTGGCAGGGGTGGACAGAAAGGTAGTTGGAAGGGACCAGATACCCAAGTTGTATGGAGGGGTAACCACTGTACTCAATACATTAATAGCGTGTCGGTATCTTTATAAAACAGTTCTAGTACTGTAGAAGTCATTTCTATATATCATAAAGATATAAATCAATAACTGATCAACAAGATCACAGACCAATCAATAGTATTACCAATTGATCTTTCCAGTTTCTAATACTATCTAGTGGTTGCAACTCCAGGTAGAAGGAGCAATGTGAAGTAAAGTGTCTTGCTCAAGGATATAGTACCTGGCCTGGTCTGGGAATCAAACTCACAACCTCTTTATTGTGAATCCAATTTTCTAACTACTCAGCCACACTAAAGACATATTTGTGTGTGTATATATATATATATATATACATATATATATATATATATATATATATATATATATATATATATATATATATATATATGTGTATGTATTTATACATACACATATATATATATATATATATATATACATATATACAAATACATATATATATATATATGTATATACATATATAAGTATAAATATACATACATATTTACACATGAATATATAAATACAT
>OZ024763.1:8580438-8590438 GCA_964016885.1 Eledone cirrhosa
GACTACATTAATATCAGTATGAGAGGCCGGTTACAGCTGGTTTGAACAGAAAGATGTGAGAGAATTCTGGTTGGTTACGACCAGTTTGAACAGAAAGAGGTGAGAGAATTCTGGCTGGTTACAACCAGTTTGAACAGAAAGAGGTGAGAGAATTCTGGCTGGTTACAACCAGTTTGAACAGAAAGCGGTGAGAGAATTCTGGCTGGTTACAGCTGGTTTGAACAGAAAGTTATATATAGATATGTATGTGTGAGTCTTGGTTTCAATTGGGGGGGGGGGGGGGGGGGGGTACTCAATACATTAGTAGGGTGTAAACATCATGCTTAATATAAAGAAATGGCTTCTACAGGACTAGAACTGTTTCATTCAAAATATTTCTTTTGAATGAAACAGCTCTAGTCCTGTAGAAGCCATTTCTTTACATTAATCGTGATAATGGTCTCCAAATCTTGATTTGAAACACTTTGCCAGGTGGTGCTATTTAGTTAGATATGGCCTGAGCCAATACTGGCCAAAATTTATCAAAGTTAAAGTTATATATATACATATATACACATATATATAATACACACACACTCACATTATATATATATATATATATATATAAATTTAACAGCTTTTTTCCAGGTTTAACATATCCTCATTAACATATATCCATTGAGTTTTGAATTTTTCAATCACTATCTTCATTGGATTTATACCATTAAGTTTACATGAAGATGTGTCACTTTCTTAACACCAAATAATATATTTTATCTGACGAAAGCGTACTTAAATATTAGTATCCTTGAAATACATATAATAAAATAAATATGGTTTTATAAAGATATTTTCCATTTATTAATATTCTTAATATATATATATATATATACACACATATATATATATACATATATATATATATAAATATATATATATATATCAGGGCTTCCTGATGATTTCTCCCGAATGAAACAGTTTTAGTCCCGTAGAAGCCATTTCTATATTAAATATTTATATTCTGCTATGTATTGAGTACCTTACTAACTTTACCCCCGATTGAACCAGGGATAAACATATCTATCTATCTATATATATATACATATATATATAATTTAAAAGGTATATACATATAAACTAGACAAGTCATAGATACAAATATATGTTTTTGGCAACCATTCACGGTGTGGCTCAATGGAGAATTAATAATTATTTCTACGTTAGGCACAAGGCCAGCAATTACCCCAGTGCATTACTGGTACTTTATTTTATCGATCCCGTAAGGATGAAAGGCAAAGTTAACCTCGGCGGGATTTGAACTCAGAGAATTAATAATCAGAGCAAAATATAAAAAAAATAAGTAAGTCCATAGAATCATTAGATAAAATATATACAGTATTTCTCCCCCCAATCAGTATAAATCAACCACACAAAAAATCATTTAAACGAGGCTATAAGTTTATGTATACACACACTAATAGACAAAGCGTCCATCATCAAAACTCTCCTAAATACATGTCATGTCTTCCTCGATGGAAATGTCATATGAGGTCAGTATAAGAAAGGTGAAAGGTCAACTTACCGGTCAGATAGGTCACCAGGATGACCAGAGGAATTAAATAGTCTTCATAATGGATTGATCTTAAACCCTTCTGTCTTCTAGCCATGATGGAACTGGAGTAAAAGAAGACTTTTTCTATATCTCACCCTCCCCCAATCTGCCTCTCTCTTTTTCTGTGTATATATATACACATATATATATATATACCACACTTTCTCTCTCTCTCTCTCTCTCTCTCTTTTTCTCTCAATCTAACGCTCTCCCTTTCTTTCTCTATGTATATATATATATATATCACTCTCTCTCTCTCTCTCTCTTTCTCTCTCTGTCTCCCTTTAAGTCTCTACCTCGGTGTGTGTGTATATGTATGTATATATGTGTGTATATGTATGTATATATGTGTGTATATGTATGTATATATGTGTGTATGTATTTCTGTATGTGTGTGTGTGGAGAGTAACGTTAAAAAATGAGGTGAAGAGAAAGAAAAAGGAAATAAAGAAGGAAGAAAGAAGAAAAACAAGAAGAAAACTAAGAAAAGATGAGGGGGGGAGGAGGAGGAGGAGATGTTGGTGTCAGTCTGAAGGAAACTCAAGAGTGTCACATCACGTCTTGGACATTCCTAAGATATGGAGTGGACGGGAGGAGAGTGGGAGAGAGAGGGTGAGTGAAGTTGGGAGAGAGAGGGGGAGAGAGGGGGAGTGAAGTTGGGAGAGAGAGAGGTAGTGGACGAAGAGAGAGAGGGAGGGATTGTTTCGACGTGTTGGTCAGAAGTGGAAAGCCAGCAGGCTCAGCACGACATGACATAACTCCATTGTTAAGAGGTCTTCCGTCAGTGGTTACGAGGAAGGGCAGTTGACATGACATAAAGGGGAGGGGGAGAAGAAGAGAGAGGGTGGGGGATTGTTTCGATGTGTTGGTCAGAAATGGAAAGGATGTAGGTCTTCCGTCAGTGGTTACGGTGAAGAGCAGTAGACACAACATAATATAAATCCCTTGTTAAGGGGTCTTCCGTCAGTGGTGACGAGGAAGGAGAGAAACCACCACACACTCACGCCCAGTGATGGCGTTCCGTCGGTTTCGACGATGAGTATTCTAGGTGATTCAATGTGTGTATATATATATATATATATTTATATATATATATATACGTGTGTGTGTGTGAGTGTGTATGTGTCTGTGTGTGTATAAACATGAGTGTGTCCATACATACATATATGTGTGTGTGTGTATGTGTGTATATATATGTATGTGTGTGTATATATATCTATATATATATATATATGTGTGTGTGTGTATGTATATGTGTGTATGTATATATATATGTGTGTGTGTGTGTGTATGTATATATATATATATATGTGTGTATGTATATATATATATGTGTGTATGTATATATATATATATGTGTGTGTGTGTATGTGTGTACACAGCCATGAATGTTAGTTCCCTATATTTAAACAGCAGTAGGGTTCCCTTACACGTCCATCTACCAGGTCATGTCCCCCCCAGTTAACCCCGAGGGTGGGGTCAAAGGTCTGTGACAGTCCCAAGGAGTCAACTACCTTTGCAAGACATTCCTGAGTTCTTTATTTACCTTCCAGTGTCTTCGATATTGTCACGACTGTCATGGCTGTTACGTTACCAACTGTGGTGGTGGTGGGAGGGAGGGGGTAGTGTGAGGTGGTGGGAGGGAGGGGGTAGTGTGAGGTGGTGGTAGGTGACAGGGGTAGTGCGGAGTGGTGGTGTGGTGTGGAGGGTAGTGTGGGGGAACTTTTGGTGGTGGTGCAGTGGTGTGGTGGTTGTGGGGGAGTGTGGCCTGGATATATATATATGTATGTGTGTGTGTGTGTGTGTGATTGCCTCAAACAAATCGAATAGTACTTGCTGTACTGCAGCTAAAATTCGATTTACAATCATTCGGTGGATTGCCAGTATCGGTGGAGGGTCGGACGCCATGCTTTCCAGCATAGTTACGTGCCTTTACGATCTGAGTTCAAATCCCGCCGAGGTTGACTTTGCCTTTCATCCTTACGAGGTCGATAAAATAAAGTACCAGTAATGCACTGGGATAATTGCTGGCCTTGTGCCAAAAGTAGAAACAATTATATATATATATATGAAAAGAGTCAGTACTCCGACGGCTGAGCTTCGGCTGAGTTTCGACAGCTAGATCCGAACTCACACACACACACCCATATGTATATGTATATATATATATATATATATATATACACACACACATACTTAACTCGTCATATGGGCTCAGTGCTCTTACCTTTGGATCATCATCATCATCATCATCATCATTATCATTTAAAACATGACTCTCCGATTTTTCTTCCTTTGATAAAGAAATTATCAGTTCGAAATATTACGAAATGCAAGATAAAAACTATTTTGTTTTGTTTTGTCATTTTCTGCTCTTTTGAACGAATTGCGAGCAATTAAATATAAGGTTATATTCGTAGTTGTATAAATAACAGTACAAATGCGTAAATAACATTATAAATTATACTCATATATATATATATATATATATATTGTATTTCATCCCACAGGGTGTCCAAATATCACCCTCCTCACCAAGCAAGCTTGGTAGGGTTGCCGGTTTAGTCACTGACGACCCGACCATGTTGTACTGCGTTACCAGTAGCATTCGAGAGCAGAGTCAACAGCCATTCAAATAGTACCTTTTTTTTTTCACCGGAGAGTGAAAGGCTCCCAGTTGTTGTCACCTTTCTAAGAGAGGGAAACTCTGAAAAAAACCTGCGCATTCGGAAGCATCCGATGATGTTGACAAGTTCTCCTTTTCTGGTGGTGTTTTCGATGCTCGGAGAGTGGGATTGGTCGGGTTCAAGGCCTTTCTCCACTTAAAAAACCTTCAAAGCACAGGCATTGCTTGTTCAGGATATGTTACAGGTTCGCGTGGGTGTCCGTAGCTTAAAAGTGCACCAGTTTCTGGAATTTGATAAGCGGTAGCAGTACTCTTAACAGAGTTTGCAGCCACCATATATATATATGTGTGTGTGTGTATATCAGTAAATAACATTATAAATTGCTGCCAATTCGTTCAGAAGAGCATTACAAATATAATATCGTTAATAAACACAAATATAAACACACAAAGAGAGAGATTAAAAACAAACACGCCCCTCTCTATATCAATTAATACCAAACTCTCCCCCTCTCTATATCTACTACACGGCACTCTCTTTCATTCCCCCTCTCTATATCAATTAACAACAAACTCTCCCCCTCTCTATATATCTATATCTATCTCTCACATCTGTCTCTACATAACATGTACATAGATTAAAGCGGACATACAAAGAGATGTTTTTTGGTAGTTTGGGGAGAAAAATACAATTATTGGCTGTAGGGGGGGGGGGATACCCCCTCTGTAGTAGTGGTAGCTGTGGTGGTGGGTGGTTAGTGGTAGCTGTGGTGCTAGTATTAGTGGTAGCTGTGGTGCTAGTATTAGTGGTAGCTGTGGTGGTGGGTGGTTAGTGGTAGCTGTGGTGCTAGTATTAGTGGTAGCTGTGGTGCTAGTATTAGTGGTAGCTGTGGTGGTGGGTGGTTAGTGGTAGCTGTGGTGCTAGTATTAGTGGTAGCTGTGGTGCTAGTATTAGTGGTAGTTGTGGTGCTAGTATTAGTGGTAGCTGTGGTGCTAGTATTAGTGGTAGCTGTGGTGCTAGTATTAGTGGTAGTTGTGGTGCTAGTATTAGTGGTAGTTGTGGTGCTAGTATTAGTGGTAGCTGTGGTGCTAGTATTAGTGGTAGTTGTGGTGCTAGTATTAGTGGTAGCTATAGTGCTAGTATTAGTGGTAGCTGTGGTGCTAGTATTAGTGGTAGCTGTAGTGCTAGTATTAGTGGTAGTTGTGGTGCTAGTATTAGTGGTAGTTGTGGTGCTAGTATTAGTGGTAGTTGTGGTGCTAGTATTAGTGGTAGCTGT
Source organism: Eledone cirrhosa (assembly GCA_964016885.1). NCBI lineage: Eukaryota > Metazoa > Mollusca > Cephalopoda > Octopoda > Eledonidae > Eledone > Eledone cirrhosa. The sequence goes on from OZ024763.1 coordinate 8,585,933, forward strand.
GGTGCTAGTATTAGTGGTAGTTGTGGTGCTAGTATTAGTGGTAGCTGTAGTGCTAGTATTAGTGGTAGTTGTGGTGCTAGTATTAGTGGTAGCTGTAGTGCTAGTATTAGTGGTAGTTGTGGTGCTATTATTAGTGGTAGCTGTGGTGCTAGTATTAGTGGTAGTTGTGGTGCTAGTATTAGTGGTAGCTGTGGTGCTAGTATTAGTGGTAGCTGTGGTGCTAGTATTAGTGGTAGCTGTGGTGCTAGTATTAGTGGTAGCTGTAGTGCTAGTATTAGTGGTAGTTGTGGTGCTAGTATTAGTGGTAGCTGTGGTACTAGTATTAGTGGTAGTTGTGGTGCTAGTATTAGTGGTAGTTGTGGTGCTAGTATTAGTGGTAGCTGTGGTGCTAGTATTAGTGGTAGTTGTGGTACTAGTATTAGTGGTAGCTGTGGTACTAGTATTAGTGGTAGTTGTGGTGCTAGTATTAGTGGTAGCTGTAGTGCTAGTATTAGTGGTAGTTGTGGTGCTAGTATTAGTGGTAGCTGTAGTGCTAGTATTAGTGGTAGTTGTGGTGCTATTATTAGTGGTAGTTGTGGTGCTAGTATTAGTGGTAGTTGTGGTGCTATTATTAGTGGTAGTTGTGGTGCTAGTATTAGTGGTAGCTGTGGTACTAGTATTAGTGGTAGCTGTGGTGCTAGTATTAGTGGTAGCTGTAGTGCTAGTATTAGTGGTAGTTGTGGTGCTAGTATTAGTGGTAGCTGTGGGGAGCTGGCTACCTGTAGCAGTGGAGACTTCTCATGTCCTTGGCTATGGTTGCCTCCCTACTCACCACCAGAGGCGCTGAGCTGCTGGCTAGCCGCAGGTGTGAGCCTCACGAGATTGAATGGCTGCTCTCCCAGCGCGTCTCCCTTACCATCCTCTGCGGAAACGCCTTCTCTGTTCTGTCCGCTGGGGCTGTGGGGAAGCCAGCACGTGGGACCCCATTTGCTCATAATAGTGAGAGATGGGGAGATGGAGGCGATGACAGAGGGAGTTCGGCTCCAGTCGTGAGAATGGACTGACCATGGGTTAAAAAACAACAGCAGCAGCAGCAAAGGCTACAGTATGGCCACGTACCAAAGTTGATCTACAACAACAATAAGGCGGTTGATTGGCAGAAATCGGTGGAGCGTCGGACACAATGCTTTATGGCATAGAGTTACGGCGCTTTACGTTCTGAGTTCAAATTTCGCCAAGGTTAGCTTTACCTTTCATCGTTACAGAGGTCGATAAAATAAAGTACCAGTAATACACTAGGGTAGATTTAATCGACTCCCCCCCCCCCCCCCTCCCAAAAAAAAAATTTGATATTCTTGTGCCTGAATCATAAACCAACATTAAACAGCAATAAGCTAAATATTGTTTTTAATTTTAAAAATATCAAGGGAAACAACTCTTCAACGGGTTGAATCTAAGAAAGATAACTCTGCATAGATTTGCGTCATAATTGTTTTATTTATTTATTTATTTAATCTAAACGTCGGAATAGAACTGAGAATAGTTTATATATATATATATATATAAACAGTCAATCAGCAATACGCCAGAACTCATATTTTCTCAGTTCTATTCCGACGTTTAGATTAAATAAATAAATAAATAAAACAATTATGACGCAAATCTTTGCAGAGTTATCTTTCTTAGATTCAACCCGTTGAAGAGTTGTTTCCCTTGATATTTTTAAAATTAAAAACAATATTTAGTTTATTGCTGTTTAATGTTGGCTGATGATTCAGGCACAAGGATATATATATATGTGTGTGTATAACTTATACATATATATATATATATAAATGGCTTCTGCAGGACTAGAACTGTTTCAGGCTTCCTGATGATTTCTCCTGAATGAAACAGTTCTAGTCTTGTAGAAGCCTTTCTATATTAAATATTTATACTCTGCTTTGTATTGAGTACCTTACTTCTATATAAACTTATATTTTCCTTATCGAGCCCTCTTTGGATTTTAGTCTTCAATTTTATTATTATTACTATATATATATATATATATATATATATATATATATATATATTATATATGTATGTGTATATATATTTATATATATACACACACACACACAAACCAATCAAATTACTTCTCGAAAAACCTGGTATTTCGAGCCACTTTTTCTATATAAAACAAGTAACATTCAGAGACCAAACAGATGTGAGAAAAACCACAGACCCTCCATCTCAACTCACCTTTTGAAAAGCAGAAGAACTGCGAAACCGGTAAAGGAACTAAATAAACTCCAGTTGCATTTTCGATTTCATCTCTTTTTCTTTATACTTTCACTCGTGTAGGACACCTCGGTTATTTTTCATTTTATAAAATAAACCTCACTTTCTAATATATGTATATATATATATATATATATATATATATATATATATATATATATATGTGTTTGTTAGGTAATTCCGAAGAAAAAGCAAAGGAAAAAAGAGTGCTCTATGTATCGAACAGAGCTATGTAATTAGAAAGTGGGTAGTATCAAGAGAAAGTAAAAAAAAATCAATCATGCGTTCAGAAGAGATTAAAAAGTAAATATTTTATTCATTAAAGTGTGACATTTCACTGATGATGAGTTATTAGAAGAGTTGTTTGTGTCACAATATCAATGTTTAGCAAGAACAGAAGCAACAGATAATGCAGGGGGGGGGGGGGTCAAATATGTGAGTGTGTATATATATATATATATATATATATATATATATATATATAGAGAGAGAGAGAGAGAGAGAGAGAGAGAGAGAGAGAGAGGGGGGGGGGATGTCCCAAAAATATGCACACACTTTGATTACCTATACAGGCAATATTTATTAGAATGTTGTTGGGACACTCTGTATGTATATATATATATATATATATATATATAGGACCAAATACATATTATTCGAACAGAACTTTTGTAATATATATGTATATACAAACATATACGTTGCGTGTATATATGTATATATATATATATATATATATATATATATAAATAATATATATATATATACATAATATATATTTTTAGCTATATACATACATATATATATATTGTTATACTTTGGGAGGATCATGTTGCCAATAAGTTGCTTTCACTTCAATTTATTATAATAAATTTATAAATTTAGGAATTTATAAATTTCCGTATATATATATATATATATATATTTATGTATGTATATATTTATGTATATTATTCAATTTAGGAAAGGTTGTTGGTCAGATAATCCACTGACGTTTGTCGTAAACATTATAAAGCACTCTAAGTGTTGTATACCTTAAAATGTTATCAATAAGGTGTCAAAAAGAGCATCAATATTATAAAGAAGGGAGACGGTTTTAATATATATATATATATATATATATATATATATATAATCCTTATCGAGCCCTCGGCGGATTTTAGTCTTCACATTTATTATTACTATATACATACATATATATATATATATATATATATATATATACATCATGCTTGTGTGTAAATAGTTGCGACTGTCAATGCAGAAGATACATGATAAGTATTGCAAAAAAATTTATATTTTGGGGCAAGAACATGTCTTCATAATTTGTGTGTATATAATTATATATACATATATATGTATATATATATATGTGTGTGTATGTATGTATGTATGTTACTGAGACAGAAAAAGAGAGAGAGTATGTGAGTGTGTCATTGTATGTATGTATGTATGTATGTATGTTGATGACGCAGAGAGAGAGAGACTGTGAGTGTGTGTGTCATTATATATATATATGTATATATGTATGTATGTATGTTGATGAGACAGAGAAAGTCAGAGACTGTGTGCATCTGAGTGTGTGTGTGTGTGTGTGTGTTTAACTGTAAAACCGAATCCTGTATCACACCTCGACATCTTAAGTTGTTGGTGACTTGAACAATTCATAATACATGAAATCCTGCAAAGATAACACAATATATTATATAACATAGATATGGATATATAACACAACATAAGGTTTTTACATTTGTCTCTGTGGCCTAGCGGTAAGTACTAGAGATGGTGAAGATCCTGGTCTTGGGTTCAATCCTGGTCAAGAGGTGCATGTAACCTTTTTCGGTTTTTATTTTACAACCAATAGAAAAAAACTGAAAAGGTTTACCAGGAACCCTACTCCCGACTAGGATTGAACTTCAGACCAGGATCACCACCGTCTATGACTCTTCCAACTAGGCCACCGAGACAGCTACAAAAGTATGATGAAAATTGATAATTATAAACCTACTTTCAAAATCCAAGTTAAAAAGATGTGTTGTCGTTCATGGCTTTCCTAGAGCTATTAGTAATATTTAGGGTCGACTTCTGGTCATTATTGAAAGTCCCTGGATTTCCCAAAATACATAATATTTTTTATTGGAGAAGGTAAGATATTTTTCCGCAAAAATTTGATGCACTGTTTTGTTTCCACTTATGTATTTTTCGGAAATGTTATTTATTCATTATAAAGATTAAATTAAATTATAT
>OZ024763.1:8600438-8605438 GCA_964016885.1 Eledone cirrhosa
TCTGTTCAGGCTGGCTGTAACTGGCCACTCATACTGATGTTAAGGTAGTGTTCTCAAAATAACTAACATTAAAATCTCGTAGATTCGATATTATATGAGATAATTATGGTTCTTATAGAGGCACAAGGCCAGCAATTATGGGGGAGGAGAAAGTTGATTAAATCAACCCCAGTGCATTACTGGTACTTTATTTTATCGACCCTGTAAAGATGAAAAGCAAAGTTAACCTCGGCGGGATTTGAACTCAGATCATAAAGGGCCATAACTCTATGCTGCAAAGCATGGCGTCCGACTCTCTACCGATACTGCCAATCCACTGCCCTTAATATATATGAGATATTATGTGAGGTAAAGCTTTTACCACAAAAATACGATAGTATATATAGAGTAATGTAAATGGTAAAGGGTTAAACCAGCCATATCCAGCCAGAATTCTCTCACCTCTTCCTGTTCAAACTGGCCACTCATACTTATGTTAAGGTATTGTTTTCAAAATAAATAATACCAAAATCTCATAGATTCGATATTATGTGAGGTAAAGCCTTTACTGTGAAAATACAATAGTATATATAGAGTAATGTAAATGTTATGTGAGATATTATGTGAGGTAAAGCCTTTACTGTGAAAATACAATAGTATATATAGAGTAATGTAAATGTTATGTGAGATATTATGTGAGGTAAAGCCTTTACTGTGAAAATACAATAGTATATATAGAGTAATGTAAATGTTATGTGAGATATTATGTGAGGTAAAGCCTTTACTGTGAAAATACAATAGTATATATAGAGTAATGTAAATGTTATGTGAGATATTATGTGAGGTAAAGCCTTTACTGTGAAAATACAATAGTATATATAGAGTAATGTGAATGTTATGTGAGATATTATGTGAGGTAAAGCCTTTACTGTGAAAATACAATAGTATATATAGAGTAATGTAAATGATATGTGAGATATTATGTGAGATAACGTCTTTACTGTGAAAATACAATAGTATATATAGAGTAATGTAAATGTTATGTGAGATATTATGTGAGGTAAAGTCTTTACTGTGAAAATACAATAGTATATATAGAGTAATGTAAATGTTATGTGAGATATTATGTGAGATAAAGCCTTTACTGTGAAAATACAATAGTATATATAGAGTAATGTAAATGATAAAGGGTTAAAAAAATAACATAGGCGGAGGTGGTGAGAGCAGACCTCAGATAGCTGAAGCTGACAGAGGAGATGAATGACTGTGATGAATGTAGAGATGCTATACTGTGCTGAAGAGGACCCATCCCACCCTTGCAAGCAGGGAAAAGTGGATGTAAAATGATGATAATGATGTTGTTGATGATGATAATGTTTCTACTTTAGGCACAAGGCCAGCCATTTGAAAGGGAGGGGAAAGTCGATTAAATTGACCCCAGTGTATAACTGGTACTTTATTTTATCAACCGTGTAAGGATCACTCAGACCGGGTGATGCATTGTGTCCTTAAGCAAGACACTTTATTTCACATTGCTCTTTCTACCAGGAGTTGCAACCAGTAGATAGTATCAGCAAGGGACCAGTGGAGTGGAACTCATCAAATCGGACCAAGGAAACAATGTTTCCATTGGTCTTTCCTATCAACTATCAACTATCTACCGGTTGCAACTCCAGGTAGAAGGAGCAACATGAAGTAAAGTGTCTTGCTCAAGGACACAACACATCACCCAGCCCGAGAATTGAACTCGCAACCTCACAATTACATATCCAACTCCCTAACCACTCAGCCACATACCTTCATAATACTCACTACTAATACAGATAAAATAATGTACCAGTCATGTGCTGAGGGTTGGTTTAATAAACAATACCCACCTACCCACCTACTTTAAATTTCTAGCTGCACGTCTATGCCGCAGATCAATAAGACAAAGAAAGTCAATTAGCAGGGGGAAGCAGATCAATACATAAAATTTGTTCACAGAAATACAGAGAACAGTTGATTGATTTTTGTAATACTAGAATTTTTTTCCACTCTTTATAATATAACCATACTCTACTACCCCAAGTATTGAGTACTCTGGTGAGTAATGGTCTAACTAGTTTCAAACTGAATCCATCCTGATTTATACACACACATATATATATATATATATATATATATATATATATATATATATATGGAAGAACGGACGTAAAACGGCGATGATGATGATGACATCACTCCTTCTCGGAGTTCCTCCCCCCACTCTCCTGATGAAGGGTTTATGCCCGAAACGTCGCAACCACAATTCCCACTCTCACTAACCGTGACACTAATACTATTTGTAACATGTATTCCTGCGTTGTCTGTTTATTCCGAACTATATATATATATATATATATATATAGTTATAGGAATAACCAAAGAGTGCTTAGAAATACATAGTTTTATTAGCTAACAGTGTTTCATCCATACACCATGGCAGGAATCATCAGAGCCTATAAACATGAGTATATCAGTAGTTGCATGCTTCATCGAGCTGCGTCACATTGAGCTAAAACCACACTGTCATACCCATACCAAGGGCAATATATCTACATGTCTGGGCATATTCATATATTTGTCAACGAAATATATATATATATATATATATATATATATGTATACAAGAAACGAAGCAGGCTGTGTGGCTACTGTAAACAAAGTGCAAGACGGTAATATGGACAAAACAAGAGAAGAAACCCTTCATCAGCTGTTAACTGCAGATCATAGATGTTTCGGTGCTTAAAACAGGACATCGAAATCGAGCAGCTGCACGCCCAAGGCCTTTTATCGATCAAAAGGCCATGAGGGGAAGAAAAGATAAGTGAGAGGCAGAAAGAGGAAAAACAAAGTAAACTAACCGAATGGAGGGGGGACACAGTTAGAAATGAAGGGAAAGCACAAACAAGAGAAGGGTCCCCTCTTCAGTTGTCTGCTGGGTGTCTCAGACGTTTCAGCACATTAACGACAGCATCTATCCCAACACATTAAAAACAACATCTATCCCAACACATTAAAGACAGCACCTATCCCCAGTGCGTCCATAACTTTGCAAGTTATTGGGGAGAGAAAGAAGGAGAGAAAATAAATTAAATTCAAGGAGACAACAAACAGAGGTACAAAAAGTCACCCTCACCACTAGGGCAAGTACCCTCTCCCAGTTTTCTTCCTTCAATACTACAGGCGCATGCTCAGAGCAGGCCCATTCCCACAGGCCATTCTTGGCTCTCTCACCCACCTTTCAAAAAACTGGCTGGAAGGAAGCACTTCCCTCTCCACCCTGATTTTCCTTTTCAGGTAAAACCTGAAAAAGTTAATGTGATTTTATTTTCCCTTCACATAAATTTATTTTAACTTTTTTTATAGCCTTCTGTTCTTTACAGATACACACCCACACACATACCCACACAGCCACACACATACCCACACAGCCACACACACATATATATATATATATATATATATGTTAAAGGTAAACAGAAATAACAACACAATCAGTACAGTATATGGAAGGGATATATTAGGTTAACACTTGATATAGCAGGATGAGGGTCTCAACGTTTCGGACGCTAGTCCTTCATCAGAAGAAAGAATGAGAAATAAAATAGATTGAGGGGACGGGTGGGATGGAATTGGATATATATATATATATATATATTGAAATTGGTGATATTAGGAAGGCCCAGCCATAGAAACTGTGACGAGGTCATGTGATATGTCTGGCTACAAATCAGGACAACCCATCTAACCTATACATGTATGGAAAATATATGTAGAATGGTCATGATGATGATAGTGGCGGTGGTTGGAGATGGTGATGGTGGTGATGGTGGTAGTGGTGGTGGTGGTGGTAGTAGTGGTGGTGGTGGTGGTGTACATATTCTACATGTATGTGTGTGTGTGTGTGTGTGATGTTTGTGTGTGTGTCTGTGGTGTTTGTGTGAGTGCATGTGTATGCAGTGTGTGTGTGTGTATATGAGGTACCGCAGTGTAGCTACAGCCAATAATTATACAAACAGTGATGGTGGTGGTGGTGGTGGTGGTGGTGGTGGTGGAGCTGTTTATGGTGATGGTAGGGGTACTGATTGTGGTGATGGTGGTGGGTGTAATGATGGTGCTGATGGTGGTGGCGGAGGTGGTGGTAGCGATGGTAGTGGTGATGGTGGTGGTAGTGATGGTACTTAAATATATATATAAAACAGTATGATGTGATATGAGGGAGATTTGGCTGCTATTTCTAACAGATCCAGCTACTACGTATGTCTTACTCAGTGGATCCCCCCATATATATATATATATATATACAGAGAGAGAGTGAGAGAGATACATAAGAGAGTAGAGTGTGATTTGAAGGAGATTTGGCTGTTATTTCTAGCAGCTCTAGTGTATGCAGTGAGGAGGGGGGGGTGAAGTTTGAACAGAAAGAATGACAAAACCTTAGGGTTACCTGGTTAGCGTAAGTAAACCTTGTTTGGTCCGAGCAAGCAACTGGATAGTAGTCCAAATAGTCCAAGCTGGTTGTCGTAGTATGGTTGAAATAACTGACCAGTCAGTCAAGCATAAACACGACTTTCCTATTGGATAATATGATTGGGTGGTCAGTTGTAAAGGAGTTTTCTGTTGAGCAAACTGAATAAGGGGGTCAACTTTTTCTAGTGGACAATATATGAATACACAATTAACTGGTCAGTTATTATTTCCTTTCCTGGATAGTAGAGTCCAAATAAAAACCTCGCTGGCTGTCCAGCAGAGTACCCAGCTGCCGGTCAGTGGATATAATCCCTGTGGCCGCTCCACTCAATGGTCAGTGTAAAAATAAAAATAATATATATATATATATATATATATATATATATATATATATATATAAAAATACCTTAAAATTTCCTGGTGGGTTATCTTGATTAAGTGGTCAGTTGTAAAGTACTTTTTTGTTGGATAAAATAATTAAGTGGTCAGTTTTATGTAGATAACTTTCCTGGTGGACGATATGA
>OZ024763.1:8611429-8621429 GCA_964016885.1 Eledone cirrhosa
CCCCTCTTTCTAATTCATCATTCTCTTTACTCCGCTCATCCTGCGTCTTTCTCTCTTAGTCTCTCTTCTTTTTTACTCTTAACTTTCTATCTTTTTCTTACTGTCATTCTTCTTTATTAACTTATACACTTTCTTTCTCAGTTTCTCTCTTATCCTCCTCTCTGTTTATTTCTTTATCCTTCTCATCCGGCGTCCTTCAGTCTCTCACTATCCCTTTATCATATTGTCACTCCCCTTCTTTTTCTACACACTTTCTTTTAACTTACTCTCACCACCACCACTACTACCACCATCACCACTACTGCTACTCCAACAGTAAACCTGCTGCCACCACCACCACCCTGCTACTGACTACTACTCCCACCACCACTCTTCCACTGCTACCACCACAACCTTCACTACGACAACTACTACTACCACCACCACCCTACCACTGCTACCACAACAACCACCACTACGACAACTACTACTCCCACCACCACAACTCTACTCCCACCAGCACCCTACCACTGCTACCATAACAGCCACCACTACGACAACAGCTACTCCAGCCACCACCCTAACACTGCTATTACAACATCCACCACTACGACTACTCCCACCACCACTCTACCACTGCTACCACCACACTAACCCACCTACCACTATCCCTCTCACTCCAGCAAGGTACCCGCTCAATTCTCAGTGTTGTTATTAACCCAACCAACTTTATTCCGGGTAGATTTAACAACAAACTCACAACTTTTCTCCTTTCATTGCTTCTCCCTCTCTTTCTTCTCCAGTTCCATCCAATATTTAGGTATTTATCTCCTATATATATTTATATGTGTGTGTATATATATATATATGTATGTATATATATATTATATTTTCTTTTTTTCAAATCTTCATTCATATATTTTTCTGTCTGTCTGTGTGTCTCTGGATGTATATATATATATTATATATATACATGGCGTTGTTTAATATGCATATATATATATATATATACATTGTGTTTAATATGCATATATATCTCTATATATATATATACATTGTGTTTAATATGCATATATATATATATATATACACACATTGTGTTTAATATGCATATATGAATATGTATATATATGCATCGTGTTGTTTAATATATATAAGTACATATGTGTGTATGCATATATATAATAGAGATCGTGTTTGTGTATATATATGTATATGCGTCTGTGGTATTGTATAGTATATTTGTATGTATATATATATATGTGTGTATATGTATATATATATATAGTCTATATAGTATATGTGTATATATATATATGTGTGTGTATATATAGATGTCTGTATGTATATATATATATATGTATATCCCGTCTTTGTGTTTAACCGTTGTCTATCCCGCATGGGGGACAATTCTCTTCGTATTGAATATATATATATACACCACGATTATACATAACTACGTTTTCTCTGACACTTCATATATACATACATACATATATATATATATATATATGTATGTATATATATATGCATGTATATATGTGTGTTTGTATATATATCATGTTTAATATATAAATAGCTTCTGCAGGACTAGAACTGTTTCATTCAAAATAAATAATCAGAAAAGCCCTTTCCTGATGATTTCCTTTGAATGAAACAGTTCTAGTCCTGTAGAAGCTATTTATATATTAAACATGTTTACACTCTACTATTGTAGTGAGTACCTTACTTCTGTAATTTCTTGATTGAACCCGGGACATTTATATATATACATAAATATATACTTATATATATATACATATATACTTATATGTATATATATATATATACCATGACAGCCCGCCACAAGACTGCCTGTCTTTGTGTTTTGAATGAATAATGATTTCTCTCAGACAAAACACAAAGGTATCATCATCATCGTCAATATATTTTAGTGATGGTTACTGTCAACTATATCAGTTATATCGATCTAATTGATCCAGGATCGCAGTAATAATCGAAGCCGGTCTTGGCGGGATTTGATCACAAAATGTTGTATATGCCCCCTCATCATCAGCATCAACAATTTATTGATGATGTATAGATGTATCAGTGTATATATATATAAATTCATATATATATGTCCTACCCATGCTAACGTGGAAAATGGACGTTAAAAGATGATATATACATATATATATATACACGTTTACTTTACACGATGTGTATAATATATATATATATATATATATACACTTTTACTTCACATTGTGTGAATGATATATACATACACATATATATATATGTGTTTATACATTAAGTATATATATACACGCATGTTTACACATTGTGTATAATGCATACATATATATATATATATGTATGCATGTTTGTGCTTGTACACAAAGTATATATATATATATATGTATATATACACACGTTTACTCCACACATTGTGTATATATATATATATACACACACGCCTGTGACCAAGTCTTCACTAGATGTTATCTTTTCTTTGTTAATAGTTTCTTTCAAATTTCCGGTATTGTTACTAGTGGGATATACATGGTGTATGTATATATATATATATATATATATATATATATATATATATATATACATACATACATACACCATGTATATCCTACTAGTAATATATATATATATATATATATATATATACATACATACACCATGTATATCCTACTAGTAACATATATATATATATATATATATATATATACATACATACATACACCATGTATATCCTACTAGTAACATATATATATATATATATATATATATATATATATACATACATACATACACCATGTATATCCTACTAGTAACATATATATATATATATATATATATATATATATATACATACATACATACACCATGTATATCCCACTAGTAACAATATATATGTGTGTGTATGTATATATATATATTCACACACACCATGTATATCCCACTAGTAACAATATATATATGTGTGTGTGTGTGTACATAGATCCCCCCCCCCCATGTGGTGTCATTTGTGTATATATATATATATATATGTATGTATAATCTTGTTTTTATACATGTAAATGATTATTATACACGTGTGGACGTGTATAATAGAAACGTATATAATATATATATAACAATGATAATGAGTAATATATATATATATATATATACATACAGGGTGTCCCCAAAAATGTATGCACACTTATTAGAATGAGAATGCTGTTGAAGTGTGTATACATTTTTATGGGACATCCTCTGTGTGTTGTGTGTGTATATTTCACCTATTGTCTTCTTTTTTCACTCAGTGTGTCATGTTCCTATGCAATATATATATATATATATATATGCTTGCGTTTGTGTATATATATATGTAGATAGATATGTGTGTATACATCCATGTTCATAATGAACATTATAATGAAACATGAATGAATGTCATCACATCTCGGTTGATACAACATATTCCTTTAACACACCACAACGTACCTAAATATATATATATATATATATATATATATACATATATTGTCCCCCAAAAATATATACACACTTCAACAGCATTCTAATCAATGTGTATACATTTTTGGCGGACACCCTGTATACGTGTATGTATGTATGTATGTATGTATGTATATATACACATACATGTGTGTGTGTATACAACTTTGATAGATTTCAACCAGTATTGGCCCAGGCCATGTCTAACTTATGTATATATATATATATATACAGACGTGTATATGTGTGAGTGTGTGTATATATACATACACACATATATATACATGCCTCCCTTCCTAAACATGAGGATGTCCTGGGACAATATATATATTTTACATTTAGGTTTTATCTTTGTTGATGTTAAACCACAGAAAAGCAAGAGAGAGAGAGAGAGACAGAAAAAGGGATCTATTTCTGTATCACCCTCCTTTCTCAGCCTCTTAACCCCTTCCCTTGTCTTTTAGCCTTTTAACCCCCTAACCCTTATCTTAACCCCTTACCAATGTGGGGAACCTGTACATGGTCATTCAATTTGCTAGAAATTGCAGCCAAATGCCTCTACATGTTAAAAAAAAAATGAAAGGATATATACGTTTGTTATAATCCTATAGATATATGTTAGTTATGTTGGTGGATGTTGAATGGGATGGCCATGGTTGGCACGGGTCTTCTCTTAGTGTTAAACCTGGCTCACACCAGTGTCCTTTCTCAGTAATTACAACCCTATAGATATATGTTGGCTGTTGGTAGGTGTTCAATGAGATGGTCGTGGTTGGGACGGATCTTGTCTTAGCGTTAAACCTGGTGCTGGCCTACACCAATGTCCTCAGTGGATCTACTGCTATCACTACCTTCACTACCATCATCATCAATAACAGCCCACCTCCATCATCACTGCCACTATCTCTAGTCATCAACACCACCACTGCCTTGACCATGGCTGTCATTATCATATAGTACCACTGCCACTATAGTCACCACCATCTCCTCTGCCCTCACTACTACCGCCATCACCACCACCCCATCTACCTCAGCCACCATCCCCTCTGCCCTCACCACTACCCCTTCCTCTGCTGTCCCCACCATCAAGTTCTACTCAAAAATATTTGGGAACCTCTCTCCCTCTCCCACTTGGGTTTCAAATGTCTTTTTAACCCTTTTAATACCAAACTTCCATTATATATATATATAAGAGCCTTTGTTGTACTCCAAACACCAGCTTATTGAAAAAGTTATATGACTAATCCCTTTAAATTCTGATTATTTGAAACTCAAGCAATGTCTGTTTTTCATTAGGAATATAGTACTGAAAGGGTGAAATGGGCTATGTGAACTGATGAACAACCTTTTTATGTAGTAAAACATGATCAAAGTTAAGACTGGGTATGTTGTATTGTGACACAAACTACCATTTACAAGGTGGACTGGGTGTATATTATGACACCAACACTATCACTTTACTGGGTGTATATTATGACACCAACACTATCATTTTACAGAGTGTACTGGGTGTATATTATCATGACACCAACACTACCATTTTACAGAGTGTACTGGGTGTATATTATCATGACACCAACACTACCACTTTACAGAGTGGACTGGCTGTGTTGTATTGTGACACCAACACTACCATTTTACAGGGTGTACTGGGTATATTTTATCATGGCACCAGCTCTACAACATTACAGAGTAGACTAGGTATATTTTATCATGGCACCAGCAGTACCACTTTACTGGGTGTTTTATTGTGGCACCATCACTACCACTTTACAGGGTGAATGAGGTGTGTTTTATTGTGGCACCATCACTACCACTTTACAGGGTGTACTGGCTGTGTTGTATTGGGACACAACACTACCACTTTACAGGGTGAATGAGGTGTGTTTTATTGTGGCACCATCACTACCACTTTACAGGGTGTACTGGCTGTGTTGTATTGGGACACAACACTACCACTTTACAGGGCAGAGTCCTCAAACACTCCTTCCAGCAGGTCCAGTCAGAAACAAACGTCTCCAACTGATCCGCCTAGATTGCCAAGCGAGACCGGTCAAGCTGATGGATGTTACCCAACCATCTTGCTCAGAGTCTACCCCTGGGTCTCCTGCCGGTTAGTTTTACCTGTAAAATTTGTCCAGCAATTTTTTTTCCTGAGATATTCTAACCACATGCCCATAGCATTGGAGCTGTGATCTCTCAATTCAGAGTAGTAGCTCTACCTGGAGGGACTCTGATCTCTGAGCTGCGCACTCTATCAAGTAACGTTACTCCAAAAACCCTTCAGAGGAACCCCATTTTGGCCGCTTGTATTTATGATAGTATTCTTTCTGTCATTATCCAAGATTCATGACCACAGGTAAGGGCTGGCATGATTACCAAATTGATTACCACTTTTACGCCTACCTCCCTTCTTATTACTGAATGCTGAAGCTAGCACAATTCTTGCACTTAATTCAGTCTCCTGCCTTCCATCACCTGTGAATACGGTTGAGAGATACTTGAACTTCTCTATCTGCTTCAGTGGAACTCCATTCACATGTAGTGTGCACTGCGCAGGCTTCCTTGAGAGGACGAGTGTCTCAGTTTTCACAGCACTCTGCATCAAACCCATCAAATGCAAGTCGAAGATCATTTTCTGTGGAGTTAAGTAACACCATGTTGTCTGTAAATTCCAGCCAAATGATTTTACACCTGCCAGTCATGATACAACCTCCAACCTGGCTCCGCATGTAAATAATGAACATATCCCTCTCCTTTAAAACGACACGGTGCAAACGATGCCTGGAAAGCCTAACATCTCTTTGGTCAGGGTTGATCTAAGATTTAATATCAAATATAGGTGTACAGTAACAAAACTGTCCACAATAGACTGGACAGTGGAGAGTACACCATGTCCACATTACACCACAATAGACTGGACAGTGGAGAGTACACCATGTCCACATTACACCACAATAGACTGGACAGTGGAGAGTACACCATGTCCACATTACACCACAATAGACTGGACAGTGGAGAGTACATCATGTCCACATTACACCACAATAGACTGGACAGTGGAGAGTACATCATGTCCACATTACACCACAATAGACTGGACAGTGGAGAGTACACCATGTCCACATTACACCACAATAGACTGGACAGTGGAGAGTACACCATGTCCACATTTCACCACAATAGACTGGACAGTGGAGAGTACACCATGTCCACATTTCACCACAATAGACTGGACAGTGGAGAGTACATCATGTCCACATTACACCACAATAGACTGGACAGTGGAGAGTACATCATGTCCACATTACACCACAATAGACTGGACAGTGGAGAGTACACCATGTCCACATTACACCACAATAGACTGGACAGTGGAGAGTACATCATGTCCACATTACACCACAATAGACTGGACAGTGGAGAGTACATCATGTCCACATTACACCACAATAGACTGGACAGTGGAGAGTACATCATGTCCACATTACACCACAATAGACTGGACAGTGGAGAGTACATCATGTCCACATTACACCACAATAGACTGGACAGTGGAGAGTACATCATGTCCACATTACACCACAATAGACTGGACAGTGGAGAGTACATCATGTCCACATTAAACCACAATAGACTGGACAGTGGAGAGTACACCATGTCCACATTACACCACAATAGACTGGACAGTGGAGAGTACACCATGTCCACATTACACCACAATAGACTGGACAGTGGAGAGTACACCATGTCCACATTACACCACAATAGACTGGACAGTGGAGAGTACATCATGTCCACATTACACCACAATAGACTGGACAGTGGAGAGTACATCATGCGCACATTACACCACAATAGACTGGACAGTGGAGAGTACATCATGTCCACATTACACCACAATAGACTGGACAGTGGAGAGTACATCATGTCCACATTACACCACAATAGACTGGACATTGGAGAGTACATCATGTCCACATTACACCACAATAGACTGGACAGTGGAGAGTACATCATGTCCACATTACACCACAATAGACTGGACAGTGGAGAGTACATCATGCGCACATTACACCACAATAGACTGGACAGTGGAGAGTACATCATGTCCACATTACACCACAATAGACTGGACAGTGGAGAGTACATCATGCGCACATTACACCACAATAGACTGGACAGTGGAGAGTACATCATGTCCACATTACACCACAATAGACTGGACAGTGGAGAGTACATCATGTCCACATTACACCACAATAGACTGGACATTGGAGAGTACACCATGTCCACATTACACCACAATAGACTGGACAGTGGAGAGTACATCATGTCCACATTACACCACAATAGACTGGACAGTGGAGAGTACATCATGCGCACATTACACCACAATAGACTGGACAGTGGAGAGTACATCATGTCCACATTACACCACAATAGACTGGACAGTGGAGAGTACATCATGTCCACATTACACCACAATAGACTGGACAGTGGAGAGTACATCATGTCCACATTACACCACAATAGACTGGACAGTGGAGAGTACACCATGTCCACATTACACCACAATAGACTGGACAGTGGAGAGTACACCATGTCCACATTTCACCACAATAGACTGGACAGTGGAGAGTACACCATGTCCACATTACACCACAATAGACTGGACAGTGGAGAGTACACCATGTCCACATTACACCACAATAGACTGGACAGTGGAGAGTACACCATGTCCACAATAGCCACATTAGGCTCGCGAGATGGAATGGCTCTTTCAGCGCATCTCACTCACCATCCTCCATGGAAATGCCTTCTCTATTCTGTCTGGTGGGGCTGTGGGGTGGCCAGCGTGTGGGACCCCATTTGCTTATAATAGTGAGAGATGTGGAGGGTGAAAAAGACGGGGGCGATGACAGTGGGTGTTTGGCTCCTCTATGTTCAGACCTGGTGTACATGTGAGAGATGTGGAGGGCGAAGGAGATGGAGGCAATAACAGTGGGTGTTCCAGACCTGGTCTACATGTGTGTGTATGTTTACTTTGATATTATACACTTGGCTATATATATAGAAGTAGTGACACAGCAGTTCACCATAACGAGAACAATTATTTCACCTTATGCGGATCCGTATAACCATGGCCACTACGAGCTGAAGATCCGCATAAGTTGAAACAATTGTTCTCGGTATGGTGAACTGTTGTGTCACTACATCTACCAAAGTCGTCCCATGGACTGAGTGCTCTACCACTACGGATATTACCTTCCACCTCTCTCTCGCGCTCTCTCTCTTCTAGGATCTGTAATCCTATATCTCCCAATAGACTGGACAGTAGACAGCACAGCATGTCCTACCCAAGAACTTAAGGCTCCCTTCTATCCAGATATCGAACTCACACCCTTAAAATCAGGAGACCATCAACATAATCACTGACACGACTCTAGCTATTGAACATGTCTGAAGAAAATTTCAGATTTTTCCAATAGATTTGTCATCAATATTCAAACATAATATGTAGGTCATCAATGATAAAAATATACTAGCACAGCATTGCTGTCTCCTATAATAGAGGTGGTGTTAGACATATTGGATTGTTGTGGTCCACAATGGTATGGTAGGTGTTCTATATACACACACACACACACAGGGTGTCCCAAAACAATGTATACACAAAGGCTGTGCATTCTAATAGATATTGTCTGTACAGGTAATCAATGTCTGTATACATTTTTGGGGGACACCTTATATGCCTGACGTGTGTGAATGTATATATATATATATAATGTGAGTGTCGCGTTCAATCGGAGGTAACCACAGTAAGTAAGGTACTCAATACATTAGTAGAGTGTAAACATCATTCTTTCTTGATGATTTTTCTTTTGGATGAAACAGTTTTAGTCCTGTAGAAGCCATTCCTATATGAAACATGATATATATATATATATACACGTCAGTAATGATACAAAATGGTGAATATAGGTTTGCCTAAGAGGATCCCTAGAGTTTGTTAATTACTGGACGATATTCAAATATCAAACAGTACAATCTATATATTGTGTACGAGCCCCCCCCCCCCCCCCCCCCAACCTGAAGTGCCCCGGGACCCTCAAGGTGTAAGCCCAACCCTGACCAGGGCTACATTATCTTATGTGATTTAAGTGAGGTTTTGGCTGCTATTTCTAGTTTGAATGAACTCATACAGGCTACCACCCCCGTTCGTTGTTTTGACTGTTGGCAGTCTGTCACTCTCTATCACTTCCTTTTTCCTTCTCTGTTTCTGTCTCTCTATCTCTCTCTAGTCACTTCCTCTTTCTCTCTGTCTCTCTGGCTCACCTCAATCTTTCTCTCTCTCTAGTTCCCCCTCACTTTATCTGTCTGTCACTTACTTCCGCTTTCGTTGTCTGTTTTTTTTTTGTCTATCTTTATCTCGTCTCAGTCACTCCCTCCCTCGTTTCTCCACGTGGTTCTTGTTTATTTCTATCGTTGTCTATTTCCTTCTCTCTCCCCTCTCTCTCTA
>OZ024763.1:8636429-8658929 GCA_964016885.1 Eledone cirrhosa
CACACACACACACACACACACACACACACACACACAACGGTGCCATCCAGTTCCACACTGTAAATGTGGTTGCAGGTCCGAAACTATGGTTCCACTGTATGAAGGGTTCGGTGCAACCAACTGGCCTGTCCCTCCTCATAATGGTGCCATCCAGCTGTAAAAAAACTCGGCCAAATTTACAGTCCTCGGAGCAAGATGCGACGTGGCCAATTGTGGCCCGAGTTGTCCCTCAGCGTGAGCAACACGCCTAACCCATGCTGACATGGAAGAATTGGTGCTAAACAGAAATGATGATGACTGTGTGTGTGTGTGTTTGAAAGCGTTAATTAGTTGTGTAGTAACCATTTTATTAACTTGTCTTTTCTCTCTTCTCCAGCAACAAAAGTATTGTAGTTGCTGCTGATGAAAGTGTTGTCAGTTGGGGACCAAGCCCTACATATGGAGAACTGGTAAGTTGAAAATTAGATCAAATTGAATTTAATGGGGTTCTGTTGCTTCCCACAATATTTGTGTCCTCTTTTCCTTCTTTTTCTTACTTGCCTTCTTTGTCTTTTTCTTATTCTACTTCGTCTACTTCTTGTCTTCATCGCCCATTTATTCCTGAGAAGTTTTGGGGGTCAGTCCTCAAACACTCCTTCTGTAATTTCTTCACTTATTCGATGGAGAAGGGATAAGGCTGTCGTGGTTCATTTGTCTGGTATGGTGCATGTCGTGTGTACACGGCCCTTAATCTAGGACAGTGTCTGACTGTCGGAGGATGAGTTTGACTGGGGTTGGTACGTCTGTCAAAGGGTGTATATATATATATATATATATATATATATATATATGTAATTTACAAATATTTATTTAGATGTCTTATACTTATGTCTGTATGTGCTGGTATATATATATAAATTTTAAGGTACAACATATCAATTATGTATATTTGTGCTTCAATGGAATATATATATATATATATATATATATGTGTGTGTGTGTGTCTGTATAATTGGTATATACACATGTATGTGATATACATACATGCTTTTTTTTTTCCATATATATTTCATCTTTTTATCTTATTGTATACACATACACACCTCATATTTACAATGTTTATACATCTTCAGTGTGTATATATCTAGAATTTATATCGACACTTCAGAATGTTTTTCATCTACATAGATCCACAGTGGATTTGAACTAATAACCCCTTGATTTGTAAAATAATAGTTTCTACTATAGGCACAAGGCCAGCAATTTGAAGGGGGAGGGGAAAGTCAATTAAATCAACCCCAGTGTATTACTGGTACTTTATTTTATCGACCCCCATAAGGATGAAAGGCGAAGTTAACCTTGGCGATATTTGAACTCTGAACATAAAGGGATGTAACTCTATGCTACAAAGCATGGTGTCCGATGCTCTACCACCATCATCATCATCATCATCATCGTTTAACCTCTATCTTCCACGCTAGCATGGGTTAGACGGGAGTTGTCCCACTTGAGGCAAGGTAGGTCAGGTGACCGTGTCTCGCTCAGATAGGACTATCTGGCAGGTTTTCTATGGCTGGATGCCCTTCCTAACACCAACCAATTACTGCTAAGCCACCAGTGAATATACTAAGAGGATTATTTAATCTTAGCACTTTAACATTTAAACCGGACATATCCAGCCAGAATTCTCTCACCTCTTTCTGTTGTAATCAGCCACTCATACTGATGTTAAGGTATTGTTCTCAGCATAAATAATATCAAAATATTATAGATTCAATATTATGTGAGGTAAAGCCTTTACTATGAAAATACAATAGTATATATAGAGTAATGTAAAGGGTTAAGGGTATGTGTGTGTGTGTGTGTGTATATATATATATATATAGTTTGGATCTAGCTGTCAAAACAGCCGGAGCTCAGCCGTGGGGGGGGGGGGGGGGCTGACTCTTTTCCTATATATACATATATATATATATATACATATATATACATATATATATAAAACACCAAGCCACCAGTGAAAGTATTAATGTTGTTCTTCAATGGAAGAGTGCTGGGGTCACAACAAAAATGCATCCTGTCTGTGCTTATCATGCCCCACCCCACAAGACTAACAGGAGGGTTGGTGTCACACATATACATACAAGCAGGTATGCATGCTTGCTGTCAGGTGTCGTAGAGTCATTAGCATATTTAATGAACTCTTAGCAATGATATATATAATCCCCCATTTTTTCCTTTGCCCCCTTTCTATATATATATGTATATATAAACGGGGTGTCCCCCAAAAATGTATACACAACATTCTAATCAAAGTGAATTCATTTTTTTGTGAGCCCTCCCCCTGTATTTTTCTTTCTCTCACATACTCTCCTCTCTCACTCACTCTCTCCTCTCTCACTCACTCACTCTCTCCACTCTCTCCACTCTCTCACACTCTCCTCTCTCTCACTCACACTCTCTTCTCTCTTCTCTCTCACTCACACTCTCCTCTCTCACTCACTCACTCTCTCCTCTCTCACTCACTCATTGTCAAATACTAACCTGGGGTTTGTTCTTTTGGGTTATTTCAGGGTTACGGAGAGAACAAGCCTCACTCCTCGACAGTGCCGCAGGAGGTGAAGACCCTGGAAGGGATCTATATCCATGGAGTTGCTTGTGGGTACGGTCACGCCCTCTACCTGGCGAGAGCTGATACTGAAGCCAACAGACAGAAGCTGGAGCGATTGCCAATATTCTCTCCATAATACCACACCATTGCCCCCTGCCCCAGCCAAGCCCTTCCCTCACCTGTCATCATCATCATAACCCTTTTCCCTTCAGTTCCTCTCTACACTCCCAGATCTCTCCCTCTCAAACATCGGAAGGCATGTGGCCTAGTGGTTAAGGTGTTGAGACTCACTGTTATAAAGATGTCGGTTCGATACCCAGGCTGGAGCTTCTGGGTTTGATACCCAGGCTGGCAGCCTCTAGGTTTGATACCCAGGCTGGCAGCCTCTGGGTTTGATTCCCAGGCTGGCAGCCTCTAAGGTGTTGGGACTCACTATCATAAAGGATGTGGGTTCAATTCCCAGACTGGGAGCCTCCTATCGCTGAAACACCTGAGAAGAAAAACCTCCTCATATGAGGCCAACTACATATACACAGGTGTGAGCTGTGACAATATGAGAGACTTTAAACACTCCCAAAAAATCTACAAGATGCAATCTTGTAGGGGCCAGCTAAACCTACGCAGATGTGAGTTGTAATTGTAAGATATGACGGGGTCCTTTCATTAAAACACCCAAGTGTCCTATGAAGTACGACATTGTATGAAGCCTGCTTAGGTGTGTGTTGTAAGAACATGGTAGGTGTAGGGACCCTATCATTAAAACACTTCATAAAAACCTCCTATGAGATACAATGCTAGCTAAACCTGCATTCGTAGGGGCTGTAACAACATGATAGCCCCAATGGTCCCTATCATTAAAACACCTAGGATATTTCCTATGAGATAACTTTGAATTTCATGATAGGTCTTGGGCCCTTACCATTAAAACACTTTAGAAACCTCCAATGAGATAACAACCTCATAGGAGGCTAGCTAAACCTGCATTGGTAGAGGCTGTGACATGATAATACAAGACCCCTATCAGTAAAAACCCCTGGGAAATCTATGATTTGTACATTATTCTATGTACTCTACATGCACCTTTGATGAGTTGTAGTGCACTTGAGCACTGTACACAATAATTTTCATTATTTCATGCAACCTTGTAGGAGGTCCATGTAGAAAGGACCTGGAAAATATCCTATGATATACAATCTCGTCGGGGCCCAGCTAAACTTGATAGTACAGCGGCCCCTATCATTAAAATATCTGGGAAATATTCGACGATATACAATCTCGTATGGGGTCCAGCTAAACCTACATTGGTAGGAGCTGTAAATTTCTTTCTCTCTTTCCCCTCTCTCAGTGTATCTCCTCCTCCTCCTTCCATAATTCCATTGCCTTTCATATATCTGCCCCTCCCCCAAAAACAATTATTAAACAAAAAACCAAAACAATTTTCATCTATTTCATTTCATGTTTTAATTCTTCCTCATACAATTTGTTTATGTTCGGAGTTCAAATCCAGTTGGGGGGGGGGGGGGGGGGGGGGCTGAGGTTTTCCAGAATCATTGGTAGAGGGAGGTCCCCCACCGTGTGCAAAAATAATCCCCTGGGGGGGTATCTTTTGTTGGCGATCTCTTCCAATTTTTCTGAGTTGAAAGAATCCCCAGCCATGGGTCAACTTTTGCCTTTCATCCTTCCGTAAAGTCAATAAAATAAAGTACCAGTCACATATTGGCGGGAGTCGGTATAATCAACCTTTTTTTTTTAACAAGACTCCAGGCCCGGGTCCCTTCCCTCCCTCCCTTCCAAAAAAAAAATTGTTGGCCCTGTGCCTAAATTAAAAACCATTGCTGTTGCTATTTTCTGTGGGTTGGCAGAATCGGTAGAGCGTCGGACATTCTTAACGGCATAGAGTTACGGCCCTTTGCGTTCTGAGCTGAAATTCCGCTGAGGTTAGCTTTAGCCTTTGATCCTTACACGGTGGGGTCGATAAAATAAAGTACCAGTAATGCACTGGGGGTCGATTTAAATCGACTCCCCACCCTCCCCTACAACAACAAAAAAATTGTTGGCCTTGTGCCTAAATCAGAAACCATTGCTGTTATTTTATCATAATCATCATCACTATCATAATCATCATCATCATCATCATCATCAGTGCGTTGGATTGGCAGAATTGGTAGAGCACCAGACAATGATTCACCTTATGTCTTATTTTTAGTTATAAACACATTTCTTACATTCTGACTTTTTTTTTAATTTCGTTTAAAAATATATATTTTTTTTTTTTTAATTTTGTCTGCCTTATATTTCCTTGTGGAGAAGTTAGTGTGATAAAAATAAAGTACCAGTGATATACTGGGGGTGAAATATGATCAAATGTTCCCTTCTGGAGTTGTGTGTATGTTAGAAATGTTTTGTGAGATAGGATCTTGGCAGAATCGGTTGAGCAACTGACCAATGTGCCATAGGTGTGGGCTGTAACATAAGGGGACTGGCTCCTATGAGATACAGCCTAAGATACCAGGTAAACCTTTATAGGTGTGAACTGTGACAAAAACAATATAAAACTGGAATCCTTATAATTGACCCTTTAGCATTTCAACCGGCCAGAATTCCCTCGCCTCTTTCTGTTCAAACTGGCTGTAACTAGCCACTCATGTTTAGGTTAAGGTATTGTTCTCAAAATAAATATCAAAATCTCATAGATTCGATATTATGTGAGGTAAAGCCTTTACTGTGAAAATACAATAGTATATATAGAGTAGTGTAAATGTTATGTGAGGTAAAGCCTTTACTGTGAAAATACAATAGTATATATAGAGTAGTGTAAATATGTGAGGCAAAGCCTTTACTGTGAAAATACAATAGTATATATAGTAATGTAAATGCTAAAGGGTTAAAACACCCAAGAAATTTATGAGATGCAATCTTGTAGCAGGCCAGCTAAACCTACAGGTGTGGACTGATGATAACGTGATAGGACTGGGGGGAGGGGGGACCTCTCCATTAAAACACCTAAGAAACTTCCTATGAGGCCAAGTAAACCTAAGAAGGTGGGAGCTGTAACAACATGATAGGATTGGGGCCCCTATCATTAAAATAAAGGGTACATTCCAAGAAGATACCTCAGGAGGCCAGCTGAACCTACATAGGAGCTGTAACAACATGGCTGGGCCCCCCATCATTAACCCTTTAACATTTACATTATATTATTGTATTTTTGTGGTAAATGCTTTACCTTACATAATTATCTCACATAATATGGAATCTACAAGATTTTTGATGTTATTTATTTTGAGAACAATACCTTCACACCAGTATGAGTGGCTAATTAAAGCCACTTTGAAGAGAATTCTGGCCGGTTTAAATGCTAAAGGGTTAAAACATTGGGTACTTCCAGTGAGATACAACCTCGGGAGGCCAGCTAAACCTCTCCGGTCAAACAAACCAATGAACAGAAGAGATTACAGTCATGACCATCCTGAATTTTAATGTGGAAGTGGCCGAGCATTCCACAAACTAATGCACCACACTTAACATAATTCTCAGGGAGATTCAGTAGGACTGCATGAAAGCTGGGCCTTTGAATTACAGCTACAACTTATCTTTGCTCAAGAACACAGAAATCAAACTCGTGGTCATACATTCATGAACAAAACACCATAACCACTGACTTATTTGCCTTCTCAAGGGTTATATTACATTAGATAGTTTGGAAACTGATAAAATATAAAAATACCATCTTTGTGCTACTTCTCCGAAGTGAGAGATCAAAACTCTGATACTATAGGCTTGTGGTTAGAATGTCTCAGGAAAGAATCACTGGACAGATTTGAGAGATCACAGCTCCAATACTACAGACATGTAGTTAGAATGTCTCAGGAAAGAATCACTGGACAGATTTGAGAGATCACAGCTCCAATACTACAGACATGTAGTTAGAATGTCTCAGGAAAGAATCACTGGACAGATTTGAGAGATCACAGCTCCAATACTACAGACATGTAGTTAGAATGTCTCAGGAAAGAATCACTGGACAGATTTGAGAGATCACAGCTCCAATACTACAGACATGTAGTTAGAATGTCTCAGGAAAGAATCACGACAGATTTGAGAGATCACAGCTCCAATACTACAGACATGTAGTTAGAATGTCTCGGGAAAGAATCACTGGACAGATTTGAGAGATCACAGCTCCAATACTACAGACATGTAGTTAGAATGTCTCGGGAAAGAATCACTGGACAGATTTGAGAGATCACAGCTCTGATACTACAGACATGTACTTAGAATGTCTCAGGAAAGAATCACTGGACAGATTTGAGAGATCACAGCTCCAATACTACAGACATGTAGTTAGAATGTCTCGGGAAAGAATCACTGGACAGATTTGAGAGATCACAGCTCCAATACTACAGACATGTAGTTAGAATGTCGGGAAAGAATCACTGGACAGATTTGAGAGATCACAGCTCTGATACTACAGACATGTACTTAGAATGTCTCAGGAAAGAATCACTGGACAGATTTGAGAGATCACAGCTCTGATACTACAGACATGTAGTTAGAATGTCTCAGGAAAGAATCATTGGACAGATTTGAGAGATCACAGCTCCAATACTACAGACATGTAGTTAGAATGTCTCAGGAAAGAATCACTGGACAGATTTGAGAGATCACAGCTCTGATACTACAGACATGTAGTTAGAATGTCTCAGGAAAGAATCATTGGACAGATTTGAGAGATCACAGCTCTGATACTACAGACATGTAGTTAGAATGTCTCAGGAAAGAATCATTGGACAGATTTGAGAGATCAAAACTCTAATACTACAGACATGTAGTTAGAATGTCTCAGGAAAGAATCATTGGACAGATTTGAGAGATCAAAACTCTAATACTACAGACATGTAGTTAGAATGTCTCAGGAAAGAATCACTGGACAGATTTGAGAGATCACAGCTCTGATACTACAGACATGTAGTTAGAATGTCTCAGGAAAGAATCACTGGGCAGATTTGAGAGATCACAGCTCTGATACTACAGACATGTAGTTAGAATGTCTCAGGAAAGAATCATTGGACAGATTTGAGAGATCACAGCTCTGATACTACAGACATGTAGTTAGAATGTCTCAGGAAAGATTTGAGAGATCACAGCTCCAATACTACAGACATGTAGTTAGAATGTCTCAGGAAAGAATCACTGGACAGATTTGAGAGATCACAGCTCCAATACTACAGACATGTAGTTAGAATGTCTCGGGAAAGAATCACTGGACAGATTTGAGAGATCACAGCTCCAATACTACAGACATGTAGTTAGAATGTCTCGGGAAAGAATCACTGGACAGATTTGAGAGATCACAGCTCCAATACTACAGACATGTAGTTAGAATGTCTCGGGAAAGAATCACTGGACAGATTTGAGAGATCACAGCTCTGATACTACAGACATGTACTTAGAATGTCTCAGGAAAGAATCACTGGACAGATTTGAGAGATCACAGCTCCAATATTACAGACATGTAGTTAGAATGTCTCGGGAAAGAATCACTGGACAGATTTGAGAGATCACAGCTCCAATACTACAGACATGTAGTTAGAATGTCTCGGGAAAGAATCACTGGACAGATTTGAGAGATCACAGCTCTGATACTACAGACATGTACTTAGAATGTCTCAGGAAAGAATCACTGGACAGATTTGAGAGATCACAGCTCTGATACTACAGACATATAATTAGAATGTCTCAGGAAAGAATCACTGGACAGATTTGAGAGATCACAGCTCCAATACTACAGACATGTAGTTAGAATGTCTCAGGAAAGAATCACTGGACAGATTTGAGAGATCAAAACTCTAATACTACAGACATGTAGTTAGAATGTCTCAGGAAAGAATCACTGGACAGATTTGAGAGATTACAGCTCCAATACTACAGACATGTAGTTAGAATGTTTCAGGAAAGAATCATTGGACAGATTTGAGAGATCACAGCTCTGATACTACAGACATGTAGTTAGAATGTCTCAGGAAAGAATCACTGGACAGATTTGAGAGATCACAGCTCTGATACTACAGACATGTAGTTAGAATGTCTCAGGAAAGAATCACTGGACAGATTTGAGAGATCACAGCGCTGATAATACAGACATGTAGTTAGAATGTCTCAGGAAAGAATCATTGGACAGATTTGAGAGATCACAGCTCTGATACTACAGACATGTAGTTAGAATGTCTCAGGAAAGAATCACTGGACAGATTTGAGAGATCACAGCTCCAATACTACAGACATGTAGTTAGAAAGTCTCAGGAAAGAATCATTGGACAGATTTTACAGGTCTAGACCCACCCAAGCAAGATAGTTGGATAACATCCATGAGCTTGGGAGATCTAATTAGAGATGGTTGCTTCTGTCAGGACCAGCTGAAAGGAGTGTTTCTGGACTCTGCCCCCATGACCCTCTCAGGAATAAGTGGGCGGAGAAGAAAAGTATAAAAATTTTATTTCAACAAAAAAATACAAATATTTTTTTATAACAGTTTGTAGATTTTTTTTCAATTATTACTTTTTTAATAATTTTATTGCCATTTTCTAGGGTTTTTTTTTTTTTTTTTTTTTTTTTTTTGCTTCAATTAAATGGCTGAATATTTTATAATCTCTGATATACACCAGATCCGAACACAAAGGAACCAAACTCCCACTCTCACTGCCTCTGTCTTTCTCCATCTCACTAATGTGAGCAAATGGGAGCCCATACGCTGGCTGGCCTGTGGCTCAGGCAGACAGAATACAGAGGTTGTGAGAGGTGACCTAAAATCTCTGGAACTTGAAGATGACAAAGGATCTCAATGTGTGGAGAGATGCCCTGCTGAGAAGAGCCCGTCCAACCCATGCAGGCGGTGAAAAGTGGATGTAAAAATGGCGAATGACAATGATATATATATATATTCCCTCTTTTAACATTCTTTCTCTCCCTCACCTTATATATATATATATAAACATATATGTATACATATATATATATATGTGTGCGTATCATCACCATCATCGTTTAACGTCTATCTTCCACGCTAGCATGGGTTAGACGGGAATTGTCCCACTTGAGGCAAGGTTGGTCGGGTGACCGTATCTCGCTGGATGCCCTTCCTAGCACCAACCACATTTACAGTGTGAACTGGGAACTTTTTATTGTATTATCTACATGGCCACATTACAGTGTGGACTGTGTTTTTTTTTTTTGTCGTGACACCTACACAACCTCATTAGTTTGGACTGGATATTGTGATTTATATATATATATATATATAGACACATATATATATGTGTCTATATATATGACATTTGTAAATCAATAGTGGAGTGTTGAAGTGTGTGGAAATATTTAGACTGTAAACATTTTAAAAGCAGGTAATAGCTATGAGACTCAGTTAATTGCTAGAAATAACAGCTAAGAAAATTTATGATAATTCTGTGAGGTAAAGCCTTTACCATGAAAATACAATAGTAAATATAGAGTATTGTAAATGATAAAGGGTTAAACCAGCCCTATCTGGTCAGAATTCTCTCACCTCTTTCTATTCAAACTGGCTGTGACTGGCCACTCATACTGATGTTAAGGTACTGTTCTCAAAATAAATAATATCAAAATCTCATAGATTCAGTATTATGTGAGATAAAGCTTTTACCATGAAATATAAAGTAATGTAAATGTTATGTGAGGTAAAGCCTTTACTGTGAAAATATAGTATATATAATGTAAATACTAATGGGTTAAACCCTTAGAAACCTTGCTTTCCTTTCAATATATATTATAGTTCTATGATGCTGGTTATTTTCCAATCTTTTGGGTCCTACCTTCCCTAGCTTTACCTTGGATTTATTCTATCTTAATCAATAATCTGTCCTGGAAGAGATTGGTGCCAATCAATGGTTGAAACAGTAAGGAAGAGGAAACTTCAGTATTGTGATCATGTCATCAGGATTGGACGAGTGTATATATGGATGTATTCATAGCTGTATATATATGGGTGTATGTGTGTATAATAATGAAAATTGTGTACAGTGCTCAGGTGCACTACAACTCACCAAAGGTGCATGTATGGTACATAGAATAATATATAAATATCAGGAAGCTGGGTGTTGAGGAATGGCTTGTAAGGACAGTGCAAACTTTGTACAGAGGTACTCTCAGTAAAGTCAGGGTAGGAATGGAGTTTAGTGAGGAATTCCAGATACAAGTAGGAGTACATCAGGGTTCGGTCCTCAGCCCGCTCTTGTTCATTATAGTCCTCCAAGCCATAACAGAGGAGTTTAAGACTGGCTGTCCATGGGAACTTCTCTATGCTGACGATCTGGCTCTTATGGCAGAATCAGTAGAGGAGCTAGAGAATAAATTCCGGCTATGGAAACAGCAGTTGGAAGCAAGAGGACTGAGAGTAAATCTAGCTAAGACAAAAGTGTTGATGAGTAGAAAAGAGGACAAAACCCTGATTCCGTCAGGGAAATGGCCATGTTCGATATGCAGAAAAGGAACTGGCATAAATTCTATAAAATGCACACAATGTAGGTCCTGGGTACACAAGAGATGTAGCGGGATAGCAGGCAAACTAACAGGTAGGGAGAACTATGTATGCAGTAGATGTACAGGGAAATTAGACAGTAGAAGTCGCACTGATAGACACATTTTTCAAATGCGAGAGGGCGCTATAGAAGTGGTCGATAGCTTCCGGTACCTAGGAGATCAGATTAGCATGGGAGGAGGGTGTTCCGAGGCCATAGTATCTAGAATAAGGACGGGTTGGAAGAAGTTTAGGGAGCTGCTTCCTCTGTTGACGAAGAAGGGTTTCTCCCTGCGTACGAAAGGCCGGTTGTATGATGCCTGTGTGAGGAGCGCGATGCTGCATGGTAGTGAGACATGGGCAGCTACCGCAGAAGATATGCGACGGCTGGAGAGAAATGAGGCAAGCATGCTCCGTTGGATGTGCAGTGTAAATGTGCGTGAACGACCCAGCATAAATGTGTTGAGAGAGAAACTGTGTCTGAGAGGGATAGAATGTAGTGTACGGGAGAGGAGACTGAGGTGGTATGGACATGTGATGCGCATGGAGGATGACCGATGGGTGAAGAAGTGCCAGGAAATGCCAGTTGAAGGAAGACGTGGTAGAGGTAGACCACGAAAAACATGGGCGGAGGTGGTGAGAACAGACCTCAGATCATTGAAGCTCACGGTGGAGATGACGAGGGACCGTGACGAGTGGAGAGATGCTGTGCTGAATAAGACCCGTCCCACCCTTGCAAGCAGGGAAAAGCGGACGTAAAATGATGATGATGATGATGATGATCAGGAAAGTGAACAGTGAATGAGTCATGACATATACACAGATACATGTGTGTGTATGGAGGGGGAATATCAGGTGTAGTGTTGGTGAATTTCAGGAAACATGGAAGTTTTAAAGGATGCAGTGTCTCAACAGTTAACAACTGATGCAGGTAGTTTGTTCCATGCTTCAGCAACTCTGAGTGTGAAAAATATGTTTGTATATATGATGAAAGGGCCAGGAGATGGCAAAAAAAGGGAGATGGACAGATGATATTAGGAAAAGAACAAAAAGGGGTTTGGTGGAATGTACAGTAATGACGAGAGACATGAAAAGATGGAGAATGCTGGGCCATAATTCTAGGATCCCTTGACCCTCAGATATGAGGAAGACGTGTGTATATCCCAGATATTAGGAAGACCTGTGTATACCTCAGATACGAGAATGTGTGTATATCTGGCTGTGAGTACCTCAGAGAGGAGGAAGGAATTAATAATGATAACACATGGAGCTTCTCTGTTGGGTCTGATGGTTCCGTGGTTAAACATATTCTATATTACTTGATCTGGTCATCGGTAGGGTGTACTGCATAAACTGAGCTGTGA
Organism: Eledone cirrhosa; assembly: GCA_964016885.1. NCBI lineage: Eukaryota > Metazoa > Mollusca > Cephalopoda > Octopoda > Eledonidae > Eledone > Eledone cirrhosa. Next base: position 8,648,935 of record OZ024763.1, read on the forward strand.
AAGAGAGAAAATAGGAGCCAAGTTAGAAACTGTTTCGGTGATGGTGGTGGTTGGGTAGTGGTACTTTATGGTGGTGGTGGTGGTGGGAAAGTAGATGTTAAAATGATTATATACATATAAACAATTCAATCTGGTCTACCACTCGTGGTAGGGTCTATACCGTAGTTAGAACTCAATGTAATCTGTTAGCAAATAATTCAGTGAGATCTATATATATATATATATATATATTTATATATATATATATAGAGAGAGAGAGAGAGGGGGGGGGGGGAAGTAGTGATGTGGAGCAACTGAGAAAATATATATGAAAATAAAATATAAAAAAACAGAAACTACTTTCTAGGTTCTGTTGTTACTTACGGTAGACGATGCCCATTCGAGGCAGTGTAGTCGGTTGAATCAGCTGATTTGGTTGGCCATAATCACTGGAGGTCCGTATTGAGATACTATCCTGTTCAAAGCTCATAGGTTCACCTCTCAGTGGTTCAAACAAAGTCTGTTCATATCCAATTGGTACACTTCTCACTGGTTCAGATCTCATTGGTTCAACTCTCACTGATTCAGATCTCACTGGTTCAACTCTGACTGGCTCAACTCTGGTTGGATCATCATATCTGGTTGACTCAGCTGTAACTGCTACTTTCACAGCTGTCTCACTGTTCAGTGAATAATTGACCATTGACATAGAAATCGGTGAATCAAGATTGTCTGTTTGTTCCTCATCATTCGGCGCTGAACTTTCTTGATCTTCATTAACAGAGAGTGGAGTAGAAGGGACATAATTAATTTAGCGAGATATATATATATAAAAGAAAATACTGACATGGCTATAAAAATGAGGCTTGTTTGCATAATTGCAAACGAATCAAATGTTATTATTACTATTCGAAAAACTCAGATTACATTTATATATATGTATTCCACCCTTGCAAGCAGGGAAGAGCGGAGGTAAAATGATGATGATGATATATATATATATTTAAGTTTGGGGGTTTACCACTGGACAAAACTGGTCATTCTGTATTCATTAGAAATATGGTAATGAAAGGGTTAATGACATAGATAGTGTCTTACATTAGAAATATGGTAATGAAAGGGTTAATGATATAGACAGTGTCTCTCATTAGTAATATGGTAATGAAAGGGTTAATGACATAGACAGTGTCTTTCATTAGTAATATGGTAATGAAAGGGTTAAAGACATAGACAGTGTCTCTCATTAGTAATATGGTAATGAAAGGGTTAATGACATAGACAGTGTCTTTCATTAGTAATATGGTAATGAAAGGGTTAATGATATAGACAGTGTCTTACATTAGCAATATGGTAATGAAAGGGTTAATGACATAGACAGTGTCTTTCATTAGTAATATGGTAATGAAAGGGTTAATGACATAGATAGTGTCTTACATTAGAAATATGGTAATGAAAGGGTTAAATAAAAAATATTCAATTTTTTGCTTACGTGGTGAATTTCGCAGCAGATTCATCATGGCTTCTGTATTTTGGTGATAAATAGGATAAATTAAAGGAGTTTCTGATCCTGATTGCTGGAACATTCTGGATATAGTTGCGGGGTCATACTGGCTGTTGACTGAAATGAAGCAACATAGATGAATTATTATTAAGATAATATTAGGTTTAGATGGCTGCATCGAAACACTGGTGTAGTGGTTCTGAGAACAATGCGGCTTTGCAGATGATCAATGCAAATTGACAATGGAAAGGCGCTCCCGCCTGAGTTAGAAGAGAACTATTGACCTTCAGGAGAAGCAGAGACCCCTGATTGTATTCAGCAACCAAAACAAATATGAAGTACACCAAATCCAATGCGCCTAGGGGTGGCCCTGGTTCTTCTTATTTGTGAGTGTAAACTCAACTAGATTAGATTAGATTAGATACATTGAATCCCTGTGTGTGGTAAGAAGTGACTAAAAGGGTTGGTATCAGTAGGGTCTCTAGTAACAATAGTAGGGTCGCTAGTAACAATAGTAGAGTCTCTAGTAACAATAGTAAGGTCTCTAGTAACAATAGTAGGGTCTCTAGTAACAATAGTAGGGTCGCTAGTAACAATAGTACAGTCTCTAATAACAATAGTACAGTGTCTAATATCAATAGTACTCACCCATATATGGAAGTGCTCGGTTCATAACACTTGTCTTGCTCATTGGCATGTATGTGTCTATGAGATTGTTTGCGCTGGGTTTTCTAGGGAGCGGCCTTTGTATCTGGTTAGGTTGGTCTTGTCTCATGCAATCTGGATAGATGAAGAAAACAAGGGAGAATCTTAGAAAAGGGGCCAAGATACAACATAATAAAATAGCACTGGTCTTGAAAGAATAGGTACGCTTTGGGTGAGTCCCAGGGCACCTCAGGTTGGTGGAGTGGTAGGGAACTTCAGGTTTTCTAGTTGGTGGGGGGTCACTTCTGGTTTTAGGGGGCCCGGAGCACTTCAGATTTGGTGGTGGTGGTGGTGGTGGGGGGCTCTTGGAGAGCCTAGGACATTTCATGTTTGGGGGCCCTGGACACTTGAGGGTTGGAAGGCTCCTCATATACCGAAAATTAGGATACACAGCAAACCTCCCAATTTTACACATCAAAGTTAACTTGGTACAAGTAATTGGAATTGAAAGGTTATACATATAGGTGTTAAATTAAAAGATTCTAGCGACTAACCATCCTAAAACTAAAAACCTCAGGTGGCGTGGGGTGATATATACACATGTATATAGAAAGATTAACCCTTCACCATTTAAACCGGTCATATCCCCCCAAAAATGTATACACACTTGAAGTTATCTGCTGTTGAAGTGTGTATACATTTTTGGGGGACAGCCTGTAAATGACAAAGACTTAAAGGCTACTTACCTATTTGTTGATAGTTTGACTCAGTTTTCTCTCCTAAAGTAACAGAAAAATTAAGGTTTTTTAAAAAGCATTGAAACAGGTTGGATGGAGCTACAAATATTAACTTTGCATATTATTTTTGCTGTGATGGAGGGCGGTGGATTAGCAGTATCGGTAGAGGGTCGGACGCTATGTTTTGCAGCAAAGAGTTACGGTCCTTTATGATCTGAGTTCAAATCCTGCCGAGGTTAACTTTGCCTTTCATCCTTACGGGGTCGATAAAATAAAGTACCAATAATACACTGGGATAATTGCTGGTACCTTGTTCTGGGACCCAAGAGCTAAGAAGATCCCACAGCAACCATGCAACATCCATTTTGAGAAAAACCTTTGCCTGCTTCAGGCCCCAAAGAGGTCTTGTACCGCCCTGTTCACCCTATTTTATACACCATCAGCCGGTATAAGGAAGATAAGGGGTTTCACATCCTGATAGCGGCTGATGGTAACTTCTTTTTCTGTCTTTTAAGGGTGTTCACCCTATTCTATAAGATATCTTTATAGCATTTCTGCGCTTGAGCCCTTTCTTTATAAGTTCCCCTTCTCTGTGTCACCAATAAAACTAAGACCAATACACAGCTCGACTGATATATCTAACAAGTTGAGCAACTTAACATAAAAACCTCCACCTTGTCTCACCTGCTGTACAAGTGAAATAGTTTACTTACTTTTTCTGCCACTTTTACCTAGGGAAATAAATTTGGGAAAAAAAAAACATGAAAATTAGTTTTAATATTTTCACTCAGCATCATCATCATATCATCATATTATTATTATTATTATTATTCTTTGAGTCTCGGTCATTGATGTTATTTAACTGGAAAGTTTGTTCATATGAACATCAAGCCTCTACCTGCAACCTCAGACATTCAGGACGTTTCAGAGGGTTCTTGCTGTTCCCAGCAAGCATGCCTTTTGAAGTGTTCCAAAAAACAGGGCTGGACTAATCTTCTTTAGCCATCCTTGGAGACTCCTTGAGATAGTACCTATGGTATCGGTTAATTTTCTGCCTCTATATTTTTATGTTTATTGTTGTTTTTGTTATTGTGTATTTTTACTCAATTTTTATTGTAACACCCCCACCCATTATCCCTGTCTTTGTATTGACCCCTATATCAGCCCTTGTGGTCAGTATATAGGCTATGGTCAGTCAGTATGTTATGGTCAGACTGTTGTGGTCATTATATAGGCTATGGTCAGTCAGTTTGTTGTGGTCAGTCAGTTTGTTGTGGTCAGTCAGTTGTGGTCAATATATAGGCTATGGTCAGTCAGTTGTGGTCAGTGGAAGATGCAGTATAATATCAAAGTCTACTTACATTTTGATAGTACCAGATCTGTTGGAGAAGAAATAGGACAGAGTTAGATGAATAGGACAACAGTAATAATAACCACCCCAACAACTACAGCAATTGAACCCAAGACTCACACACACACACACATACACACACACACATATATATATATATATGTATGTGTGTGTGTGTGTGTGTGTGTGTAGAAGGTGAGTAATATTGTAGAACAATAAAACTATGCATATATCAGATAAGTAGCACTCAACAGTTGGTAGAACTGGAATATATATATATATATAACAATCCTCAATATATACATACATACACACACATTATGTGTATATATATATATATATATAACAGATTAAAGTTCAAGCAAAGAATCGCTGCTTTCACCCTTAATGGGATCTTCTTTGCTTAAACTTTAATCTGTTATTTTAATAAATATTTGCTCTACGGTTTTATATATTTTTATATATATATCTATCCTTATTGAACCCTTTTCAGATTTTAGTCTTCACATTTATTATTAGTACTATATATATATATATATATATATGTGTGTGAAGGCGCATGGCTTAGTGGTTAGAGCATTGGGCTTGCAATCAGAAGGTTGTGAGTTGAATTCTCGGATCGGGTGATGTGCTGTTTCTTTGAGCAAGACACTTTATTTCACATTGCTCCTCCAGTTTACTCAGCTGTAGAAATGAGTACCGGCCTGCCCGCCCAGCCAGTGGGATGGCGTTATCTTATGGCTAAAACAGCACGACGTGCTGTGACCCGAGGCACCGATTGGCGCTCGACAGACTGGTCGGTCAAGGTGATCAAGGTGATATATATATGTGTATGTATGTATATTTTATTTCCAAATGATAAAAGCAAAATTAAATTATGAGAAAAGGGGGAAGGGCAGATCTGGCTGTATGGGGAAGTAGAGGAAAGGAGTGTTAACCCTTTAGCATTTAAACCAGCCATATCCGGCCGGAATTATCTCACCTTTTTCTGTCCAAACCAGGCATAACCTGATGCTATTACTTATGTTAAGGTATTGTTCTCAAAATAAATAATTGTTTCTACTTTTGGAACAAGGCCAGCAATTATTCCAGTATATTACTGGTACTTTATTTTATCGACCCCATAAGGATGAAAGGCAAAGTTAACCTATGAAAATACAATAGTATATATAGAGTAATGTAAATGTTATGTGAGGTATTATGTCAGGTAAAGCCTTTACTGTGAAAATACAATAGTATACATAGAGTAATGTAAATGTTATGTGAGGTATTATGTCAGGTAAAGCCTTTACTGTGAAAATACAATAGTATATATAGAGTAATGTAAATGTTATGTGAGATATGTGAGGTAAAGCCTTTACTGTGAAAATACAATAGTATATATAGAGTAATGTAAATGTTATGTGAGATATGTGAGGTAAAGCCTTTACTGTGAAAATACAATAGTATATATAGAGTAATGTAAATGCTAAAGGGTTAAACCAGCCATAAATGAGAGGAAAAGCACATGGGAGAATCTTATTGAAACAGTGTACTTACATATAGCTTGTATGACCAATATTAGACCAAATACAGCAATGACAGTTATATAGATGTACTGACGCCTGGGAGAGGAGAAATAATATTTTAACAGTAGTGAAAGAATATGAAATATTTGTTTCTACACAAGGCCAGCAATTTTGGGGGAGGGGAAAGTTGATTAAATCGACCCAGTATTAGACTGGTACTTTTGTATATATATATATATATATATATATATATATATGTAAAAGGTAAACAGAAATAACAACACAATACAGTATATGGAAGGGATATATTAAGTTAACGCTTGATATAACAGGAAGAGGGTCTTAATGTTTCGGACGCTAGTCCTTCATCAGAAGAAAGAATGAGAAATAAGATAGATTGAGGGGACGGGTGGGTTGGTATTGGAAAAAATGTCTTAAAAATAACAGGTCCATTCATGTTTTGTTATGTGGGGCTCACACAGCAATGTGTGCCCCTATAAACCTTACAAAAGTGTGTGAAAGTGCTGCCACCTACCTGTGAAAATCTATATCAGTTGGTTCAGTTGCTTTGGTTTCTGAGGTGTGGGGAGCTGTGGATGAGTCCTTGACTGTGGTAGGAGGCTGAGGAGGAAAGAATGACTTTCTCTTTGTTGGGACATCATTCTTATCTGCTGTTGCTGCTCTTGTTGGTGGTGGTGTTGTTGGTGGTGTTGTTGGTGTTGGTGTTGTTGTTGGTGTTGGTGTTGTTGTTGGTGTTGGTGTTGGTGTTGGTGTTGGTGGTGGTGGTGGGACTGGTCTACTTCCTTTTAAGGAAAACGAAAGTGGCAGAGATTATTGTTGTTGTTGTCTTTGTCAGTGTTGTTTGATCGTGGCTGTGTTTGATGTCTTTGTTTGATGGTGGCTGTGTTTGATGTCTTTGATGGTGGCTGTGTTTGATGTCTTTGATGATGGCTGTGTTTGATGTCTTTGATGGTGGCTGTGTTTGATGTCTTTGATGGTGGCTGTGTTTGATGTCTTTGATGATGGCTGTGTTTGATGTCTTTGATGGTGGCTGTGTTTGATGTCTTTGATGGTGGCTGTGTTTGATGTGATCTTGAAACACCTAAGACACAACCTTGTTCGAAGCCAGCTAAACCAACATAGGTGTGAGCTGTAACAACAGTCACATGATAGAACTGGGACACCTATCGTTAAAACATTCAACTAATGAGATAACAACCTTGTAAGAGGCCAGCTAAACTTGCCCAGGTGTAAGCTGTAACAACAAACAACTTGGTGGGGCTAAGGCCCCTATTATTAAAATGCCTGAGAAACCTTTCTATGAGATACAACCTCATAGGAAGCCAGGTGTGGGCTGTAAATATTATTTTATATTTTTATGTTTGAGGCCCTTGATAATTAGGGCGATAAAAAGGGACAAAATAATAGTTTCTGATTTAAGCACAAGGCCAACAATTTTAAATGGGAGGGGAAAGTTGATTAAATCAACCCCAGTGCATTACTGGTACTTTATTTTATCAACCCTCCATAACGATGAAAGGCAAAGCTAACCTCGGCAGGATTTGAACACAGAACGTAAAGGGTCGTAACTCTATGCCATGAAGCAGGGTGTCCGATGCTCTAATGATTCTGGGCAAAATAATGGTATGCCTTATATACCATTACATCTTATTACAACCCCAGCCACCCCCAAAATAGGTATGTAATGTCTACAGATATAGTACAAGAATACTCGCCATTAACTGAGCATGTATCGTGGAATTCATCACATTCGGCTGGAAATATGTTGTTACCGCACCTTAATTGGGCAAAACCTAACTTGGAACAACTGAAAAAGAAAGTTGTTGTGAACATTTACAGTATTAGAGGAAATTCTTTCATTCCTCACACACACATATATATATACATACGGAGGCACATGGCTTAGTGGTTAGAGCATTGGCCTTGCAATCAAAAGGTTGCGAGTTCAATTCTCAGACCGGGAGATGTGTTGTTTCCTTGAGCAAGACACTTTATTTCACATTGCTCCAGTTTACTCAGCTGTAGAAATGAGATGATAGGGACTGGGGTCCCTATCATTCCACTGCAAAGTGGTCGTGGAGGTGCCACGGCATAAAAGCACCCAGCCCACACTGTAAAGTGGACGTGTAGGCGCTACAACAAAAAAAGCACCCAGCACTCACTGTAAATGAGGTTGGTGTTAGGAAGGGCATCCAGCTGTAGAAATCAAGCCAGAATCGGTTCCCGTCCCACCCTTGCAAGCAGGGAAAAGCCAACGTAAATTGAAATGAAAATGAATGAAATACACTCACACACACACACACACACATATTTATATATATATAATAGACAGTCACACACACACATACATACACACACACGCACACACACATATATATATATATACATACACTCACACACACACATACATAGACACACACGCATATATATATATATATATATATATATATATATATACATACACTCACACACACACATACATAGACACACACGCATATATATATATATATATATATATATACATGGTGGCTGCCAATTCGTTTTTGAGTACGGCCACTACTTTATATCCATGTAGGAGAACCCCTACCGATGCGCTGAACGAGTGTGACTTTTTAGTCCAGCCAGCGACTTGAAAACTCTGGTACAAACACTACACTTGTGACAATTATTGACACATAGTGCTGGGCCCATGATACCATGTGACGACAAGTGCAGAGAGATCTCCAGATATAAAGCAATGCCTGTGCCGTGAAGCTTTTATAGTGTATGTGTAGTGTATGTATGTATGTATATACATACATACACTCACATATGATTCCAGTTCCTCGGAGGACTAACAATACACCCAGGAATTGGACATATCGATGTATTGACAGAGTGAAACACACCTCAACAACATGTGTACCTGTCTCTACCACACCAATTCGGACTGCCTGAAGAGGTCTCATTCAATGATGGCTGTCACCGAAATATATATTGCAGTAATATATTATCATAAACGAAGCCAAATTTTACATATTTGACTTACTTATTTTATATATATATATAGACAGACAGACAGACAGATAGTGAAACAGAAAGACAGACAGACAGATAGTGAAACAGAAAGACAGACAGACAGACAGCGCATGTACTTACTCAGGTCCTTTGATACAGAAACCTAGTCCTACCCAGTTTTTGTAAAAGTTGGTCTGACATTTCTCACAAGTTCCTGAGGACCACCGAGAGAGAAAGAAAGAATATATGTTATATATCATGATGATGATGATGATAGTAATGGTGGTAGTGGTGATGTTGATGGTGATGGTAGTGGTGATGGTGTTGATGATAGTGTTGATGGTGATGGTGGTGATGATAGTAATGGTGGTAGTGGTGATGGTGATGGTGGTGGTGATGGTGATGGTGATGGTAGTGGTGATGGTGATAGTGTTGATGGTGATGGTGGTGATGGTGTTGGTGATGACAATGATGGCGATGATGAAATATGTGAGTAAAGCATGTGACCTACCCTCATTGGTCAATTCCTCCCCTTTGGGACACATCTCGTAACTGACCTGGCAGAAGTTGACATCGTTCGCATAAAGGCCTTCATATAGCTTACAGCTACATTTAGTTTTGGAGATTGGGAAGGCATCTAGGGGACAGAAGAGAGAGAGTGGAGTGTTGGTTGGTGAGTGGAGTGTAGCTTGGTGAGTGGAGTTTGGTGGGTGGAGTGTAGCTTGGTGGGTGGAGTGTTGGTTGGTGAGTGTAGTTTGGTGGGTGGAGTGTAGCTTGGTGAGTGGAGTGTTGGTTGGTGAGTGTAGTGTAGTTTGGTGGGTGGAGTGTAGCTTGGTGAGTGGAGTGTTGCTTGGTGGGTGGAGTGTAGCTTGGTAAGTGGAGTGCTGGTTGGTGAGTGGAGTTTGGTGGGTGGAGTATAGCTTGGTGAGTGGAGTGTAGCTTGGTGAGTGTAGTTTGGTGGGTGGAGTGTAGCTTGGTGAGTGGAGTGGAGTGTTGGTTGGTGTGTAGTTTTGTGGAGTATAGGTTGGCAGAGTGTAGCTTTGTCAGCTCTGTGAGCTTCAGCAATCTGAGGTCTGCTCTCACCGCCTCCGCCCATGTTTTTTGTGGTCTTCCTCTACTGCGTCTTCCTTCCACCGGGATTTCTTGGCACTTCTTTACCCAGCGGTCATCCTCCATGTCCATCACATGTCCTCCATACCAACGCAGTCTTCTCTCTTACATGCTACAGTTTATATCTATATTGAACCCGGGACTAA
>OZ024763.1:8663929-8671429 GCA_964016885.1 Eledone cirrhosa
TGTTATAGTAATGTAGAGATAGTGTGGTGGTGTGTTATAGTAATGTAGAGATAGTGTAATGGTGTGTTATAGTAATGTAGAGATAGTGTAGTGGTGTGTTATAGTAATGTAGGGATAGTGTAGTGGTGTGTTATAGTAATGTAGAGATAGTGTGGTGGTGTGTTATAGTAATGTAGAGATAGTGTGGTGGTGTGTTATAGTAATGTAGAGATAGTGTGGTGGTGTGTTATAGTAATGTAGAGATAGTGTGGTGGTGTGTTATGGAAATTTAGAGATAGTGTGGTGGTGTGTTATAGTAATGTAGAGATAGTGTGGTGGTGTGTTATGGAAATTTAGAGATAGTGTGGTGGTGTGTTATAGTAATGTAGAGATAGTGTGGTGGTGTGTTATAGTAATGTAGAGATAGTGTGGTGGTGTGTTATAGTAATGTAGAGATAGTGTAGTGGTGTGTTATAGTAATGTAGAGATAGTGTAGTGGTGTGTTATAGTAATGTAGAGATAGTGTGGTGGTTTGTTATAGTAATGTAGAGATAGTGTGGTGGTGTGTTATAGTAATGTAGAGATAGTGTAGTGGTGTGTTATAGTAATGTAGAGATAGTGTGGTGGTGTGTTATAGTAATGTAGAGATAGTGTAGTGGTGTGTTATAGTAATGTAGAGATAGTGTAGTGGTGTGTTATAGTAATGTAGAGATAGTGTGGTGGTTTGTTATAGTAATGTAGAGATAGTGTGGTGGTGTGTTATAGTAATGTAGAGATAGTGTAGTGGTGTGTTATAGTAATGTAGAGATAGTGTGGTGGTGTGTTATAGTAATGTAGAGATAGTGTGGTGGTGTGTTATAGTAATGTAGAGATAGTGTGGTGGTGTGTTATAGTAATGTAGAGATAGTGTGGTGGTGTGTTATAGTAATGTAGAGATAGTGTGGTGGTGTGTTATAGTAAAGCGTCTCTATCCACATCTGATGGTAACAACTGTTGACAGTTACAGTTGTGACATCCTACAATGTGATGATATTTTAGCTGGAATTAATGTTTTCAATATAATCACTTATGTAAATAAGAGTGTCTGGATGGGGATGTGTATATATATATATATATGGGGGGATGGGGGATGTGTATATATATATGTGTGCGTGTGGATAGGGATGTATGTATGTGGATAAGGATGTGTGTGTGTGGATGGGGATGTGTGTGTGTGGATGGGGATGTGTGTATGTGGATGGGGATGTGTGTGTGTATATATATGTGTGTGTGTGGATAGGGATGTATATATATATATATATATATATGGGGGGATGGGGGGATGTGTATATATATATATATATGTGTGTGTGTGGATAGGGATGTATATCTATATATATATATGGGGGGATGGGGGGATGTGTATATATATGTGTGTGTGTGTGGATAGGGATGTGTGTATGTGGATGGGGATGTGTGTGTGTGTGTGGATAGGGATGTATATATATATATATATATATGTATATATATTATTCAAAATGTTAACAAATGAAAAATATTCTCATAATCAAAATATATACTTTATTATATATATTTCAAAGGTACTGTGCTGTTGTTTTCAGTACGTCCTCATCAGACAAAATATATGATTTAACTGTATTCGTTGAGTAATCAATGAACCATATTAATCTTTGGTTATATATATATATATATATATTATATCTCTTTAAATATTCTCTATTCTGGTATTGGACAGTTTCTCCTCGTGTAAACACACACAAGAAGGTAACGAGCTCTGTCAGATTTGGGGGATATATATATGTGTGTGTGTGTGCGTGTGGAGGGTGTGTGTATATATATGTGTGTGTGTGTGTGCGTGTGTGGTTTTCTGATGTGGATGTGAATTATAGCATGACACCAGCACTACCATTTTACAGAGTGGACTGGGTGTATTATATCATGACACCAACACTACCACTTTACAGGGTGGACTGGGTGTATTATACCATGACACCAACACTACCACTTTACAGAGTGGACTGGGTGTATTATATCATGACACCAACACTACCACTTTACAGGGTGTACTGGATGTTTTATCATGACACCAGCACAAGAGGTGTTGTCATTCCTTGACTAAACTCAACACTCCTTTCAATTCTGCTGCCATTTAGGCACAAACCTCTTCACAAGTTCTTAAGACAGTGATATGTAATTTGAAGGAGATTTAGCTGCTATTTGTACCAGGTCAAGCAACCACAAAGAAGTTCCCAAGATGGTTGTCTATGTTGTTATTGTTGTATATTTATATTTGTCCTCCAAATTTTGCTGTTTCTATGATAGAAGCATTCCTCACGCCTAAGATAATGAGTTCTGACCTTAATTAAGCCCTCAGTTTAAGTATTTAATTCCTCTTAATTAATATAATTGCTCATATCAGATCCTCATTAAATTTGTGTCTATCTCTTTGTTTTTCCTAAAAATAAATAAGTTCGGCTTTTTTCCTTCTTTTTAAAAACATAAGCCTGCTTGCATTACCACATTTTTTCCTCCTCCTTCTTCTTCTTTGCCCACTTATTCCTGAGAGGGTCGTGGGGACAGAGTCCTCAAACACTCCTTCCAGCGGGTCCTATCAGAAGCAACTGTCTCCAATTGATCCAGTTGTATCCCCCAAGCAAGACCAACCAAACTCATGGATGTTATCCAACCGTCTTGCTCCAGGTCTACCCCTGGGTCTCCTACCAGTTTGTTTTACCAGTAAAATCTGTCCAGTGATTTTTTCCTGAGACATTCTAACCACATGTCCATAGTATCAGAGCTGTGATCTCTCAATTCAGAGAAGTAATGGCTCTACCTGGAGTGACTCTGATTTCTGACCAATGCACTCTATCGAGTAATATTACTCGAAAGACCCCATTTCAGCCACTTAACCAGTATATAGAAGTTTCCATATGTATGTATGTGAGGTGTTCGTATATATTTAAATATGTATATATGTCAAGTCGCTCTTCAGCGCTACTGGTAACATGTAACCCAGTACAACCTGTACATGGTGGGATCATCAGCAACTAAGCTGGCAACCCCACTAAGCTTGCTTCGTGAGGATGGTGAATTTGGACATCCTGTGGGATGAAAATCAAAACCTGTCAAAGGGCAGAGGAACTCAGGAGAGTCAATGGCCATCCAATAAAGTTTTTGTTGTTTCTGTGGAGCAAGAGACCCCTAGTCTTCATTAAGACATTTCTCTAGGAGAAGGTCACTCTGATATAAAACCTGCGACTTCGTTTATATCCAATGATGTAGACCAGTTCTTCTTTTTGGGTAAATGATGTTCAGGGAGTGGGATTGGCCCCGTGCAAAGCATTTCCTCACTTTAAAAAATCTTCAAGCACAGACATCGCTTGATATGTGACATTTTTTGCTATGCATGGTATTGCTGGCCATAGGCAAGTCCCTAGCAGGACTAAAAAGTCACGTCTGTGATGCTCATGATTAAGTATCAAGAGATGGCATTACTCGAAATCAAGTTGCAGCCATCATATGTATGTGTGTATATATATATATACATGTGTGTGTGTGTGTGTACGGATATGTCTGAGACACAATTCCTTCTAAGATTTCCCAGAAATGTCTGGGATTGGCTAATATCCTATTTGTAAGTATATCTCTTTAACTATTATACACTTTAGATAGATAGATAGATAGTAGTAGTGGTACTAATAGTAGTAGTAGTGGTAGTAGTAGTGAAAGTAGCAGTAGTAGTGGTAGTAGCAGTAGTGGTAGTGGTAGTAGTAGTAGTAGTGGTAGTAGTAGTGGTAGTAGTAGTAGTAGTAGTAGTAGTAGTATATCACACATTTTAAAGCTGGTAATGGTACAGAGAAATCCACTGTCTGTCAATTGGGATTACATTCAATTTTCAAGCACATTTCTGAGTATTTCGTGCTTTTCAAAGACATATCTACTTCATACAAGTATTCCCCTATGATGTTAAATGTCCTGCCCTTTCTCTGTACTTTTCTATTTGTTGACAGACCCTATCTAGTTTGCCCTCAACAATTTCCACCACTTCTCCCTTCTTTATTGATCACAGGGGTCTTTCAGAGAAAAAACAAGTAACTTTGTTGGGGTTTTTCTTTTAATATAATTTGGTCAAACTTTGTTTAGAATAATTCTTACATTTAACTATCAATTTTTTAAATTATTGTGTGTTGCTTATAGTAATATAATGTTTATATATATCTATATATATATATATATATATATATATATATATATAATGTATGTATATAATAATTAGGCAGGAAGAATTGTTCTGGAGAAATTTATTGAGTGTTCATTCTATAACACATGTTTCAATACAATAACCGTCTACATGTGCTGATATATATATGTATATATATATATATTTATATATATATATATATATTTATATTTATATATATATATATATATATATATGTATATATATATATATATTTATATATATATATATGTATATATATATTTATATATGTATATATATTTATATATATATTTATATGTATATATATATATTTATATATATATATTTATTTATATGTATATATATATATTTATATATATATTTATTTATATGTATATATATATATATTTATATATATTTATTTATATGTATATATATATTTATATATATATATATATATATATATATATATATATATATATAATAATTATGCAGGAAGAATTGTTCTGGAGAAATTTATTGAGTGTTCATTCTATAACACATGTTTCAATACAATAACCGTCTACATGTGCTGACTGCATACTTCCATGCTCAATCACATGCATTACGTAATTATTGCACTTAATCAGGAAGTGAAAGATTGTTATCATCCTGGTGTTGGTGTTATTGTTGGTGGTGGCAGTGGTGATGTTGTTGGTGGCGGTGGTGTTGGTGTTGTTGTTGGTGGTGGCAGTGGTGTTGGTGGTGTTGTTGGTGGCGGTGGTGTTGGTGTTGTTGTTGGTGGAGGTGGTGTTGGTGTTATTGTTGGTGGTGTTGTTGAGGTTGGTGGTGTTGGTGGAGGTGTTGTTGTTGAGGTTGGTGGTGTTATTGGTGGTGTTGGTGGTGGTGGTGGTGTTGGTGGTGGTGGTGTTGGTATTGTTGAGTTGGTGGTGGTGCTGTTGTTGTTGGTGTGTTTAAATGGAAACTTCAGTCAGTTGTGACACGGAACGTTCCAGAATTAAGACCCGCTGACCAGCATCACTGTCCACCACCTTATCATCATCATCATCCTCCTGTTTCTGTTTTATCACCTCAACAACACCTCCACCAGTCACCATATCTCCATCAGGAATGGTAACCAACCTTCCTACAAGACATTCATCACCTGAAGCAATGGCTGTCGTGCCAGGTGTGGTTGTTGTCGTATCTTTCAGTTCCACTGTCATCGGGTTGTTAGTCATGCACTCAATGACCTCGCGTGTTGTGGTCCGCCTCTCAAGAGATTCACTGAACCTGCGACTAAACAAAGAAAAAATATAAATATATTGTGTGTATATATATATATATATATATACTGGCATCACACAGTAATACAGAGTACCCGACCTCCCATGGGTACAAGCTGAAGCATATAGACAATATGCCCCACACCCTCCCACTGCAAAGTGGTCGTGGAGGTGCCACGGCAAAAAAGCACCCAGCCCACACTGTAAAGTGGACGTGTAGGCGCCACGGAAAAAAGCACCCACCACTCACTGTAAATGAGGTTGGTGTTAGGAAGGGCATCCAGCTGTAGAAATCAAGCCAGAATCAGTTCCTGTATGAGCAAGGCATGGTCAGCCGACCAGACACTGCCCACAACAGGACAACCCGTCTAACCCATGCTAGCATGGAAGAACGGACGTAAAACGATGATGATGATGATATATACACACATTTATATATATATATATACACATATTTGTTAAAGGGTTAAAAGAGTATTGAAGTTTGTCTTAAGCATTGTAGAATAGGAAAACTGAGGTTTGAAAACCCCTACAATGCCATCGCAGTGAAAATATACAAACTGTAATGTTCTCTTATATATTTATATTTTTCCATTGTTTAGTAACAGGTTTTGTTCTTCAGAGAGAGAGAGGGAGAGAGAGAGAAAGTGAAAGAGAGATAGGTACTTACACAGGACTGACTTTATTGTGAACCAGCTTCCTCCTCACAAAGTAATATATTACAATAGCCAAGAGCAGAACTCCGAGAGTGGCTGACATACAGTATGCTGTGATCTCTGCCCAAGCCACTTTGGTTTCTGGTTCTGAGATCTCTGTGGTACACCACTGGCCCTTATAACCCTGGTCACATTCACAAAGGAACTGATCAAAGCTGTTAACTCTTGTCTTACTGCTGCAGGGAACCTTGAAGTCGGGGTTCAATTGACAATGGCCATGGTGGCATGGGTTGACAAAAGTCCACATGTCCAGTGTTAGAATTTGGGTGATGCTCTTTAAGATATTTTTATGATCTGATGCTAGAAAGCGAAACCCAAAATGTCCAGTCATATTGGGGGGCAGGGTTAATGAGAGGGTGTAGTTAGCTATTGTTTTTGCTTGGCGGATCTCCTCCATAACTGAATTTTTGTTAATAACAGGCGCCTCAGTGATTTTGAAGAAACTACGGGGCAAAGCTGTCGGTAAGGTCTTCCAGTAAAAGGTTTCGTTGTAATCAACATCGGTGAGGATGATATTACCCAGGTGATAATCAGTGGAATTTCCTTCCAGTAGGACTGTGATATTTTGTTTGCTATTAACCCTCATTTCTTGGCCATTTTTCTGCATAAAGAGGATGTTCGGGCTGTCATTGTGACCCTTTATATTGACCAAAATATTTTTTGAGGACTCCAAAGATGTAATGAATTTATTGCTCTTTTCCTTTACCTTCACAACCAGATGGTCCACCCCATATGCATCTTTGTGTGGGGTATATGACAGGTATGTGTTGTTGACAATGTAGGCCTTACCCAAGGAAGGCTGAGTGGTGAGGGTCATTGAAACATAATCGTTTTCTTTGTCCCGGTACTTGATTTCCACAATTAAAGGTTTATCTTCAGAAACCAGGATCTGAGAGAAAAAAAATGTATATATCATCTGCATCAGCAACAGCATCATCACTGTTTAACCCTTTACCATTTACATTACTCTATATATACTATTGTATTTTCACAGTAAAGGCTTTACCTCGCATAATATCTCACATAACATTTACATTACTCTATATATACTATTGTATTTTCACAGTAAAGGCTTTATCTCACATAATATCTCACATACCATTTACATTACTCTATATATACTATTGTATTTTCACAGTAAAGGCTTTACCTCACATAATATCTCACATAACATTTACATTACTCTATATATACTATTGTATTTTCACAGTACAGGCTTTATCTCACATAATATCTCACATAACATTTACATTACTCTATATATACTATTGTATTTTCACAGTAAAGGCTTTAGCTCACATAATATCTCACATAACATTTACATTACTCTATATATACT
>OZ024763.1:8681429-8693929 GCA_964016885.1 Eledone cirrhosa
ACGTAATATCTCACATAACATTTACATTACTCTATATATACTATTGTATTTTCATGGTAAAGACTTTACCTCACATAATATCTCACATAACATTTACGTTACTCTATATATACTATTGTATTTTCACAGTAAAGGCTTTACCTCACGTAATATCTCACATAACATTTACATTACTCTATATATACTATTGTATTTTCATGGTAAAGACTTTACCTCACATAATATCTCACATAACATTTACATTACTCTATATATACTATTGTATTTTCACAGTAAAGGCTTTACCTCACGTAATATCTCACATAACATTTACATTACTCTATATATACTATTGTATTTTCACAGTAAAGGCTTTACCTCACATAATATCTCACATAACATTTACATTACTCTATATATACTATTGTATTTTCACAGTAAAGGCTTTACCTCACGTAATATCTCACATAACATTTACGTTACTCTATATATACTATTGTATTTTCACAGTAAAGGCTTTACCTCACGTAATATCTCACATAACATTTACATTACTCTATATATACTATTGTATTTTCACAGTAAAGGCTTTACCTCACATAATATCTCACATAACATTTACATTACTCTATATATACTATTGTATTTTCACAGTAAAGGCTTTACCTCACGTAATATCTCACATAACATTTACGTTACTCTATATATACTATTGTATTTTCACAGTAAAGGCTTTATCTCACATAATATCTCACATAACATTTACATTACTCTATATATACTATTGTATTTTCACAGTAAAGACTTTACCTCACATAATATCTCACATAACATTTACATTACTCTATATATACTATTGTATTTTCACAGTAAAGACTTTACCTCACATAATATCTCACATAACATTTACATTACTCTATATATACTATTGTATTTTCACAGTAAAGACTTTACCTCACATAATATCTCACATAACATTTACATTACTCTATATATACTATTGTATTTTCACAGTAAAGACTTTACCTCACATAATATCTCACATAACATTTACATTACTCTATATATACTATTGTATTTTCACAGTAAAGACTTTACCTCACATAATATCTCACATAACATTTACATTACTCTATATATACTATTGTATTTTCACTGTAAAGACTTTACCTCACATAATATCTCACATAATATTGAATCTACGAGATTTTGATATTATTTATTTTGAGAACAATACCTTAACATAAATATGACTAACCGGTTACGTCCGGTTTAAATGGTAATGGGTTAAGAACTAAACAAAAGTGTGCTGAATAGAACAGTCATCATCATCAATGTCATCGTCACCATCACCATCCTCATTCTCACCATCATCACCATCATCATCATCATCATCATCAAATAGGAATGAAATAAAACCAAGTTGATGTTACCCCTTACCATAAAATGCTACCTGTTTTGGTCCTCCTGACCAGCTGATTTCAATATGGTGGCTATCTTCGAGGAGACTTGCTGGTTCTCCATCAGAGAAGGTTTTGTAGGCCCCCACAGGTTTCGGTGAGATGCCCTTCACGACAGGGGGCTCTGTATCTACGGTAATGTTACAAGACATATTAGCTTTCAGTCCTGCATTGTTGGTTGCTATGACAACAACGAAGTATGTGCGATTTGTCCGAAGCAGGTGTTGAAGTCCAGTTAAAGTCCGTTTCTTTCTCAGATCTCGTTGGTCCTTTTTCCTCAGATCTTTCCCTTTCTCAAGGTAAATGTTAGTGAGACCCTGTTGAGTGCCGACCCCCATCGTATAATCAATAATTTCACCAACATCTTCCTCACAGTCCCAATAAGCTCCAACAGATTCGGTAGTTCCCTGGAAGTCTGAAGGTTCATCCATTGAATATGAAGGATCAATACAGGTGACTGACTGAAACTGTGGGGGTGTGAGGTCAACCATTGTCCCTTTAGAAATTCCGACCGTTTCTTGACCAGCATAGTTGATAGTTTTCACCTGTAGATAATACAAGCTGAGGTCATTTGATTGCTCTGAACTGCTTGGACTCAGATCTGTTCCATTTGGTTGACCCTTAAATATTGAAGGGGTCAAATTAAGACCAGTTAAATTGAAATAAATAATGTTAAACCCGTTATTTCCTGGGTCAGCAGTGTTTGGACAGTTTCTATCGCAGCCAATAGTACAAGGGGTCAAGCAGGGCTTACAAAATCTTGAATGAAGCTTGTAAGGCATAACTTGGGATTCTTCAGCTGTTACCTTGTCCGACACACCCAACCATATTTCGTGGATCCCACTTTCTCCATCAAAGAACGCTGATCCATATTTACAAAGTTTTTTAGTCTGAAAAACATAAATAAATAAATGAAAAAACAATAAACAAATTTAGGTTTTACAAGCAAAACCAACTGCTAGGAGACCCAGGGGTAGACCCACCCCAAGTAAGATCATTGGATAACATCCATTAACTTGGCTGGTCTCACTTGGAGATGGTCGCTCCTGACAGGACCCACTGGAAGGAGTATTTGAGGACTCTGCCAGAAGATATAACAACATTATAATCCATATCATGTTATTTGTTTATAACTCATGAAAATGAGTACCAGCAATAGCTGGAGGTTTAACCCCGCGATGGACTGATGTCCTGTCCAAGGGGAAGTCTTGTACTCACAGTCGCTTCATGCCATGAAGCCTTCTGGCTTAAGAAAGACTTTAGAGTTAGGTAAGGCAAGAGAGAGAGTGTATGAGTGGAAAGTCGATTAAATCGACCCCAGTACACTACTGGTATTTTATTTTATCGATCCTGTAAGGATAAAAAGCAAAGCTAACCTTGGCGAGATTTGAACTCAGAATGTAAAGGGACATAACTTTATGCCGTAAATCATGTTGTCTGACGCTCTACCGATTCTGCCATTCCACCACTCTTAATAATATTAATAATTGTTTCTACTTTTGGCACAAGGCCAGCAATTACCTCAGTGCATTACTGGTACTTTATTTTATTAATCCCGTAAGGATGAGGCAAAGTTAACCTCGGCAGGATTTGAACTCAGAACATAAAGGGACGTAACTCTGTGCTAATCTACCACCCTTAATAATATTAATAATAGTAACGGTACTTACTTCAAATGGGATTTGAAAATCCGATATGACAGTATGTGCAGAGAAAGTATTAAAGGGGTCAGTAATAGGAGGTGTGTAACCATCAATGTTCTTTACATACAGGTAACTGTGGAGCTGTGACAGGAAGGCGAGGCCGCTGTATGACACCTTTACTTCACCGTTTACCAAGAACTTGGCAGTGAACGTTGTGTCCTGCCCAATGCTCTCCTCCTTCATCAGTGAGATCACATACTCATTGCTCAATGCCGTCGGATCGAAATCCAAGTCGATCCATTCTTGGTTCTCCCTGTTTTTGTCAGTGGCCCAAAACAAGCAATACCATCTGGTTGAGCCAGATTCTTGATAGCCAAATATGTGGTAACCGATTCCAAAGATGTTTGGGTCTCTTTGCTGAGTGACGTTAGCTTTCATCTCATCAGTATTATTATTACTAGAGTATTCTACCACAGGTAACATGCTGTTTGTGGCATTTGTTGTGCCATTCTCCAGCTTGTAATCCCTAATATCCAATATAACAGCATTGGTCAGTTCATCTTCATAGGCAAATGGTTTATCTAGAGGTATTTCAAATGTTTGTGGCCCGACTGTAATGTCAAGAGCCAGAGCGACTGACGTGATCATTTTCTGTCCAGCCAATGCTTGTATGACCGATGTGTAGTTTCCAGGAAGAAGTGTCATTAGCTCCGATCGGAACCCACTTTTTAAAAGGTGGACCAGTGAATCATCATAACGAATGTTCAGCTGTATTCCGTCCTCGTCTACGGACATTTCAGTGGGGGTGTAGCCTTCATCCACATCTAAAGGTAACCAGTGGTCAATTAACTGATCCTCTTTGATAATGCTTTCCTCTTGTGGACATTCGTAAGAGTACTGGTCAATGGCCAGAGCGAAGACTCCAGACATGTCTGTTGTTGATGCCTGCAATGGCATATCTATTGTCCAGTCATTTCCTGACTTGACCGATCCCACTAATGGTGGGGTTCTGTCCATTTTCACCGGTACGGAACTAATGCTACTGTTCAGGTCAGCTCCGTTAAAGGCCATCACATCGATATAGTAGACTTCTGTGTCCATCAAATCTAAATGGTAAAATTCGGCCTCGGTGACATTTGACACTGTCATGTGATCAATGACATAGTCGTTGTCACGACGTCGTTGATAAACACCGCCTACATTTGAAGGAGCATGATCACCCTTCTCACACTCTCCCGAGATTTCAGCTACCAACGTGATCTTGTATTTACTTATATCTGACTCGGTGTCTTTGAACGAATGCCAAGACACGTGAAGTCTGTCGGGATCTGCTGCATACACAACACTGGTACTGCCGACATTATTGACTACGACCATCCCCACTTCTGGTGGAGTCGTGTCTACTTTGACAGCCTCCCCCGTCACTGCTTCACAACGTCCAGTGGTGTCTTCTGCGATGACGGTGACATAGTAATTGCCGTTATGATGAAGAGACATGTTCTGGATGGCCACATAAGTGTCTAAACCTACATGCTGCAATGGCTTCACATTGAAAACATTTTGTTTGGAGTAAATCTCACCACAATCTACCGGAATATCTGACCGTGAACCATTGTTGTCAAGGTTCTTCTGTGTGTGGTAGTGGATGTCATCGGGCGTCTGGTCACTCACACCTACAAGATAACGCTTTATACCAATATCAGACAAGAAACCTCTCCAAGAGACCTCAATTTGATCAGTTGATGACTGGATGGCCGCATATTCCACTCGACCGATGATAATCTCGCTGGAATACCCAGCGCGAATGCCATCGGAATAAACTTCAGAAAAACTACCAGCCTCGCTGTAACCTCTCACTGTTATGTAATACATGACGGTTTTTGCCGTCAAGTTCAAATTAGTGAATGTGTACGATGTGTTGACGCCGACATTGATGAAATCAGGGAAATTGCGCCTGCTTGAGGCATTGATCTGACTTGACCTGACTGCTATTTCGTAGTGGTTTATCTTCTGGGTCAAGTTGTCAGAGAAACGGTTACCAAATTTGTCCCAGTTTGCTGAAAGTTCCGTCAAACTTAGCTGATAGTCGTTGTCCTCACCGACAAGCCCGTCCCTAACTTGGCCAGGTTCTGGTGGCTGGATCATGACAGTAACACCATCAGAGCTAGCCATGAAGGTTCTGTTAAGGGCATCGGTCACTCGAATGATGTTGATGTAAGAATGACCATTTTCAAGTAAGAATTCATCACCAGAAACTAAACCATCGTCAATAAGAACTGGTTTAAAATCTCTTATAACTTTACCATAACTATCTCTAACTGACCACTCGACGTTAATAACTGGACAATGTCCAGACAATGTCCAGTGTGCTTTTAAAGTAGAAAGATCACTCTGGAAGTCAGTGTTTTCATTTAGAGCTCCATCTTTCACTGTAAGCTTCGGGCTTGTGCTAACAATCACAGACCGTGTGATCTGTGTGCGTAACTGGGCAGAATTTGAAACAGTAATTGTAGCTGAAAGGGTGGCTCCATCTGGTGCATATATGTCTGATATAATTAGAGTTGGTGGGATCTTTGTTAGGGTCAGCATTTTCAGATAGCCCTCACTATGGGAACTGCTGACCACCACATCAATTCTGTAATTGAAAAAAAATGACAGAAATCAATAAAATGAATATGTTAACCCATGCTAGAGTGGGGAAATGGACGTTAAATGGTGTGTTGATGATAATGATGATGATAGTGTCATAATAGTTTCTGATAAATATACCTTAACACTTCAAGTTTTCCTTGACTATCCAAGGAAAACTTGAACCGTTAAGGTATATTCTCCTTGGTTATGTCAAAATTTATAAAACACACTTCGTATTTTATCTGATGATAGCGTACCAAAATTTTGGTACCCTTGAAATATATATAATAGAATAAATATGGTTTTATATATATAGTTTCCATTTATTTAATATCATTGTATATATATATATATATAATGGAAAAATTTGAACAGGGACAAAACAGAGAGGCAGTACAATAAATGTTTATTAATTTCACGCTCAGGAGAGTGGGGGGTAGGTGGGGGACGACGTTTCGGGCATAAGCCCTTCCTCAGGTGAGAAGTGTGTGGGAACAGAGTTCAAAAGGTGTGTAGGGGAGTGGTGGAGAGACATATAGCGAAAGGAAACGGTGCAAATGAAAAATTAACAAATAAAGATAAAAAATAAAAATAAAGCATGATCAAAATACAAGGAATGAGAAAATTTTATATATATATATATAACCCTGGCTAGCTAGGAAAATGAAAGTTAAATAATGAGAGTGATGATAGTACATAAATATATATATATCTGTGTTTGTGTGTGTGTGTGCATCTGTGTATATATGTGTGTATGTTTGTGGTGGCATGTATCTGTGTATGTGAGAGTGTGTGTGTGTGTGTGTATGTGTATGGTGGCCTGTATGTATGTGAGAGTTTGTATGTGTGTATGTACTTGTGTGTGAGGGTGTGTATGTGTATATGTACTTGTGTGTATATATACGTCTGTGTGTGTGTATATATGTATATATATGTGTGTGTGTGTGTGTGTGTGTATGTGTGTATATGTGTATGTATGTACATGTGTATGTATATATAAAGTGACATCCCATGATTGTGAGTCACGTCAACAATTTTGTTTTGTTTTTATGTTGTTCCTGTTTTATTTTAAACGCCCAAATTAACAGAGGATGGTGTAGGATGGCTGAGTGCACCTGAGGGCAATCCTGTGTTTGTAAAATGGTGTGTGGACTCACTGCGTTGGTTACAATGATGAGTCTTCCAGTTGATCTGATCAATGGAACAGCCTGCTCGAGAAATTAACATTCCAGTGGCTGAGCATTCCACAGACATGCCTACCATTTTAGTAGTTTTCAGGAAGATTCAGCGTGACACAGTGTGTGACAAGGCTGGTCCTTCGCACGACAGCTACAACTCATTTTTGCCAGCTGAGTGGACTGGAGGGACCGGAAATAAAATGTCTTGCTCAAGGACACAACTCACCACCAGGAATCAAACTTATGACCTTACAATTGTGAGCTGAACACCCTAACCACAAAGCCACGCACCTCCACTGGTAAAGTGGTAATAACCTCAATTTGGTTGTCTTATTCTTTTACTCATTTATCTACTCCCACCCAGGTGCTATGGCCATGCTTGGACATTGTATTTTAATATTTAACCCTTTACCATTTACATTACTCTATATGTACTATTGTATTTTCACAGTAAAGGCTTTACCTCACATAATATCTCACATAACATTTACATTACTCTATATATACTATTGTATTTTCACAGTAAAGGCTTTACCTCACATAATATCTCACATAACATTTACATTACTCTATATATACTATTGTATTTTCACAGTAAAGGCTTTATCTCACATAATATCTCACTTAACATTGAATCTATGAGATTTGGATTTTTTTTTTATTCTGAGAACAATACCTTAACATCGGTATGAGCGGCTGGTTTGAACAGAAAAAGGTGAGAGAATTCTGGCTGGATATGGCCGGTTTAAATACTAAAGGGTTAAAAGAAAAAGGAACATACTTGTCAATCATGGCTTCTGTGTCTGAAATTCCATTTAAGGAGATCTCTAAATAGTTATTGGTGTCTTGACATCTTGGAATTCCTGCTTCCAAAGTCTGGTTTTCATTGCGTACATCTGTACTGGTGACAATATTAATCTCTGCCGCATATGGAGGTGTTCTGTCTATGGTGACACTGCGAGTAAGTGCCTGGCTCATCGAGAGAATGTTGGATGTATTCAGTGTGACATACAGCATTGACGCTTTTGTCAGATGGCCAGAGTCAAATTGGTCAGCCATGTTAAACTGCCATAGTTTCTGGTCAGCGAAGACTGGTGTTGGCTGAAGCAGGTCAAAAGTATTGCTTCTGGTACCTACAGCAAATGTGGTCAGTCCGAGCAAACTCTCGGACTCTTCTATGGCTGACCAAGAGCATTTTACGGTTGTCTGGAATTTTGACACAGCGTCCGAACATATAAAATCTTTCACTTCAGGTTTTGTGTTGTCCACTGTGATTGAATTTGAGGTCAAGATCTCCTTATTTCCGGCCTGGTCAGCTGCCCCAACAGATATAAAAACCGTGCGACCCAGCTGCTCTATGCCTTTCAAAGTTGATTTTGGAATGTACAAATCTTTTGTTTCAGTTTTCGGTCTTACATCATCCCCTGTGGGTAAGCTCCCGCAAAACCAGAAATTCTTTTCTATGCCGGAATCTCGATCATTTGAACTCCAAACAAAATTCAATGAGTCCATGTCTCTTACAAAATACGGTGAGTCAGCAAAGCACATGAGGTTTCCACTAGTGCAGTCTTCGATATACAACACGGGTTGAGCAGAGTCAACTGTTAGACCGTTGGAAGTAGAATGGATGTATTTATCTCGACATCTAGGACCAGTCAGGGCTCGAACAGTGACATAATAACGTTGACCATCGTCAAACTGGACATGTGTTTGTCCATGACCCACTGTAATGTTGTCCATGGAAAGTCCATGTGGGCTGAATGGACGCAGGTCAGAGAAGTATGGTTGAGTGCCAACACCCCATTCATAGCTGATGATGTTACAGGCTTTACTACGGAAACCCCCAAATGAGAAGGAAACGGTCACCTTGTCGGTGCTGAACTCTTTGTCTGATAACATGGACGGTCCGTCGTATAGGACGCCAGGAACGTTCGCTTCCAACACAGTTATCGGGCGCGAGACAACCTTCTCTGATGCTAGACCTGCCCCGTTGTATGTCACCACACTCACATAATACACATCCCCAGTCTCCGATGTCACGTTTAAAGTCACGCTGTCAAAAGTCACAGACGACGGTACACTGCTGCTGCTTCTGTCATTGACTAGGACATAGCCACTGGTCACTGAGCCAAAACTGGCATCACTTTCATCCGGACTCGTTCCAATGGCTACCATGACCTTCATGAGGCCACTCTCGGGGTCACGTGATGTCCAGCTGATGACCAAATGAGAGGGATCATCTAATATTACGCTTCCGTCATCGGCTATTTCCTCTTCTTCATCGAGACCAATGTGTATCTACAACAATAACAAAAACAACATTGTTAACTATACTTCTAATGAAATACAATCTCTATCGTTATATTTGGAGAGGGTCAAGTTGTCCTGATATTGCCGGAAAAATATAGTAAAACACACTCACTGTTTGGTTTGGTTTATGCTTCAGTATATTTAAAAATGTTTAAATATATAAATATGTATAAATATATATATATATATATATATTTTATATATATATATATATATATATATATATATATATATATATATATATATATATATATATAGGTTTTAATATAGATGAGATTCTACAGGACTAGAAGTGTTTCATTCTTTAGAAATCATCAGGAATCTCATATTCCGATTCAACCCGGAATAACGTATATATATATATATATATATATATATATATATATATATATAGTGGTAGAACACTGGAAGGTAATATCCGTAGTGGTAGAGCACTCAGTCCATGGGACGAGTTAGGTAGACGTGGTTACACAACAGTTAGTTCACCATATCGAGAACAATTGTTCTCGGTATGGTGAACTAACTGTTGTGTAACCACTTATATATATATATATATATATATATATATATATATATATATATATTTGTATATATATATATTTGTATATATATATATATATATATATATATATATATATATATATTTGTATATATATATATTTGTATATATATATATATATATATATATATATATATATATATATTTGTATATATATATATATATATATATATATTTGTGTATATATATATATATATATATATATATTTGTATATATATATATATATATATATATATTTGTGTATATATATATATATATATATATATATTTGTATGTATATATATATATATATTTGTATGTATATTTATATATAGTGAAATAAAATAACAAGGTTACGCCTTCATTACGTTTATTGGTTTGTGGCGCACGGTTCGCCACTGATCAGCTCAAGGTTCGATCTGTAGCCATCTGGGACCTCGAATCTATGAGATTTTGATGTTATTTATTTTGAGAACAATATCTTAACATAAGTATGAGTGGCTGGTTATGGCCAGTTTGAACAGAAAGAGGTGAGAGAATTCTGGCCGGTTACGGTCGGTTTAAATGCTAAAGGGTTAATATAATAACTAGGACAAAAATGAACAATGACTACTTACATTTTTCAGAATGGGTGGTGTCATGTCAACTAGGACACCATCCGAATTCACTGATGTTGAGAGCCCTGCTTCATTCATGGCCACAACCTCTGCTGTGTATTGAGCCCCTATTCGTAATTTGAGATTTTGTACTGGGATAGAAACGAGTGTGTCGACCACACCTTTCATATCAATGACGTAGTAGGTTTCGTTCTCAGGCCAGAAATGTTGTTTTTGTCCCAGAAACTTCTCCAGTATTTCTATTCTATATTCTGACATTCCTGATTCCAGATCCACAAAGTCACACACCAAATCCAAAGAATCATTGTGTGCTTGGTAGCGTAAACCTTTCTTGGACACCTGTATTGAGTTCAGTTTAGGTGGGGTGCAATCTAGGATGAATCCATTTGTGGATGTGACATTAGAAAGGCCAGCCTTATTGAATCCTTTCACATGAAACCAAACTTTCATCCCACATTTCAAACTAACGGAATTGTCTTCAAACCAAGTTTCGTTACCAATGCCCGTGCTCTTCAGGCGTTTTCCATCTGCAAACATAATCACCTCGTAGTGGCTGATACCACTCTCCTGGTCACTGAAAGACTCCCAGTTGCATGAGACTTTTGCTGGGTCTGAGGAGAAGCTGACATCACTAAAGGGGTCACTGCCATCTTTGGCCCAACTCGCAACAGGTGGCGTGGTGTCCAGAAGCACTGAAGAACAAATAAAACAGTAAAAAAGGTAAAGGTAAATAGGTTAAATATGTAAATAGGTTAAAGGATGATGATGATGATGGTGGTGATGTCGTAGTAGCAGCAGCAGTAGTAGCAGTAGTAGCAGTAGTAGTAATACATAAATCAGTCATCATAACCTACCTCCGTTCGAGGATGCTCGGACACTTTGCGAGTTGAGAGCATTATTGAAAGCAATCACTGTGGAATAATAAGTTGTGTTATGTTTGAGAAGAGAAGATGGAAGAGATGCACAGGCTTGTTTGGTGCCTTGGAAGAATTCTTGGAATGGTACAATGTCTTCGAGACCAGCCTCGCTTCCAACTGCCCACCGATATCTACAGATAAAAATATATCACATGAATCTTCTGTTAACCCTTTAGGAATTTACATTACTCTATATATACTATTGTATTTTAAGGGTTCCTAGTTAACCCTTTATCATTTACATTACTCTATATATACTATTGTATTTTAAGGGTTCCTATCTAACCCTTTACCATTTACATTACTCTATATATACTATTGTATTTTAAGGGTTCCTAGTTAACCCTTTATCATTTACATTACTCTATATATACTTTTATATTTTAAGGGTTCCTAGTTAACCCTTTATCATTTAAATTACTCTATATATACTATTATATTTTAAGGGTTCCTAGTTAACCCTTTATCATTTACATTACTCTATATATACTATTATATTTTAAGGGTTCCTAGTTAACCCTTTATCATTTACATTACTCTATATATACTATTGTATTTTAAGGGTTCCTAGTTAACCCTTTATCATTTACATTACTCTATATATACTATTGTGAAGGCACATGGCTTAGTGGTTAGAGCATTGGGCTTGCAATCGAAAGGTTGTGACTTCAATTCTCAGACCAGGTGATGTGTTGTTTCCTTGAGCAAGACACTTTATTTCACATTGCTTCAGTTTACTCAGCTGTAGAAATGAGATGATAGGGACTGGGGTCCCTATCATTAAATCACCCAAGACACCTCCAATGAGATATACCTTGGAGGAGGCCAGCTAAACCTGCATAGGTGTGAGCTGTCACACACACACACATACTATTGTATTTTAAGGGTCCTTATTAACCCTTTAACATTTACATTACTCTATATATACTATTGTATTTTTACAGAACGGGTTTTACCTTACATAATTATATCACATATATGAATGTTTATAAATATGCACACATATATATACACACATATATACACATATATACAGTCATATATACATGTTTATAAATATATATATACATACACACATATACACTCATATATATATGTTTATAAATATATATACACATAAATACACATATATACACACTAGTGATACCCTATACTAGAAAGATCTGTAGTAAGGACCAGACCTGCCAATTCCTGTCTCTTCATCTATAAACAGGTCCCAATAAGCA
>OZ024763.1:8703929-8716429 GCA_964016885.1 Eledone cirrhosa
GGCTGAGAAAACAAACTCTTACATGCAGTTTCAGGCCTACAGACCCACCGGCCCCAAAACCTGGAATGGAAACAGAAAAACGGTTGCAGCTTTTAGAGAAAATTTTTTAAATTTTGTGATTGTTTTTATGTAAACTGAAGGTTTATATGTATGTGTGTGCATGTGTATGTGCATATGCATACATTTATATGTATGAGTATATAAATATAAACATGCAAACACAGACACTCTTACAAAAATACACACTCACACACATACATTCACACAAATACACACACACACACATACATTTACATACACATACACAGCATAGTAAATGAAACGCCAGTTGCTGTTTTGCTATAGTTTTTTTTTTTACCATCCCTTCCTTTTTACACTCATATTCATACACACACACACACAGAGATTGTGTGATGGACGGACAGACAGAAGTCGCTCAAATTTATATATAGATTAGCAGAGTGGTACTTACCAAGAGACAAGGGAACTGGTCCTACCATAAAGGTGAAGTGGAGGTCAAAGAAGGTAATATCAATAGGTGGCAATGGTATGTTACCTTCACAACAAATATCGGTGGAAGCTCCTGGGATTTCGTCCTCAAAGTTGTCGTTCATGAAAGATTCAAACTCACTGTTTTCTTGCAGCTGCCAATCAAAAGACAACAACAACAATAACAATAATTGTTTCTACTTTTGGCACAAGGCCAGCAATTACCCCAGTGTATTACTGGTACTTTATTTTATCGACCCCGTTAGGATGAAAGGCAAAGCTAACCTGAGTAGGATTTGATCTCTGAACATAAAGGGCCGTAACTCTATGCTGCAAAGCATGTTGTTTGATGTGGCTTCTAATTTAGATACATAACCAGCATGTACATTCATCATCATCATCACCACAGACACACAGACTGGCAGAAACAGCCAGAAAGAGTGACAAGACACACACATAATCAAAGTGAGACATACACACAGACAGACACACAGACATACATACATACAGACAGACAGACACATAATCAAAGTGACACACAGACACATACAAACACAGACAGACAGACACATAGATTGGCAGATAGTCACAGACAGTCGGTACCATAGTACTGGTGCACTAATGATAACATAGTGTTGGTATACTACGAGACAGTCACAGACGTATAGTATTGGTGTACTACTTGTAGATAGCCACAGACATACATACAGTACCATAGTACTAGTGTACTAATAATAACATAGTACTGGTGTACTACAAGACATATACTACCATAGTACTGGTGTACTACAGATATACAGTACCATAGTACTAGTGTACTAATAATAACATAGTACTGGTGTACTAAAAGACAGATAGTGACAGGCTGACTTACAGTACCATAGTACATGTAGATAGTCAGCGACAGACATATAGTAACATAGTGTTGGTGTACTACAGACATATACTACCATAGTACTGGTGTACTACAGACATATACTACCATAGTACTGGTGTACTACAGACATAGTAACATAGTACTGGTGTACCACAGACATATAGTAACATAGTGTTGGTGTACTACAGACATATACTACCATAGTGTTGGTGTACTACAGACATATACTACCATAGTGTTGGTGTACTACAGACATATACTACCATAGTGTTGGTGTACTACAGACATATACTACCATAGTACTGGTGTACTACAGACATATACTACCATAGTGTTGGTGTACTACAGACATATAATACCATAGTACTGGTGTACTACAGACATATACTACCATAGTGTTGGTGTACTACAAGAACTGACTTACTAATTCCGACATAGCTCCACGTAAATTATCCCCAATCTTCAATAGTTCCGTTTGATTAAGGTTCAATTCTGTGGCAGCATCAATCAGATCATCAAGAGTCATTGATTTCACTTTCTCATCGATCACTGATGGAAGTTCATAGGTAACTAATGGAGGATAAGAAGAACAACAACTTTAATAATGGTTTCTGAAAATGGAGTAAAAATGTTAGAACCATCACCCAGGTGCTATACCAGTATTTGTGCCAGCCCTTACCTATGGTCATGAATCTTGGGTAATGACTGAAAGAATATGACCTTGAATACAAGCAGCCGAAATGGGGTTCCTTTGAAGGGTCTTTGGAGTAATGTTACTCAATAGAGTGTGTAGCTCAGAGATGAGAGTGAGAGAGTCACTCCAGGTAGAGCTGCTACTTCTCCCAATTGAGAGATCACAGCTCTGATACTATGGACATGTGGTTAGAATGTCTCAGGAAAGAATCACTGGACAGATTCGTAGCTCAGAGATCAGAGAGTCACTCCAGGTAGAGCTGCTACTTCTCCCAATTGAGAGATCACAGCTCTGATACTATGGACATGTGGTTAGAATGTCTCAGGAAAGAATCACTGGACAGATTCGTAGCTCAGAGATCAGAGAGTCACTCCAGGTAGAGCTGCTACTTCTCCCAATTGAGAGATCACAGCTCTGATACTATAGACATGTGGTTAGAATGTCTCAGGAAAGAATCTCTGGACAGATTTTATGAGCAAAACCAACTGGCAGGAGACTCAGGGGTAGACCCGGAGCAAGATGGTGGGATAACATCCATGAGCTTGGCGTGTCACTCTTGGGGATCCAACTGGATCAGTTAGAAACAGTTGCTTCTGACAGGACCTGCTGGAAGGGGTGTTTCAGGACTCTGTCCCCACGACCCTCTCAGGAATAAGTGGTTGAAGAAGAAGAACAACAACAACAACAAGAATGGCATACTGACCTTTGGTACAGTTTCTGGCAGGTTTTTCAAAATGGATCCCAGAGAGGATTCCTATGTTCGGACTACACACATGAAACCTTCCTTCGAGACAAACCTTTGCTGTGACATTGACCAGCAAAACTGAGGTAGTTTGGTGCAAGTGGACCTGAACTGTGGCTTTGGGTTTTAGGAAACCCATCGTCCATTTCACGTCAATGTTTATAGCGTTGTCTTGGAACAGGAAGTAAAATTAGGGAAGTTTAGTAAATATTTTATTAAATATATAAAAGAAAACAAGAAAAACAAAACAAATGCAATATGTATATTATATATATATATATATATATATATATATATATATATATATATATATATATATATATATTATATAGAAATGGCTTTTACATGGCTTTTCTGATGAAACACATACACACATATATATACACGTTCTCACACACATAAATACATACATGCATATATATATATATGAACCTGTTATTTTTATCTAACAACATTTTTTTCCAATTCCAACCTGCCCGTCCCCTCAATCTATCTTATTTCTCATTCTTTCTTCTGATGAAGGACTAGCATCCGAAACGTTAAGACCCTCTTCCTGCTATATCAAGCGTTAATCTAATATATCCCTTCCATATACTGTACTGATTATGTTGTTATTTCTGTTTACCTTTTACACACACATATATATATATATATATATATATATATATATATTTATACATATATACTTCAAGGAACCAGCAAAACAGAGATACAGAGAGTCTTATTAGTTTCACGCTTTATATGAAAAAGAGGAAAGCAAGTTCGATGTTTTGGACTTTAGTCCTTCTTCAGGAGTACAAAAAATAGAGACAGGATCACAAAGGATAAACAGAGAAAATAAAAGATAGTCTGTAGTAAAACAAAAAGTATATATATATAGGTGTACACACACACACACACACACACACACACACACACACACACACACACACACACACACACACACACACACACACACACACACACACACACACACACACACACACACACACACACACACACACACACACACACACACACACACACACACACACACACACACACACTCTCTCTCTCCCCCTCACACACACACACATTAATAATCTAATAAACCAAGGGAGAAGCCTAAGAAAAGCAAAGACTGTGTTGTTACCTGTTGCTCTTGTTGTTGTTTTTCCTGCTGTGACATAAAACTGACTTGTACAACTGTCATACCTGAGACCAACCTTTGTTGACGCTTGGACACCATGGAAGTTGAAATCTATATTACAATTCAAACCAAGACAATCCTGATCTGGGATACATATGTGTCCCAGTCCACTGGACATCACACCACGCATGCCTTTGCAAACTGGATAATAATAATGATAATAATAATTTGACACGAGAGTGCAAGAAAAGGAGAGGGAGAAAATTAACTGATACCAGGACTTGAAGTGGGAGTTAAAAAGGATTTGGAACTGCCATGAAATCAAGGTCATCCCGATTGTCATAGGCGCACTAGGTTCTATCTCAAGGAGTTTCCAAGGATGGTTAAAGAAGATTAGTCCAGCCCCGCTTTTTGGAACACTACAAAAGGCATGCTTGCTGGGAACAGCAAGAACCCTCCGATACGTCCTGAATGTCTGAGGCTGCAGGTAGCGGCTTGATATTAATTTCAACAAACTTTCCAGTTAAATAACATCAATGACTGAGACTCAAAGAACATTAATAATAATAATGATTTCATTTATTGGCCACAAGGCCCGACATGTAGAGGACAATACAAAAGACAGGGACAGTGGAGGTTTACATATACAACGTGTAAACAATATAAATAAGAATAACAAGAAAAACAAGTTGCTACTACTGCTACTACTACTGCTACTGTTACTACTACTTCTACCACCACCACCATCACCACTACTAATACTACTACTACTAACATTCTGTTCTTATTTTGACTCATTATTCCAGACAACAGACTATATTACATCCAGAGATGGTTTCTCAATTTTCTAAATTTTTTGTCCATTTTGTTCATATCATGGCTATCATAATATTTCGGAGCATACATATAAGTATCTTACCTAGACCAGGTAGTTTCCGTACTTGGCCGATCAGACTAAGATGGTCTCCATGCCTCGTTGGAAGACCAAATCCGGAAATCAAATTCTGCAGCTGTGGAACTGTATAAGCATTTGCAGACATAAGTGGTATATTTTTTTTAGCTTTGTTGAAATCTGCTACAATTCCAAGCAATATGTCAGATTTTGTGCTGTTTGAATTGCCTTGAAGTATGGACAAGATCTCTCCAATTGTATGGTGAGGTTTCATGTTCTCTCCACTCGGTTTGAAGAAATTACTGAAAGAAAATATATAAATGATAAGTTAACCCTTTAGCATTTAAACCAGCCATATCTGGCTAGAATTCTCTCACTCCTTTCTGTTCAAACTGGCTGAAACCAGCCACTCATACTTATATTAAGGTATTGTTCTCAAAATAAATAACATCATCAAAATCTCATGGATTTGATATTATGTGAGATAAAGTGTTTACCGTGAAAATACAATAGTATATATAGAGTAATGTAAATGTTATGTGAGATATTATGTGAGGTAAAGCCTTTACTGTGAAAATATAATAGTATATATAGAGTAATGTAAATGCTAAAGGGTTAAACTCTTCATTGACAATATATTTCAATGTTGTTGTTGTTCGTTTGTAGAATGCTCAGCCACTTACATATTAATACAAGATATACTGTACTTGTAATTCTAAAGGGCCAGTCTTGTCATACACTATGTCATGCTGAATCTTCCTGAGAATTACATCAAGGGTTCACATGTTTGTGGCTGGAATCAAGTTGTGTGTGTGTGTGACAGTTCACACCTATGTGTGTGTGTGTGTGTGTGACAGCTCACACCTATGCAGGTTTAGCTGGTCTCCTCCAAGGTGTATCTCATTGGAGGTGTCTTGGGTAATTTAATGATAGGGATTCCAGTCCTATCATCTCATTTCTACAGCTGAGTAAACTGGAGCAATGTGAAATAAAGTGTCTTGCTCAAGGAAACAACACATCACCCGGTCTGAGAATTGAAGTCACAACCTTTCGATTGCAAGCCCAATGCTCTAACCACTAAGCCATGTGCCTTTACTTGATCAAGTTGAGCTAAAATGAATCAAAACCTGACAGACAGAAAATATATCAAAGTTGGGGAACTCACGTAAATATGGTTTTCGTAGCTAACATGGTTCTTCTAAAATCTTCAGTGAAAGTTTTGGCTTCTTCTCTGTCGAAACCATGAGGTCTAAATGGGGGCTCGGGGTCAGGTTTCTGCTTTTTGAAATCATTCATACGTTTTAACATTCCTCGTTGGTAAGCTTTAGAAAACTTTTTTGCTTTTTCTGCAGCGGAATGGGTGTCAAAGACCTGTAAATGCGAAACGGGGTTTATATATATATATATATATCATCATCATCACCGTTTTACATCAATTCTTCCACACTAGCATGGGTTAGACGGGTTGTCCTGTTGTGGGCAGTGCCTGGTCGGGTGACCTTGTCTTGCTCATATGGGAACTGATTTTGGCTTGGTTTCTACAGTTAGGATGCCCTTCCTAACACCATATATATATATATATATATATATAGAAGGATCTGGCCAGCATGGTATAGCAGGTCACATTGGCCACTGGAATAGTTCCTTTATTTTCCTCGGAAGAAGAGATATCAATCTCGAAATATCAGGTCATATGAATAAATTAAGGTAAAAAAGCACCCCTTGTTTCTTACGACTTATTTTCCGTCCAATGTACATTGTTTTGGAGGAGGCCAGCTAAACCTGCATAGGTGTGAGCTGTCACACACACACACACACACACACACACACACATAGGTGTGAGCTGTCACACACACACACACACACTCCATTTTACCTGTCCAATGTGGGTAAACTTGTAGTCATTACATTCCTGGACCCAGTGAGGGATCGGCAACTGTCGATCCAGGTAGACGCTTGGGTCGACATAGGTATATGCTTCATCCTTGTCAGTTTCATCCATTTGGGATTTCCGTACAGCCACATGGATAGAGTTGGGTGAGCACTTGGATCGTATAGCGTGGCCCAAGGTTTCACCAGATTTCATGAAGATTCTCCCTTTTTCCTCAATTTTTTTTATGATCTCCTTAGTTGGTTCCACGTTGGCAACTATGATCTCGTAGCCAGAGAAACCATTCACTGACGGCTCTATGAGAATCTCATTGTTTCGTCCCCGTCGCACAGACACTAACCCTGTCATTGGGTTCACCACCTGCAGGAGATTGAAAGAAGATAATTAGAGACATGATTACAGGTGAGGTGAGATGAGGGCATACAATATAGTATTTAACAGGTACTTTATTTTATTAACCTCGAAAGGATTAAAAGCAAAAATTGACCTCGGTGGGATTTGAACTCAGAACATAAAGAGGTCGGAACAAAAACCACAAGGCATTTCTTGTGAATCCCTAACAACTCTGGCTATCCCCACCACTAACAACAACAACAACAACAACAGCTATAGCAACAATACATATTGTATTTTTTGATAGTATGAACTGTCTAAAAAGGGTTCTCAAAGTTTTGGGGCTACTGCCCCACGGCTATTTATGACCCTCAGCACACCCGAAACCCTATCTCCAGAGGGACCTGCCTACATGCAAATTGTAAATAATATATAAAAATAAAATTCTTAATTGATATATAATAAATAATATATACTATGTATAAATAAATAAATATATATTTTACTATATATAATAAATAATATAATTGTTTCTATTTTTCGGCACAAGGCCAGCAATTACCCAGTGCATTAGTGGTACTTTATTTTATCGACCCCGTAAGGATGAAAGGCAAAGTTAACCTCGGTGGGATTTGAACTCAGACCGTGGAGGACCGTAACTCTATGCTGCAGAGCATGGCGTCCGACCCTCTACCGATACTGCCAATCCACTGCCCTTATATAACAAATAATATAATATATACTATATATAAATAAATATCATATATTTTAAATTTTTCTATATTTATATATAATATGTATCGTTTGATATTTAATATACTATTATATCATCTCTACCACCACAGTGACCCCTGGACCTTCTCAACACCCCCCAAGGGGTGGTAGTGTCCACATTAAGGACCTCTGGTCTAACTGATGCTAGTCTAACAGTTTGAGGGTCTAACTGCTTGGTGGTCTAATACATTGTTTGGCATGGTTTCCACAGCTAGATACCCTTCTCAGTGTCAACCACTTTGATAACCTCTGGTCTGAAAAAAAAAGAGGGTGGTCACCTTTGAACCCTTTTGTAATAGAAGATCCAAGCCTTGTGTCTTGAATTGACCACTGGAGTTAGCAGGAAAGACACCTGGACCACACTTAGGTGTCTCTGGACGTCTGTCTGTTGGAAAATCTCTGTGAAATTTCTTGCCAAAAATCTTCTTTATCTGTGACATTCCAAAGTCAACACTGTAACAAAAATTACACTGGAACAATATATATATATATATATACACACTCACACACATATATATATATATATACACACACTCACACTCACTCATATATATACTCACACACACACAGGCGATGCGTTATGTCCTTGGGCAAGATTCTTTATTTCATGTTGCTACTTCCACCAGGAGTTGCGACCAATAGATAGTATTAGCAATTGAAAAGACCAATGGAAACATTGTTCCCTTGGTCCAATCTGACGAAAGTCGGTCTGACTGTCGATATATATATATATTAGTGTGGCCCTTAGCAATAGGTAATTTTCCGAAAGTTTTGCTGCCCCCCCACCCCCCACCCTCTAATCCTGTTCCAATCAACAAAACGATGGGATGTGCAAAATTTCAGCATGATGATGATGATGGTGGTGGTGTAGGTGATGATGATGATGGTGGTTATGATGATGATTGTGATTATGATGATGGTGGTGGTGGTTGTGACGATGATGATGGTGGTGATGGCGAGGATGATGGTGATGATAATAGTGATGGTGATGATGAGGGTGATAGTGATGATGATGATGATGGTGATGGTAATGATGGTGGGGGTGATGATGATGGTGATGGTAATGATGGTGGTGGTGGTAATGATGGTGGTGGTGATGGTGATGATGATGATGGTGATGATGATGGTGATGGTAATGATGGTGGTGGTGGTAATGATGGTGGTGGTGATGGTGATGGTGAAATACACTCACGTCTTTTTAGACATCTCATAAACTTTCTTGGTGTTCTTAATGAACTGAATGATTGCTTTAAAGGTCCTTATGAAGGGTGTAGCCACGTCTTGCAGATTGTTTAAGGGTTCTATGATGGACGACAGCTCCCCTGTTAGTTCCTTCATCAAACGCCATTCTTGTTGTCGCTGTTGACCGGAGCATGGAAAGAGACAAAGAATTATTATCATCATCATAAATATCATCATCATTATCATCATCATCATTATCATCGTCATCATGGAACTGGGGAGCTTCAATGACACTGTGGAAATATGGAGCTAGGGTGACCCCTACCCCACCCCTATGAAAATTGGGAGATAGTGTGTGAAAATATGGCACTTTGAAGCTAGGGTGCCACCTTATAGCACTGCAGAGCTAGTACATATATAGTTTAGAGGTTTCAATGTCAAAGTTACTGTTGGTTCGCTAAAGTGAGCCTTCAATGCAAAACTTTATTGTAAGTGATTCATATTGATACAGTAGCTGGCGAATCTATCATCATCATCATCATCATTTTACGTTCACCTTTCCCTGCTTGCAAGGTGAGATGGGTCCTATTCAGCACAGCATCTCCCCACTTGTCACGGTCCTTCGTCATCTCCTCCGTGAGTTTCAGCGATCTGAGGTCTGCTCTCACCACCTCTGCCCATGTTTTTCCTGGTCTACCTCTCCTGTGTCTTCCTTCTATTGGGATTTCTTGGCACTTCTTTACCCAGCGGTCATCCTCCATGCACATCACATGTCCATACCATCGCTGTTATTTTACATTAAAAAAAAACATTATATAGGACAAAAAATCGAACATTACAAGAAATTCCATATTTACAAACATACACATCACAATTACCGATATCCCTACTGTGAAGTTAAGTAACCCCATGTCATCTGCTACCCTCCCCCACCTCTACCTCAACCAGTACTATCTTTACTGACCCCAGCCTCAGAACTGCTAGTCTAAATACAGTAGGGAAGTTACCTTTGCTTGATCTTCTGGTATAAAGAGGGCTACAGCAGTGGAGTTAGCATTCTTGAAATGAGATTTTATGGAGTTAATGATAGCTTTTGTTTCTTTAAAGATACCAAGAATATCTTTTTTCATCACCATCCAATATGGTGTTGTTCCTGGAAATACAGAAAGACAAATACAAATGTTATTATGTTGCTGCTGATGATGATGATTGTGTTGCTGTTGTTGCTGATCCCCTTCCCTTTACATAATGGACTAGCCCATCTTAAATAATGGACTGGCCAACCTTCTTAACCTCCAGTTACCAAACAAAATGTTTTTACCTTTCGTAAAGAAAGCAGCTTTAACAATTTGGTTCTTGGCTTTGATTCCTTCTTTGAGAGTATTTTTAATTCTGGAAATATAAAACATTTCTTTTTCTGAGGAATTAATGTTTCCTAGATTGGGGTGGCAGGTGGTGGTGGTGGGGAAGTGGTGGTGATAATTATATATATATGTATGTATGTATGATGACCCCTTAGCCTTTCTCAAGGCAGAATTCTAGGAGAAGGAAAACTCCGATATAACACCTGCAACCCTGATGATATCCAATGATGTTGACTTGTTCTTTTTGGTAAATATCATCTTGGTTAAGAGAGTGGGACTGTCTTTGTGCAGTGCCTTTGCTCACTATAAAAGCTTCACGGCACAGGCATTGCTTTATATATGGAGATCTCTCTGCACTTGTCGTCACATGGTACCATGGGCCCAGCACTATGTGTCAATAATTGTCACAAGTGTACTGTTTGTACCAGAGTTTTCAAGTCGCTGGCTGGACTAAAATGTCACACTCGTTCAGCGCATTGGTAGGGGTTCTCCTACATGGATATAAAGTAGTGGCCGTACTCGAAAACGAGTTGGCAGCCGCCATATATATATATATATATATATACTGAAGAAAAAGTTAAGTGGAAATATCCAGGAGTAAGAGCACTCAGTCCATAGGACGAGTTTAGTATAAATAATTACAACAGTGACATAAACAGGTCCTCAAGTTACGTTGGGTTCTGGGCCCCAATTCATTCAGCCTGTCATGAAAAAAAAAAAAAAAAATTTTATATATATATATATAAAATTTTTTATATCTATATGGTGATAAATTTTATTTTCTGTGTAGAAAAGTGGCAGTGACTTCGAAGTTTCAGCTTATTCATTTCAACCAGGGTTGGATTTAGACCTTGGGGCGTCGGGACACTTCAGGTTCGAGGGGCCCAGGGCGTTTCAAATTTGGGGGGACCTTGAGCACCTCAGGTGATGGGGCCCAGAGCATTTCAGGTTTGGGGGACCTCAGGTGTGAGGAGCTAAGGCACCCTAGGTGTTGGAGGGCTAAGAGCACTTCAAGTTTGGGGTGCCTGTGGCACCTCAGGAAAATAGGGAGGGGGGGGGGGCACTTCATACACAAAAAATTAGAATATTTAGCTTTTTCTTTTTTTCAAAACAAGCCCCCAAAAAACCCCAGTGTGTACCTGTTTATCTGTTTTTTGATGGAGGAGAAAGTCTGCACAGGACTCTTCCAAATATGTTTTATGGCGTTGATGACTTTGTTGATAGAATCCCACAATTGTTGTCCTACGTGGGGAAGGGTCACAGTCACGGAATCCACAACACTCTGGAAACAATAAGAAAAATTAAGGGGTTTAGGAGATAGTCTTTCTAGATTGTTTCTGTTTACTGCTGTTGCTGCTACTACTACTATTGCTACTGCTACTGCTACTACTACTCATTTTCTTCTGTCTTTGAAGAGTCTTTAGAGTAACGTTACTCAATAAAGTACAGAGTTCAGAGATGAGAGAGTCACTCCAGGTAGAGCTGCTACTTCTCTGAATTGAGAGACCACAGCTCTGATACTATGGACATGTGGTTAGAATGTCTCAGGAGAGAATCACTGGACAGATTTTATGGACCAAACCAAATGGCCGCAAACTCAGA
The DNA here is from genome assembly GCA_964016885.1 of Eledone cirrhosa. NCBI lineage: Eukaryota > Metazoa > Mollusca > Cephalopoda > Octopoda > Eledonidae > Eledone > Eledone cirrhosa. Next base: position 8,715,899 of record OZ024763.1, read on the forward strand.
GGTAGACCACGAGCAAGATGGTTGTGTAACATCCATAAGCTCGACTGGTCTTGCTTGGGGGATCCAGCCATATCAGTTGTAGACAGTTGCTTCTGATAGGACCTGCTGGAAGGAGAGTTTGTAGACTCTGTTCTATAGCTGTTTCAAGAATAAAGTGGAAGAAGAAGAAAGCTGCTTTTAGTGTACATTGAAGAAGGTCACACCCATAACTATGTCACAAAACATTTTGTTAGATGCTCTACCCATCTGCCAATCCAAAACTGCTTTAAAATGTATGACATATATGATGTGGCACCTATACTTACGTGATAAAAAGCCAACATATCTTGGACGACATCTTGTATCAGAGATCGAGCCCTTAATACCACATGTTTGATATCCTCCACCCACATCAATCCATTTATGCGTAGAATCTTCTGCAGAAACGCTGTCACTTTGGGCAGAATGTCTGTGAAAATGGTCGGCAGTTTTTTCACAGTTTCTACGAGTTCTTGAATAATACTGGATGCACCTTTATCTTTGAACAGTTCA
>OZ024763.1:8728929-8736429 GCA_964016885.1 Eledone cirrhosa
CCCAGGGGAGACTGAGGTTAGCTGGACATGCTCACCGACGACATTCAGAGTTGACACTGCACTCAGTACTCCTGTGGGAGCCACTGCATGGACACACTAGAAGAGGGAGACCAAGGTTAACATATGTTGATGCCCTAAGGACAGACACTGGTCTCAGGGAGACGCAGGACATGGCAGCGATAATGAGGCACAGAGACTGGTGGAAAGAACTCGTCCATGGATCTCGGGAGTTTTACCTGCCCTCGATAGATAGATTGTTGGGATAATTGAGGGGTAACACAAGAGATACTGTATCTTTGTGTGTATATATATATATATATATATACCTTTTTTCTGTGATATCATACTCTGCTCTAGGAGGGCATTGAGTGCTCATACGGCCTACCGCATACGGACACTTTAAGCATCCAACACCAATTATATATATACATATATATGTATATATATATATACACATACATATATGTGTATTGTTGTTGTTATTGTTGATGTTTTGTTTTGATGTTATTGTTGTTGTTGTTACTGTTTTGTTGTACTTACCATGTAGTGAATCAATGTAACCAAAACACAGTTTCTCCACTGACATCAACGTTTCCTACATGAAAATATTGATAACAGATCAATTAATGAATTTATTGATTGATGATGGTGGCGGTGGCAACACCGAAATATGTATTTGAGTGTGTGTATATATATATATCACACACACACATACACATAAACATACAGACACACACAAGCATATATATATATATATATATATATATATATGTGCGTATGTATGTTTGACTTACACATTATTTTTTATATATATATATATACATACATACACACACACACAGAGAAACACACATAAACATACACACTCACAGACACAAGACTCATAGAAACCCAAAACAGAAGTTAATTCCGACGCTTACCAATTCTGGCTGAGTTATAGCAATACAGTGAATCAAGGCACGTTCAATCTCCTCCTGGGTGGCTAGAGGGTGTTCTAGAATGTAGTAGCTGACCAGTTGTTGAGACGTGGTGCTCCCAATTCTTGCTATTATGTCTAGAAAGAGGTGCTTCTCATCTTGACATTGTTTGTCTTCTTCTGAACAGAGTCGTTGAAGAACTTCCTTCCCGATTTTGACTAAATCCTCGTTGTGTAGGTTTGACACAATCTTGCGGAGTTCGTAGACACACTGGGTTCGATTGGGGGCATCTAAAAGGAATTATAATGGGTTTAGAGCCTTCGTTCTCATACATGAGCTACCTGGCTATCTCCGGTGGAAATTTAACAATATCAGGGATTTTAACCAAGGAATGAATGCTATTTTAACCCTTTACCATTTACATTACTCTATATATACTATTGTATTTTCACAGTAAAGGCTTTACCTCACATAATATCTCACATAACATTTACATTACTCTATATATACTATTGTATTTTCACAGTAAAGGCTTTACCTCACATAATATCTCACATAACATTTACATTACTCTATATATACTATTGTATTTTCATGGTAAAGACTTTATCTCACATAATATCTCACATAACATTTATATTACTCTATATATACTATTGTATTTTCATGGTAAAGACTTTATCTCACATAATATCTCACATAACATTTATATTACTCTATATATACTATTGTATTTTCACAGTAAAGACTTTATCTCACATAATATCTCACATAACATTTATATTACTCTATATATACTATTGTATTTTCATGGTAAAGACTTTATCTCACATAATATCTCACATAACATTTACATTACTCTATATATACTATTGTATTTTCACAGTAAAGACTTTATCTCACATAATTATCTCACATAACATTTACATTACTCTATATATACTATTGTATTTTCACAGTAAAGACTTTATCTCACATAATTATCTCACATAACATTTACATTACTCTATATATACTATTGTATTTTCACAGTAAAGACTTTATCTCACATAATTATCTCACATAATATCGAATCTAAGGGACTTTGATATTATTTATATTGAGAACAATACCTTAACGTCTGTACGAGCGGCTGGTTACAGCTGGTTTGAGCAAAAAGAGGTGAGAGAATCCTGGCCGGATACAGCCGGTTTAAATGCTAAAGGGTTAATGAGGAATCCAAATGAAATATCAATATACCCAAAGGGGTAGGCTCTGAGCAAGATGGTTGGATAACATCCATGAGCTTGACCTGTCTCAGTTGGATTAGTTGGATACAGTTGCTTCTGACAGAAGCCTCTGGAGGGAGTGTTTGAGGAGTCTGTTACCCCTGCAATCCTCTCAGAAATAAGTGGGAGAAGAAGTGTATGCATGTATATATATATATATATATATATATATAAATATATATATATATATATATATATATATATATATATATATATCAAATGAAATACCAATATACACAGCTATAGTGTAGATTGTGTATATATATATATATATATATATATATATCAAATGAAATACCAATATACACAGCTATAGTGTAGATTGTGTATATATATATATATATATATATATATATATATATCAAATGAAATACCAATATACACAGCTATAGTGTAGATTGTGTATATATATATATATATCAAATGTAATACCATTAAAACTAAAGAAAACTTTTGCTCACGTTTGTTTTCAAAAGAAAGAATACATTGAACAAGTTTGGTAATATTGGATCTGACTTCCTTCATTCTGATTGGTTGGTTCGGTTTCTGCAAGATAAATATAAAATAAAAAATTCTGAAATGTCTTTGAAGTAATGTTACTCGATAGTGTGTTTAGCTCAGAGATCAGAGAGTCTCTCCAGGTAGAGCTGCTACTTCTCTGAATTGAGATAGTGACAATGATGATGATGATAAAAGTATAGTTAACAGATTCTTTGTTTTTACAATGACTCATCCAAACAGTAATTGTATTGAAATAAAAGACACATGTGATATAAAGACATGTAAAGAAAAATCTCACTGACCTTCTTAACCAATAGATTGTCTTGGATGAAGTCATGTGATAATATCTCATCAGACTGCTGCTGCTGACTTAGACTGAAATAACAGATTAGATATAGAATATATCTGACATAATGTTTCTATGGTGTAAGTTATTATTGTTGTTGGTATTATCTGAACACAAAGGAACCAAACTCCCACTGCCTCTCCCACTGTCCCCATCTCACACTATTATGAGCAAATGGGGGCCCACGAGATCAGAGAGTCATTCCAGGTAGAGCCACTACTTCTCCCAATTGAGAGATCACAGTTCCGGTACTATGAACATATGGTTAGAATGTCTCAAGAAAGAATCACTGGATAGATTTGCAGCTCAGAGATCAGAGAGTCACTCCAGTTAGAGCTGCTACTTCTCCCAATTGAGAGGCCACAGCTCTGATACTATGGACATGTGATACTATTAGAATGTCTCAGGAAAAAATTGTTGGACAGATTTTACAGGTAAAACCAACTGGCAGGTGACCCAGTGGTAGACGTTGAGAAAAATGGTTGGATAACATCCATGAGCTTGGCTGGTCTTGCTCGGGGAAACTGTTGCTTCTGTCAGGACCCACTGGAAGGAGTGTTTGAGGATTCTGTCACCCCCACGACCCTCTCAGGAATAAGTGGGCGAAGAATAGAAGACTATTATTATAGTCATTTATGTTGGGAGAACTACATATCATATTTCAGTAATAAAACAGTTGTAAATGTTCTTACCTTTTATGTAACAATTTCATCTGTGATGTTGATGTTGTTGATATATCGGGGAACTCTGTGGGGGGAAGAGAGAGAGAGAGAGAGAAGTTGAGTAGAATAGAGAGGGGGAGAGTGAGAGAGAGAGGAGGGAGCGAGAGAGACTTGATAGGATAGATAGCGAGAGAGAGAGGGAGGGGGGAGAGGGAGAGAGACTTGATAGGATTGAGAGAGGGGTAGAGTGGGCGAGTAAAAAGAGGAGAGAGAGTGAGAGAGACTAGGTAGGTAGAGAGAGGAGGGAGAAGCTGTGTGGTGTAGAGAGGGGGAAGGAGAGACTAGGTAGGATAGAGAGAGGGAGGAGAAGGCTTGGTAAAATATAAACGGTTACTACATAATCAAAATTAAGGTTTTAAAGAGTTAATTCAAATTAAAAGGGTTTCACAGCAAAATGACTTACCACCAGAGATAGTTTCCTTAATGACATTTTCACCATGTAAAGGTTTTCTGGTAGTGGTGGTGGTAGTAGTAGTAGTAGTAGTAGTGGTGGTAGTAGTAGTAGTAGTAGTAGTAGTAGTAGTAGTAGCAGCAGTTGTTGTTGTTCCAAGAGAAAGTGGTGGAAATGAAGAGAAAAAATACATACTTGTATATATACAGGGTGTCCCATAAATATGTATACATACTTCAATAGCATACTAATAAAAGTATATATACATTTTTGGAAACACCCTGTATATATATATCTATATATATATATATACATACATGAATATAGCATGTAGGAATATATCATATATATATGAGATGATAACATTTTGCTACACATGTGTGGTTTTTTTTCTCCCCCATCCCCGTTCCTTCCTCTCATCACTCTTTACCTTCTATTTATCTTCTGATGAAGGACTAATATATTTCTACCACACACCGTGCCGAAAATTATTTTTATGACAATTGGAAGAAACACAATGATAATCACTGAAGATGTCACAGAAATGTGTGACAGAAGAACTTTGAGAAATTATATTTATATTTGTATTTTTAACTGTTGGTCAATCAATGATAAACATTGATTGCCAGCTGAATTATTTATGAAAATTATTTGTTTCTGCTGACCTGGAAATCGTGTTTGGTGGACCAGAAAGTGTCACTGTATCAACTGCTGAAAAATGGTGGAGTGTACCATCTGGGTGATAGTGGAGATCCTTGTAAGAAGAAAAGGACAATATTCAATAATTTTAGTGTACACACACACATATATATATATATATATATATAGTTTCAGAAGATCCCGTTTAGGATGAAAGCAGAAATTCTTTGCTTAAACTTTAATCTTTACTAATAATAGATATTTGCTCTATGGATATATATATAGAGAGAGAGATTTAAGATAAGTATATATATATATATGAATATATATATATATATATATATATATATATATATATATATATATATATATATACACATGCATACATACTTATCTTAAATTTCTCTCTCTCTCTCCCTCTCTCTCCTCTCTCTCTCTCTATATATATATATACTTATCTTAAATTTCTCTCTCTCTCTCTCTCCCTCTCTCTCTTTCTCTCTCTCTCTCTCTATATATATATATATATATATACTTATCTTAAATCATACCACACCTTTCACATTGCTGCAGCCTTTGAATTACATACCTTCTTATACTTAACTCACATTGCTTCAAGCAAACTACAACACTCTCTTATTTCTATAAATGTATCTCAAGGTGGATCCCACTTACCTTGTCATGACGACGTGTCACCTGCTCGTTACTAGCATGACGTCTATGAACAATCATCCCCGCAGGTGTTTGATGTATTTTATAATCATGCGTCAACACACCTGAAATGTTTGCCAAGATTTACAGAAACAGTAAGAATACGATCGCAAACACCAGTCGCAGAAATAGGGTCCTTTGAAGGGTCTTTGGAGTAACGTTACTTGATAGAGTGTATAGCTCGGAGATCAGAGAGTCGCTCCAGGTAGAGCTGCTACTTCTCTGAATTGAGAGATCACAGCTCTGATACTATGGACATGTGGTTAGAATGTCTCAGGAAAGAATCACTGGACAGATTTGTAGCTCAGAGATCAGAGAGTCGCTCCAGGTAGAGCTGCTACTTCTCTGAATTGAGAGATCACAGCTGTGATACTATGGACATGTGGTTAGAATGTCTCAGGAAAGAATCACTGGACAGATTTGAGATATCACAGTTCAGATATTATGGACATGTGGTTAGAAAGTCTCAATTACAGGATTACAGTAAACAGAGAAGAGACTTGATTCGGAGAGGGCTATGTGATGTTATTATTATAACAAACTGCCTCTGAATGGCACACTCAGCAATGTTAAATATTGGGGGTTGGTAGTCATGACCAAGGAAGGTGGATGTTGCAACAACACCTTGGGGAGTGGGGACATCACAAAATTATAGCTGTTTCGTATGCTAGAAGTTAACCAGCCAGACAAATAGAAATATAAAAGATTAAAAAGATATATTTTGATACCTGAATGATCCATTTCATTTGATTTATAAGACAAAGTGTTCCCTTCGAAGTCAACCTAAATATTTTAAGAAGAAAATTGTAAAGTCTTAATTCTAATTATATAATTCTAAATAATGAAATAATTAAATTCCATCTCCCTCACCATCCTCTGGGGAAACACCTCTATTCTGTCCACCAGGGACAGTGGCCAGCAACACCTACTGCAACAGCCACCCCTCCTCATGGGGCTCCTTCCTCAGACAGGCTGCCAATGTTCCGATCTTGTGAAAGATCTCTGGGGTTCAAGTATGCCTGAGGTCTCGATGGTGACCAGTGCGAAGAGGAAGTGGCCTTTTTTGTTACTATATTTCTAATGAAAGACACTGCCAATGATATTGTCTTGTTGGTGTTTGGAACATAACTTAACAAAGGTTCTTACATAGAATTATGATGGAAGGTTTTTAGATAAACAATCACTTAAATCCTTTTGTTGTCATATTTCTAATGAAAGACATTGTTGGTGTTTGGAACATAACTTAATAAAGGTTCTTACATAAAATTTATGGAAGGTTTTTAGATAAACAAACACTTAAATACTTTTGTTGTCATATTTCTAATGAAAGACATTGTTGTTGTTTGGAACATAACTTAATAAAGACATTGTTGATTGTTTTCAAAATTATTTGTAAACAAAGATTTTGAAGGATTTTAGAAATAAAACTAAAGTGTCTTTGAAGTGTGTGTGTGTGTGTGTGTGTGTGTGTGTGTGCCTGAATGTATGAATTTGTGTGTGTATGTGTGTCTGTATGTTTGTCAGTATGCGTGTATTTATGTATGTATGTGTGAATGTGTATGTGTGTGTGATTTGTTATACATGTATCTAGTATGCGTTTCCGAAGTGTGTGTGCATCTATATGCATTTGAGTGCATGTGGTGAGGGAGGGGGTGTTGTGTATCTATTGTGCATCATTAAGAGCACATTGAGTGTGCTTATATGTGGAGTGGGGTTGAGGGTGGTGATGGTGGTGCTGGTGATGGTGATGATGGTGTTGGTGGTGGTACTGCTGGTGGTGGTGGTGGTATTGGTGGTGCTGTTGGTGGTGGTGGTGCTGGTGTTAGTGGTGGTGCTGTTGATGGTGGTTTTGGTGGTGGTAGTGGTGGTGCTGGTGTTAGTGGTGGTGGTGTTGATGGTGATGATGGTGATATTGCTGTTGTATTTCTTGGTCAAACTCTCATCAATCTCCCTCCTTCCTTACTTCCTCTATCAACCCCTTACTGGCCCCACTTTGTGAAATAGA
>OZ024763.1:8741429-8766429 GCA_964016885.1 Eledone cirrhosa
GTGGGCAGTATCTGGTCGGCTGACCATGCCTTGCTCATACAGGAACTGATCTGGCTTGATTTCTACAGCTGGATGCCCTTCCTAACACCAACCTCATTTACAGTGTGGGCTGGGTGCTTTTTCGTGGCGCCTACACGTCCACTTTACAGTGTGGGCTGGGTGCTTTTTCGTGGCGCCTACACGTCCACTTTACAGTGTGGGCTGGGTGCTTTTTCGTGGCGCCTACACGTCCACTTTACAGTGTGGGCTGGGTGCTTTTTTGTGGCGCCTACACGTCCACTTTACAGTGTGGGCTGGGTGCTTTTTTGCCGTGCCACCTCAAAGTATATATATATATATATATATTTATATATATATATATATATATATATATAACGAAGGAAATGTAGTAAGGAACCAGATGGACCATAACGCACCACAGGGTCCTACTCATTCCTATATATATATATATATATATATATATATATATCCTATATATATATATCTTATATATATATATATATCCTATATATATATATATATCCTATATATATATATGCTAGCATGGAAGAACGGACGTAAAACGATGATGATGATGATGATATATATATATATACATACATACTGTATATATATATACATACATACATGTGTGTGTGTGTGTGTGTGTGTGTGTAAAAATATACGCCTGCGCCTGTATCTTGTGATTTTATAATATAAAGTAAACATGTTTACATATCTAGACCTAGATTTACCCTACTGCCCCCATTCCCACCCATCATCCCCACCTTTCTGTTGACTAGATTTATCAAGTGATCCAATAAAACCATGCTCCAGTTTTATAATCCTTCAATTTTCTTTGCTCTATAACAAATATATATCACACTCTACATGTCTCTAACACTTTCTTACCAGATTTCGAATGAAATATTTCAAAATATATGTCTATATCTTTTAAATATAATAAAATATATGTCTATATCTTTTGAATATTTCAAAATATATGTTTATATCTTTTATATATTTCACAATATATGTCTATATTTTTTAAACATAATAAAATATATATCTATATCTTTGAAATATTTCAAAATATATGTCTATATCTTTGAAATATAATAAAATATATATATACCTATACAATGAAATTCCATTATAACGAAATTCACAGGGTATAAAAATAATTTGTTGTAACAAAAAATTCAAAACACATCGTGCGAGTGGCCGGGGATTGAACAAAATATTGTTATACTGGTATTCATTATAACAGAATTTTTATCTGTATATTTGAAATATAATAAAATATACTGCCTATATATTTCAAATATAATATTTTTTCATCATTTTACGTCCGCTTTTCTGCCTATAGCTTTCCGCTTATACTCTGCCTATATCTTTCAAATAATTTTGAAAATAATCGTCACTTGAGAGAGATTTGTATATAATGTGTAATATAACTAACTTAGTGATTAGTAAGTTAATAATTCTCATTATTAACCCTTTACCATTTACATTACTCTATATATACTATTGTATTTTCACAGTAAAGGCTTTACCTCACATATCTCACATAACATTTACATTACTCTATATATACTATTGTATTTCACAGTAAGTTTTACCACACATATCTCACATAACATTTACATTACTCTATATATACTATTATATTTTCACAGTAAAGGCTTTACCTCACATAATATCTCACATAACATTTACATTACTCTATATATACTATTGTATTTTCACAGAAAGGGCTTTACCTCACATAATATCTCACATAACATTTACATTACTCTATATCTACTATTGTATTTTCACAGTAAGGGCTTTACCTCACATAATATCTCACATAACATTTACATTACTCTATATATACTATTGTATTTTCATGGTAAAGGCTTTACCTTACATAATTATTTCACATAATATTTACATTACTCTATATATATTATTGTATTTTCATGGTAAAAGCTTTATCTCACATAGTATCGAATCTATGAGATTTTGATGTTATTATTTTGAGAACAATACCTTAACATCAACATGAGCAACCGGTTACAGCCAGTTTGGACAGAAAGATATGAGAGAATTCTTGCCGAATATGACCAGTTTAAATACTAAAGGGTTAAGTTAATAATTCTTATGACATGAAATAAAGTTCTTGCTCAAGAACACAACACACAGCACAGTCCAGGAATTGAACTCACAACTTCACAATTGCAAGCCCGACACTCTATGCACTGTGTGTTTGTGTTTACATACAAATATGACATATGGTTAGTAATTTACAACATTAATAAATCCTACCAACTCCAATGTGACTGACCGAAATATCCACCCCACACCTCTCATGTTCTGACATGTCTGCAAGGAACTGGCAAAGTTCCAAAGGTAACTACCTTGCTAAATCTATTGGATTGGGGTTAATTCTACAGCTTGACAGTCAAGTTGTGGAGGTGGTGGGGATGGCTGTGGTGGTGATGGTGGTAGTGGTGGCAGTGAAGGAGTTGGTGGTGGTGGTCATGGTTGTGATGATGATGGTGGTGGTGGCTGCTGCTGCTGTTACTACAGGCTAGAGTTGTAGTAGTATTTTAACACTCGGTGACCTTATTTACAATATAATTGTTTCTACATTTGGCACAAGGCCAGCAATTAGTATTCCTATCTTACCAGCCCTAAACACCACACCACAGAACAGCCTCAAAATATTCCTATCTCTTACCAGCTCTAAACACCACACTAGAGTACACAACAACCAGCCTCATATTGACTAACAGCTACTTGACAGTACACCCTAATCAATGCCACAAAATGTGTAAATCACAAGGTTTAAAGAGACATGTTTAGCCCTTTAACATTTACATTACTCTATATATACTATTGTATTTTCACAGTAAAGGCTTTACCTCACATTACTCTATATATACTATTGTATTTTCACAGTAAAGGCTTTACCTCACATAATATCTCACATAACATTTACATTACTCTATATATACTATTGTATTTTCACAGTAAAGGCTTTATCTCACATAACATTTACATTACTCTATATATACTATTGTATTTTCACAGTAAAGGCTTTACCTCACATAATATCTCACATAACATTTACATTACTCTATATTTACTATTGTATTTTCACAGTAAAGGCTTTATCTCACATAATATCTCACATAACATTTACATTACTCTATATATACTATTGTATTTTCACAGTAAAGGCTTTACCTCACATAATATCTCACATAACATTTACATTACTCTATATATACTATTGTATTTTCACAGTAAAGGCTTTATCTCACATAATATCTCACATAACATTTACATTACTCTATATATACTATTGTATTTTCACAGTAAAGGCTTTACCTCACATAATCTCACATAACATTTATATTTCTCTATATATACTATTATATTTTCACAGTAAAGGCTTTATCTCACATAACATTTACATTACTCTATATATGTTATTGTATTTTCACAGTAAAGGCTTTACCTCACATATCTCACATTACTCTATATTTACTATTGTATTTTCATGGTAAAGGCTTTATCTCACATAATATCGAATCTACAAGATTTTGATATTATTTATTTTGAGAACAATACCTTTACACCAGTATGAGTGGCCACTTACAGCTGGTTTAAACAGAAAGAGGTGAGAGACATGTTACAGTATATCAAGTGAAGGCACCACAGTCTTTGTCAAAACTTACCTGTAATTTGTGTGGTTGACTTTTTGTTTCCATACCTGGTCTAAAAAGCCACACAAGACACCATGCTGGAAATAATCTGATGTCCATTGAGTGGTCAAGCTCTGTATTGGGCAGACAACCAACACACACACACATATATATATATAGTAATAAATACACACACACATATATATATAGTAATAAATACACACACATATATATATATATAGTAATAAATACACACATATATATATATATATATATATATATATAGTAATAAATACACACACACACATATATATATATAGTAATAAATACACACACACACACACATATATATAGTAATACACACACACACACACACACACATATATATATAGTAATAAATACACACACACACATATATATATAGTAATAAATACACACACACACACATACATATATATATAGTAATAAATACACACATATATATATATATATATATTGTAATAAACAGATACCAAAATCTGAAGAGGGCTCGATAAGCATTGTATATATATATATAAACCCGTACTGAAACTATAATGATCCCCAGAAGACAGTTGATGAGCTGAAACTGTCCATGTGCTTGTTTTTTCTGAGTTTTTAGGGATTAATTGTGTCCTGCATAATTAAAAACTGGATGATGATTAGAGGCAATGACAAAACAACTTCCCAATCAACTTCAAAAAGATCCAATAAAACAACAAAAGAAAAAGATTCAATTTATTTAATCACAGATAAAGATTGACATAAGAGTTAACAACATTCTATAGTTTGTCACTGAATTTATTTCTTTTCAGTTTCTACAAAATGTTTTCCCACCTTTGATAAGTAGTAGTGCACCTGAGCATTATACACAATAATTTTCATTATTATTATTTTATTGAAACTGTTTTCTTTTTACCTTATTTTAACTTCATTGTATAGTTCTTTCTTAACTTTAAAAAGTGATTAATCAGAAAAAGCGTTTTTATTATCCTTGAATTTTTATAAATTTTAACTTTTTGACCAAAATTTGTTTTAACCCTTTAGCATTCACATTACTTTATATTTACTATTGTATTTTCACGGTAAAGGCTTTACCTCACATAATGCCAAATCTATGAGGTTTAGATGTTATTTGATTTGAGAACAATACCTCAACATCAGTATGAGTGGCCGGTTACTGCTAGTTTGAACAGAAAGAGGTTAAAATTCTTCAATACAGTGTGTTTGTTTGTGTCTTTTTAAATAAATATTATAGACAAAAGAATCACCACATATTTCACAATGATAAGGTTTTTCTCCAGTGTGTTTACGTATGTGAACCACAAGATTTGAATTCTGTGTGAAGGATTTCCCACATATGTCACAGTGAAATGGCTTTTCTCCAGTGTGTTCTCTTTTGTGAACAACAAGATTAGAATTAACAGTGAAAGATTTCCTACATATATCACACGAAAACGGCCTTTCTCCACTGTGTATTCTTTTGTGAACGCCAAGATCTGAATTCCGAGTGAAAGATTTCCCACATATTTCACAACAAAAAGGTTTTTCTCCACTATGTATACGTTTGTGTCTTGTTAAGATATCATTTGACACAAAAGATTTCCCACATGTTTCACAATGAAATGGTTTTTCTCCAGTATGTAACCTGTTATGTCTTGTTAACTTATTACTAGAGATAAAAGATTTATCACACATCTCACAATGATATGGTTCTTCTCCTGTGTGCAGTCTTTTGTGTGCTGTCAACACGCCGTTAGTGACAAAAGATTTCTCACAGATATCACAGTAGAAGGGTTTTTCTCCAGTGTGACTGCGTATATGAATGGCAAGGCTACATTTAGAAGAGAAAAATTTATCACATATGTCACAGCTAAATAGTTTTTCTCCACTATGTATTTTTCTGTGTGTTGTTAAATTACTGTTAGAGACGAAAGATTTCCCACATATTTCACAGTTAAACAGTTTTTCTCCAGTGTGTATTTTCTTGTGGGCTGTTAAATTACTATTAGAGACGAAATATTTCCCACATATATCACAGTGGTGGGATGATTTAACCTTAGTGTGTATTTTTTTGTGTGGGGAGAGTTCATGTTTGGAAGAGAAGCTGTTATTCATTATTAGTTGTGTGTGTTTAGGATTTCGACGTTTTCCAATTTGAAATCACCGAAGTACTTCGATAATTTAAAAGATTATACACTCATATATATATACATACATATTAAAATCCTAAAGCAAATTTTCCAGTCCAGCCTTCTGTTTTTGTTAAATAAATACTTTACTCCGTTCCTGCACCAACCACTGGCTACATCTACGGTGGATGACTTGCGTATCGTTGGGTGCTTCGGTTGATTTGTTGCATCATGGTTTAACAACCAGAATCACCAGTTCGACCCCTTGGTAATCAAACCGACTGACTATATATATATAGAGAGAGAGAGAGAGAGGGGGGGGTGTACGTGTAATAATAAATATTTTAAATTTGAAGATGAGTCTAGGGAAAACAAATCGATCGTTGAGTCTTGATTAAAACAATTTTCCTGTCCTGTAAAATGTTGAACAACCACTTCACGATGCTGGGTGTTGTTTGTGATAAAATGAAATATTTAATAATTCCGGTGATAAAACATCAACTATAGTATATATATATATCACCAGATGTCATCAATAAATATTAATGTTCACTTTAACATGAGTTAATTAGTAGAATTAATATAATTATACAAGATGAAGTTTTAACTACACCATGTTGTCGGTGTAAATTATAATTGTGTCCCCCCCTCACCACCCTAATTAAATGACACCGGTGACGGGACTTAAAAATCCCTACCTACCATAATTCAATACATACAGAGACCTTCAGTTATATCTATTAACTCCTTCAATTGTATTCAACCCAGGGTATATATTTAAAAAAAACATTCTTCAAAATAGCTCAAACTCTCAGGTCTTGAATAATCGTCCCCTCACCCGCTTATTCATTTCTCAGGCCCCCCCCCCCCTCCACTTATTAAATATTGCTAATCTATATCGGGCGAAATTTTATTGTAAGTGATTCATATTGATACAGCAGCTGGAGAATCTAATAATAATAATTTTATTTTACATTAAAAAAAACATATATGATAATAAAAAAAGAACTTTACAAGAAATCCCATATTTACGAACGTACACTATACAATTACCAATTCCCCCTCCATGTTTATCCCAGGCCCCTCGCTTATAAGAATTTAAGCAAATGTCCAACCTCGACCTCTGCTTATTCCACCCCACCATCTATTATTTGCAACCCGACAATATGTACCAATTAGGGAGCATTTACGGTGGCGTCCGGCCTGCTAGAAATAGCAGTCAGTTTAACTCAATATCACACGCAGTCGCATATAAATGTATGCATATGCACATATACACATACGCGTCAGCGTGTTGAAAAGAATTCTAGTATCTATAACTAGACATATTGCTCTGTGAATTAAGCAACGATTTGTGACCAATTGACCGGTGGTCAATTGATGATCCTTTTTATTTTCCTCCCCGTCTTTTTCTTTCTTTCTCTCTCTCTCTCTGGTCATGTGATTTGGTGTTGTTTTTGTGAGGTTCCTGGCGATGGTTGGTTTTATTTGTTTGTCTTTATCAACGACATAATATTTGTAAAGCTATGTTGAAAGAATTGTGAGCAATTTGTAATGTTATATATATATATATATATATCTTCTTCTCCTGCTTATTCCTGAGAGGGTCATGCTGGGCAGAGTCCTCAAACACTCCCTTCAGCCGGTCCTGTCAGAAGGAACCATCTCCAACTGATGCGGCTGGATCCTCAAGTGAGACCAGCAAAGCTCGTGGATGTTATCCAACCATCTTGCTGGGGGTTTACCTCTGGGTCTCCTGGCAGTTGGTTTTTGCCCATAAAATCTGTCCAGTGATTCTTTCCTGTGACATTCTAACCACATGTCCATAGTATCAGAGCTGTGATCTCTCAATTCAGGGAAGTAGCAACTCTACCTGGAGTGACTCTCTGATCTCTGAGCTATAAATCTGTCCAGTGATTCTTTCCTGAGACATTCTAACCATATGTCGCAGCAAGGCATGGAAAATTCTGGCCAGACTTGTCTCCCAGCATGGACGACACATCTAACCCATGCAAGCATCGAAAAATGGATGCTAAATGGTGATAATGATGATGATGATGACGACACACCACAGATTCAGCCACGATGGTTCTCATAGCTAAATATGTGGAAGAACTAGAGAATAAATTCCAGTTATAATAATGATTTCTTTATTGACCACTAGGGCCTACATATAGGGGACAATATAAAGACAGGGATAATAATAATAATTGTTTCTAATTTTGGCACAAGTCAGCAATTATTCCAGTGTATTACTGGTACTTTATTTTATCGACCCCGTAAGGATGGAAGGCAAAGTTAACCTCGGCAGGATTTGAACTCAGACCAGGATAATAATAATAAAAATGGTGTAGTGCTCAGCACCTAGAGAAGTTATCTTACTGTACTCAGGGACCAAATGTTATTCAAAGTATATCTATTAGTGGAATATGTGTTAAGATGTACAAAAGAGGATTTGTCAAGTTTCAGTTAAAATTCTTCCTTAGTGTATACTTCTTGATAATTCTAACAGGCGGTGCTCCAGCATGGCAGTAGCTTAACCCTTTAGTATTTAAACCAGCCATATCCAGCCAGAATTCTCTCACCTCTTTCTGTTCAAAACGGTTGTAACTGGCCGCTTGTACTTATGTTAAGGTATTGTTCTCAAAATAAATAATATCAAAATCTTGTAGATTTGATATTATGTGAGATAAAGCCTTTACCATGAAAATATAATAGTAAATATAGAGTAATATGAATGCTAAAGGGTTAATTACTGAAACCAGTAAAAGAAAAGAAAATATTTCTCTCATGTTTCAGTCATAATGTTTATCACCAATGTGACATTTGTGAACCAGCAATGTAGAATTCCGAGTGAAAGATTTGCCACATATTTCACAGTTGAAGGGTTTTTCTCCAGTGTGTATTCTTTTGTGAACTACAAGACCTGAACCATCAGAGAATGACATACCACACATTTCACAACAATAAGGTTTTTCACCAGAATGTATTCTTTTATGAACTACAAGATTCCCACTCTGAGTGAAAGATTTCCCACATATTTCACAGTGGAAAGGTTTTTCTGCATTATGTATTCTTTTGTGAACGCCAAGATCTGAATTCCGAGTGAAAGATTTCCCACATATTTCACAACAAAAAGGTTTTTCTCCACTATGTATACGTTTGTGTCTTGTTAAGATATCATTTGACACAAAAGATTTCCCACATGTTTCACAATGAAATGGTTTTTCTCCAGTATGTAACCTGTTATGTCTTGTTAACTTATTACTAGAGATAAAAGATTTATCACACATCTCACAATGATATGGTTCTTCTCCTGTGTGCAGTCTTTTGTGTGCTGTCAACACGCCGTTAGTGACAAAAGATTTCTCACAGATATCACAGTAGAAGGGTTTTTCTCCAGTGTGACTGCGTATATGAATGGCAAGGCTACATTTAGAAGAGAAAAATTTATCACATATGTCACAGCTAAATAGTTTTTCTCCACTATGTATTTTTCTGTGTGTTGTTAAATTACTGTTAGAGACGAAAGATTTCCCACATATTTCACAGTTAAACAGTTTTTCTCCAGTGTGTATTTTCTTGTGGGCTGTTAAATTACTATTAGAGACGAAATATTTCCCACATATATCACAGTGGTGGGATGATTTAACCTTAGTGTGTATTTTTTTGTGTGCGGAGAGTTCATGTTTGGAAGAGAAATTTGTCTTACAAATCTCACAGCAGTGACCTGACATATTTCTGGTTAGTAATGTTTACATAAACAATTCTCACCACTTCTGCTCATATATTAAGAAATGAAGATCTCGTTAATAGATGCAGTCAAATTAATACTGAGTGTCGATAAATCAATATCGAATTCGGCATTCTTCTACTACAGTTTGTAATATAACATTCAGTTGGTAAGTGCAGAGTAAGAAGATATGACGGTGTAAGATTGATTTCGGATAAAGAAAATGCTTGGCCACTTTTTTTCCGTCTATAGGGGCTTCCTCGTTTTCGAATTTGAAATATCACCGAAGTGCTTCGATAATTTATAAGATTATACACACACACAAATATGTGTGTGTGTGTGTGTATAATTTTGTAAGTAACTTGTGGTTACTAGGGGCGACGCTGGTCGGAACCCTCCATGCTGTTACGGGGTCCGTCTCTCGTTGGGTTATGTTCCAGGTTTAAGGCGGCTATATTTGCAAAATGTGTGCGTGTGTGTATATATATATATAGAGAGAGAGACGTGTGTGTGTGTAGAAATTTGTGTACGTGTTTGTCCAAATAAAATCAGGATTGTTCACCACAGATAATAAAAATGTCCATGTGTTCTGTGATGCAGAACGAAATAATAAATATTTTAAATTTGAAGATGAAATGAAAAGTCTAGGGAAAACAAATCGATCGTTGATTCTTGATTAAAACAATTTTCCTGTCCTGTAAAATGTTGAACAACCACTTCACGATTTGGGTGTTGTTTGTGATAAAATGAAATATTTAATAATTCCGGTAATAAAACATCAACTATAGTATATATATATATATATCACCAGATATGATCAATAAATATTAACGTTCACTTTAATATGAGTTTAATTAGTATAATTAATATAATTATACAAGATTAAGTTTTAATGATATCATGTTGTCGGTGTAAATCGTAATTGTCCCCTCCCTGATTAAATGACACCGGTGACAACGAAATATGAACAGACAATAATTTTTAATTTTTTAATTTTCATTTAATATTTAATATTTGATAAGATTAATTTCATCCTAACTGGCAATATTTTTTATAAACCCCCTTTTTTTAATGATTCTTCTTTTTGTTCAAAAATAACACTTTGTCGGATTAACAAAAAAAATCCTTTAAATATACTTATGTACTGTTTCCATTCTTACTTTCTCTCTCTCTCTCTCTGTATATATATATATATATATATATATATATATATATATATATATATATATATATATATACAGTTGTCCCCCAGTATTCGCGGGAGGTTACGTTCCTAGAGCACTCGCGAAGAGTGAAAAACTGGCAGTATTGGATGTTGTCCATAAAAATGACTATAAACGTAAAAACAACGTAAAATATAGGCCGGCAATACGGTATATTGTTATTGATAATTGTGCGTTCAAAAGCGTGACAAAATATATATTGCCACGAAAAAAAGCTATAAAAATCTCGCAGAACATATTTACGAGTCTGCGAATATGCGGTGGTTTTCACGAATAATTATTAGTTAGGTCTTAGGAAATTGCACGAATGCCGGGGATATACTAAATATATGCAGTGGTGGACTGGCCAGGTTTCCCAATGGCAAGTAGGCCTCAGGGGGGCCACAGTAGCATTGCAAGATAGACAGTCTAGATAGATGAGAAACAAAAAGAGGATGTAGTTTATGGAACACTCAAATGATTTAGAAGTCGACCTTAAGTAGGAGCAATAACATTAAGAAAGACATGATACATGTAACTGTTTTCAGTTTTTATTTTACAACCCATAGAAAAAAACTGAAAAAGTTTACCGGGAACCCAACTCCCGACCAGGATTGAACTTCAGACCAGGATCACCACCGTCCATGACTCTTCAAACTCGGCCGCCGAGACAACTTCAAAATTATTAAGAAAATTGATAATTATAAACCTACTTTCAAAATCAAAGTTAAAAAGATGTGTTGTCGTTCATGGCTTCCCTAGAGCTATTAGTAATATTTAGGGTCGACTTCTGGTCATTATTGAAAGTCTTTAGATTTCGCAAAATACATAATATTTTTTATTGGAGAAGGTAAGATATTTTTCCGCAAAAATTCGATTGCACTGTTTTGTTTCCTCTTATGTATTTTTCGGAAATGTTATTTATTCATTATAAAAATTAAATTATAGCATTCTACATGTAGGTAGGCTCCCCCTTCATCTCCTGGCAACCAATATTTTTAGACCCAGTCCGCCACTATATATGGAGAGAAAGGGAAAGAAGAGATACTAGCGAAGTTACACACAGTGTTTTATAAAGTTATCTCCCTTAACATAAAGGGAGATAACTTAGAAACAACTACTTTACATTAACCAAATGTTAAAAGTAGTTTACAAACCAGAGTTTGTCTCTCCTTCTGCGGGGTGGTGGAAGCATTTCTGAATTAGAGACGGAGGGCAAATTTAGACAATTTAGTTGTAGTGATTAGTTTAGCTCTGCACTCTAAAATGGTAAGAAAACTTTGATATGCGATAAACATTACATGTACATAAATTGTAGCACATATCCAAATAGTTGTGTTTTGGTAGTTTGGGGAGAAAATATAATTATTAAGGAGGAACGGGCATACTCCCCCCCCCTTTCCACCGCCACTGTATATATATATATAATTGAAAAAAAAATTATGCTCCGTGCCCTTTCCTCAGCGGTTAATATATCGAGCTTCTTCGCATTTGGTAAGAAACTGATATTATACCCAATGTATTTATCTCATATATACATATATGTATATATTTGTATTATGTATGTGAATATATATATATATATATATATATATAGAGAGAGAGAGAAGTACACAATTGCCGGAAACAGAAACGGAGAGAACTCTCTAGTGTTAAAGAGCACAAAAGTGTATATTAAAAAAACAAAAAAACATGGCTGACCTATTGAATGTTTTTATTCGTCTTCAGGTTTTAAATTGATTCTTTATTGATCTACAAATTGTTGAACATTGAAAATACTCAGGAATAATGGGAAAAAGGTATTACTGCGATTTCTGCGACAAATCTTTCGCAGATTTACCCAACAACAGGAAGAAACACATCAATGGAAGTCTCCATCAGAGGATGAGAAAACAGCATTATGATGCTTTCAGAGGTAAGTAAACCATTTTTGTTATTCTTCTTATTATTATTATTCGTAGTAATCGGTAGAGTGTCGGGCAACATGCTTTGTGCCATAGAGTTATGGCTTTTTACGTTCTGAGTTCAAATCCCACCGAGGTTAACTTTGCCTTTCATCCTTACGGGGTTGGGTCGATAAAATAAAGTACCAGTAACGCACTGGTAGTCAACTTTCCCCTCCCCAGAAACTTGTGTCTAAATCACAAATCATTATTATTATTCCTAAGAGGGTCGTGTGGATGATAGAATCCTCAAACAGTTCTTCCAGTGGGTCCTGACAGAAGCAACACTCTCCGACTGATCCGGCTAGGATCCCCAAGCGTGACCAGCCAAGCTCATGGATGTTATCCAATCATCTTGCTCGGGATCTACCCCTGGGTCTCCTGCTGGCTGGTTTTGCCCGTGAAATCTGTCCAGTGATTTTTCCTGGGGCATTCTAACCACATGTCCATAGTATCTCTCAATTCAGAGAAGTAGCAGCTCTACCTGGAGTGACTCTCTGATATCTGAGCTACGAACTATCCAGTAACCACTTTTCTGTTTACAGTTTATTCATCTTCTATTGGTTTCAGGCATTAGACTGCGGCCATGCTAGAGCACCACCTTAGTTGATTATATCGACAACCGCATGTTTGTGGATCTTTTTTTTTTGGTCGAACTACTAAATCGCTGGACATACAGACATACACCTGTGCTGAATGATGTATTATATTCTAGAAGTCTTATATATTTATATGTGAGCTGATAGAGTACAGTCTAAGGATTTACAGAAACCCAAGAAGCTAGATTTAACACCTTTCTAGTGGGTCCGGGTATGATTTTACATTCATTTAAACTATTGATTTATTGATATTTTTTATCTGATTGTCCCGAATCTTCTATTATCGATTTTTTTATCGTACGGTTGATTTTAGACTTGTTCTATGTGTGACGGTATTTTAACGATAGTTATAGCTCTGATTTATCTGAATCATTGAGCCCTCTGCCGCTCATTTCGAATTTTGTTTATCGTGAACTCGTGCGCCGATTTTTCGATACTCGATCATTCTAATATATATATATATATATATATATATATACTTTTGGGTAAATTTTTACTGTTATACTTGGGGTATCATGTGATGCTTCTGGTGAGGGTGCTTGGCTATTCCTGTGTTTTAGCCTCGCCATCACCTGTGGTAATGCTGCAAGTGTGTTGGCTTGCTTCAAGAATTATTAAAGGGGAAATCCAGCTCCCGTTATTGTGGTGTGTCATTCAGTGTGCCTGTCTTTGACCTAAACTTTTGTTTTAGTACTATATATACAGACATATATATATATGTATGTATAGTATATATGTGTATATGTATATATATATATATATATATATATATATACCACACACACATATATATATATATGTATAGTATATATGTGTATATGTATATATATAATTATTCCAAGTAAAAAGTGTTGATTGATCAAGTAATCGACTGACTGAAGTGTAAACACGTGTAAGCGCTCTATGTCATGGGTACCTTAAGGTATTACGTATAACATATCGGATAGAGTGTCAATATTATATATGTGTGTGTGTGTGTGAACGAAATTTATTATAAATGTATAAGTCAATTGCAATTTCTAATTTAAATCCAGATGCCGAAAGTATTTTGGCTGAAGAGGCCCAGAAGATACCATGTAAACAACTTTTAAGGACCGGTAACTAAACAATTCTCTTTTAATCACCTTATTTCTACATATGACAGTCCACTTTATAAGATAGTAGTACTGGTGTCATGACAAAAAAGCACCCAGTACACCCTGTAAAGTGATAGTACTGGTGTCATAATAAAAAGCACTCAGTACACCCTGTAAGGTGGTAGTGCTGTTGCCATGACAAAAAAACACCCAGTACACCCTGTAAAGTAGTAAATATTGGTGTTATAATAAAATGCTCTTGGTGCATGCTATAAAGTGGTTGATGTTATATATATATATATATATGGAGGCACATGGCTTAGTGGTTAGAGCATTGGCCTTGCAATCGAAAGGTTGTGAGTTCAATTCTCAGACCGGGTGATGTGTTGTTTCCTTGAGCAAGACACTTTATTTCACATTGCTCCAGTTTACTCAGCTGTAGAAATGAGATGATAGGGACTGGGGTCCCTATCATTCCACTACAAAGTGGTCGTGGAGGTGCCATGGCAAAAAAGCACCAGCACTCACTGTAAATGAGGTTGGTGTTAGGAAGGGCATCCAGCTGTAGAAATCAAGCCAGAATCAGTTCCCGTCCCACCCTTGCAAGCAGGGAAAAGTGGACGTAAAATGAAATGATGATATATATACTTCAAAAAAAGAAAAGAATGACTTCACTTGTAGTTGGTGTTCTAAACAATTTAATTTTACAATTTTACTATCTTTGTTAACTTCGGTGGGAAGTTTTTCTTAAAAATCCTGATTAACTTTCTGGAGAACTTACTTGCATTCACCAGTGGCGATTGTCAAACTGATCTAAGGATGTGTTGCAATGTGTGACTATATATATATAAGGAAAAGAAATCAAAAATGCAACTGGAGTCTTTTTAAGAATATTTATTTGTTTCCTTCACCAGTTTCACAGTTCTTATGCTTTTCAAAAGTAGAATTGAGATGGAGGGTTTGTGATTTTTCTCGCATCTGGTTGGTGCTCAAATGTTACTTCTATTTTATGTATATATATACAAGTAAATAATCGAGAATCAGAATCTCGGCCCACGAAATAATGATAAACAATCTTCAATATGTGTGGCAGAGGGCTCAATAGTTTGGATGAACCAGAGCTATAACTATCGTTAAAATACCAACGCATAGAGATGATGCCTAGATCATTCGCACAGCCGAAAAAAACGACTAGGAAAATTCGGGTCACTCAAATAATAAATTAATAAATTAAATGAATGTATATATATATATATAGAGAGAGAGAGATAAAATACATCTGTTATATAATATATTTAATAATAATTTTTGTATTTGTTTTATTTTGTGTTGTTTAGGAACTTGTAATTTTGGTCCAAACTGCCGGTTTTCTCATTTAACGACTGAAACACAACTGGAACTGGAAATGGAGAGTAAGTTTATTATATTCAAATCTTTTTCTAATACCAAAACCACATAAAACCATCCCCTGGTTCTACCATACAAAACTGTTTGGATTCATAGTGTTTATCTTTATCTAAGGTGGTGAATTGGCAGTCGTTAGAACGTCAGATAGAATGCTTTATGGTATTTGTTCCATCAAATCCCATCAATGTCAACTTTGTCTTTCATTCATTTGAGGTCATTTAAAAAAGTACCAGTCTAGTACTGGGGTTGATTCTTCCTCTATATCTCTTTCTTATTTCCTCTCTCTCGCTTTCTATCTTTCTCTGAAAGAAATCTGCTGTACTTAGGCCTGTAGGGAAGATGGGCTCTGCCAGATTAAAAAAAGATTCCCTAGAAACGACATGTTGGTACACATTTTCAGCTGAGTATACTGGAGCAACGTGAAATGAAGTGTTTTGCTCAAGAACACAACACACAAACCAGTCTAAGAATCAAACCCATGGCCTTTACCACTAGGCCACACACATCCACTATTTTAAAACTTTAGGGAGGAAACAATATTTATATTTTTAATAATTTTTTTGGGTTTGTATTTGTCGACAGTTTGGGCGAAGAAAGAGGAGACGAAACAGAAACTTCTGGAAGAAAAACGGACCTCAATTGCCCCCACCTTTGAAGAATGGTTAGAGAAGAGAGCAAAACAACCCAAGAAGAAAGTTTTAGCCAAAATGGTCCTGCCCCAATGGACTGTCCCACCTCAGTTGATATATCTACCATCTATATCACTCTCACTACAGCCTCCACAGCTGGAGGATTTCAAAAGCTCGCCTCGTATAGATTGGGGTTGACTGTCGCTATATATATATATATATATATATACATATTCATGTCACTGTATGCCACATACAACAATCCATCTTATGTACAATCAATATTGAATATTATGTAAATAAAATGTCTATATTTTATGTAAGTATTTATGTTATTATTATTTTTATTATTATTATTATTTGTGCTATTAATAGTGTTGTCAGCATCGGTAGAGCGAGTCTGGTTGGTGTGAGAGAGACTGTCAGAGTCGTTAAAACGTCAGATAGAATGCCTTGTGGTATTTGTTCCAGCTCTCTGATCTCTGAGTTCAAATCCCACCGAGGTTAACTTTAGATTTCATCCTTTTGAGGTCGATAAAAAAGTACCAGTCAAGTACTGGGGTCAATTCTTCTTCTATATCTCTTTCTCATTTCCTCTCTCTATCTCTGCATATACACACACACACACGCGCGCACGCACAGAAAGTACTGGGGTCGATTCTTCCTCTGTATCTCTTTCCTATTTCCTCTCTCTCTCTTTCTATCTTTCTCTGGAAGAAATCTGCTGTATTCAGGCCTGGAGAGGGAAGGGCTCTGCCAGGCTTAAAATGACCAAGAAATGCTGTATGTCAATACAGCACCCCTAGGACTCTATCAGGAGGTACGGGACCATATCATACCATACATATATATGTTGGAAACCAGGGATCTCCAACCTCAGGAGTTTGGTTGATAAGTACAGAGACACATTGGAAACCAGAGGTCTCCGGCCTGTCCATAAAAGAAGGAACACAATAAGATAAAATATTTTCTCAGCTGTTCTGAAGATGAGGTGAATCAGTTTGAAAAGGTCATATGACTGAAATAATTCCTAATTATCTTATGTCTGTCTATTTAACCTTTGCCCTCTCTCACCTGTTGAATAATGATATCATCATTATGTCACACACAGGTAATTACACTGCCCTCAATTTTATATATATATATACACACATATATATAAGTATATATATATATATATGTATAAGTGTAGGTGTATGCAAAAAGTAAATGAAAACAACAAATTACAATATTGGTTTAACCCTTGATATTGTAGGAAAGGAGTGTTGTTTACGTTGTTTCGGGCACTAGTCCTTCATCAGAAAACAGAATGAGAATGTATATATATCATCATCATCATCATCATTTTACGTCCGCTTTTCCCTGCTTGCAAGGGTGGGATGGGTCCTCTTCAGCAGAGCATCTCTCCACTTGTCATGGTCCTTCATCATCTCCTATATATATATATAACAAAGAAGGTGTAGTAAGATACCAAGTGGACCATAACGCACCAGAGTACTCAATAGTTAGGGTAGTAGAGTGGGTACTAAGCTGTCGAAACAGTCGGAGATCAGCTATTGGGGTCCTGACTTTTTCTCTATATATATGTATATATATATATATATATATACACATATATATATATATATACACATATATATATATATATATGGCCGCAAGCCAGCAATAGACAATAAACCTGTTAACGAAAACAAACAAAAGCCTCGATCTGGAGGAACTTCTGAAGTCAAGGGACCTTAGGCCTATCTGATGTTGGATAAAGAAGATTTATTTGACAGGGGCCATAGTCCTATCTGATGTTGGATAAAAGTGAAAATTATTTGACAGGGGCCTCAGAACTACCTGATGTTAGATAAAGGTAAAGATATATTTGACAGGGGCCATAGGACTATCTGATGTTGGATAAAGGTGAAATTATTATTTGACAGGGGTCATAGGCCTCCCTAGGATGAAGATGAAAAAGATATATGTGGAGGGGTGATGGAACTACGAGGGGTGTTGGCTGAAGGTGAAGATATATCTGGCTATCATATATAATCAGACATATTTGCTATGTCTATATATGGCATTGTGAACTTCAGTCAAGAAGCTTCACTCCTATATATATATAAAAATGTGTGGGTGTATGAAATATGTATATATATATAGATATGTATGTATGTCTGTGTATATATATGTGTATATATATATATATATATGTGTATATATATATATAAATGTATATATATGTATATATATATATAAAGGTATATATCTAAATGTATATATATATATGTATATATATGTGTGTGTCCCAGATATGTACTCTGACAATAGAGCTGATGCTAACAGTGATTAAACTAAAACTGTGAATCAAAGTTAAATAAACACACAGCCATGTTGGATAGTGTTGAAGTCATGTACGATAGTGGAGGTGATGGTGATGGTAGTGGTGGTGGTGGTGATGTGTAGTGGTGATGTGTAGTGGTGGTGGTGATGATGTGTGGTGGTGGTGATGGTAGTGGTGGTAATGGTGGTGGTGGTGGTAGTGGTGGTGATGGTAGTGGTGGTGGTGATGATGTGTGGTGGTGGTGATGGTGGTGGTGGTGATGGTAGTGGTGGTGGTGGTGGTGGTGGTGGTGATGATGTGTAGTGGTGGTGGTGGTGATGGTAGTGGTGGTAGTGGTGGTGGTGGTGGTGGTGGTGGTGATGTGTGGTGGTGGTGGTGATGATGTGTAGTGGTGGTGGTGGTGATGGTAGTGGTGGTGGTGGTGGTGGTGGTGGTGATGATGTGTAGTGGTGGTGGTGGTGATGGTAGTGGTGGTAGTGGTGGTGGTGGTGGTGGTGATGTGTAGTGGTGGTGGTGGTGATGGTGATGGTAGTGGTGGTGGTGGTGATGTGTAGTGGTGGTGGTGGTGGTGATGGTAGTGGTGGTGGTGGTGATGTATACTATAATGTAATGGTGTAGGTGAGGTGGTGGTGGTGTGTACTATATGCAATAGTGGAATCTTTGTACCATAATGGCAGCTGCTGCTGGCAGTGGTGGTGGTGGTGGTGACCTCTCAGCCCTGCAATGTTGACCCCTAAATTGCTACACAGCCCCAAAAAGCTTGTGTGTTGCCCTATTTAGCCTCAAATGTAACCATGTATATCATGCCTCATTCACTGTTCATTTTCCTGACATTTATACATTATTCTATGCACTATACATGCACCTTTGATGAGCTGTAGTGCACCTGAGCACTGTACACAATAATTTCATTATTATTACAACATAGAAAACAACGCAAGTATTTATGACATTCAAAACACCAGGAAGAAAATTACAATATAGAAAGGCAGTTGACCCTTACAGCACCTCACTGACCAGGGGTATTGCCCTATTTAACCACTTAGCTACAAAGACTGTCTCGTTTAATCCCAATAACAGATGTAATAACAAAGTTAAATAAAATAATTGTTTCTACTTTTGGAACAAGGCCAGCAATTACCCAGTGCATTACTGGTACTTTATTTTATCGGCCCCGTAAGGATGAAAGGCAAAGTTAACCTCGGCGGAATTAAATATTAAAGAAAAACCAGGTTATGCCCTAAACAACCTACAAACTTTACAAATACTCTCTCTCTCTCTCTCTCTCTCTCTCTCTCTCTCTCTCTCTCTCTCTCTCTCTCTCTCTCTCTCTCTCTCTATATATATATATACATATATATATACATATATATATATATATATATATACATATATATATATATATATATATACATATATGAGGGTGTTAAAGTTTGCTTGAAGAAAATATATATATATATATATATATATATATATATACATATATATATATATATATATAAATATATATATATATACATATATATATATATACATATATATATAAATATATAAATATATATATATATATATATATATACATATATATATAAATATATATATATAAATATATATATATACATATATATATATATATATATATATATATATATATAAATATACAAAGGAATTGTGGTAAGGAACCAAATAGACCATAACGCACCAGAGTACTCAATACTTAAGGTAGTAGAGTGGGAAATAGGAAAAAGTATGACTCCGACGGCAGAGCTCAAGCCGTTTCGACGGCTATTTCTGGACTAAATTAGAATTTTTAGCCTGGTGAATAAATAGCCGAACTTTTCAAGGAGGTACTTCCTTATATGGGAAGATTGTAGTTGTCAAGAGGATTGGTTAAAATTTGTTGTAAACACAAATAAGTCTATCATGGCATTTGGTGGGAGGTAGGGGTGGCTGAACTTGCCTGTAGAACAATAGGGGAGTGAGTGGAGCGGTCAAGCGTTGAAAGTGATATGTATACATCAGATTCTAAGGATAGTGTATGAAGTGGGGGAGGGAGGTTATAGAATAGGTAAATCGAAAGAGATTTATATATATAAGATATGTATATATATATATATAAGTATGTATGTATGTATACGTACATACATATATGTATACAGATGTACAGTAGTATGTATATATATACATACATGCACACATATATATATGCACGTATCGGTTTACCGAACATTCTTTATAATGCTCGAATTGTTTGTAAACAAACAAACAGCCCGAATTACGCCTTTTTGTTCAACACTGACACAGGAACGATGTACTAGTTTCAAGCTTATTAGCTATCGTCAGCATCGTATACCTTCCTGCCAGATGGTTGAACGTCTGAAACTATATACTTTCCTTATGCATATTAATGGGTGAGCAGCCCAATTTGCATATCGAGTGAGTTTACATACATATATATATATATATGTATGTATATGTATATATATATATACATATTTATATATATTTATGTATATACATATATATATATATATATACATATATATATATATATATATTTATGTATATATATATATATATATATATATATATATTTATGTATATACATGTATATATATATATATATACATGTATATATGGTGGCTGCCAACTCGTTTTCGAGTACGGCCACTACTTTACATCCATGTAGGAGAACCCCTACCGATGCGCTGAATGAGTGTGACTTTTTAGTCCAACCAGCGACTTGAAAACTCTGGTACAAACACTACACCTGTGACATGTATATATACATATATATATATATATATACATGTATATATCTTTATCTATCTACCTCTCTATCTATCTACCTCTCTATCTATCTATCTCTAAAATTTACCTGTCAAACAAGAAATATGATAGCAATAACAGCAACAATGACAACAATATAAAATATTTCAACCTGTCAACTAATTGACAAAGAAGAACACAACAATACACACACATACTCACACACACATATACACATACTCACACACACACACACACAACAATACACACACACATACTCACACACACACAACAATACACACACATAACAATACACACATATATACTCTCACGCACACACACACACACACAACAATACACACACATATACTCTCACAAACACAACAATACACACATACTCACACACACACAACAATACACACACACACATCAATACACACACACATATACTCTCACATACACACCACATACTCACACACACACACACAACAATACACACACACATACTCACACACACACACACATCAATACACACATATATACTCTCACACACACACACACACAATAAACATACATACTCACACACACACACATCAATACACACATATATACTCTCACACACACACAACAATACACACACATATACTCACACACACACACACACATCAATACACATACATACTCACACACAACAATACACACATATATACTCTCACACACACACACAACAATACACACATATACTCACACACACACAATACACATATATACTCACACACACACACAACAATACACATATATACTCACACGGTGGGAGGTGGGGGTGGAAATGAGTAGGGTGGGGGTGAGGAGTGGTGGTAGGGGGTAGTGACGTGGGGGGTGCTCTGGATGGTCATGCTGGTGGTGTGGTGGTGTGTGGTGTGGAGTGGTAGTGAGATAGAGTGAAAGATAGAGAGAGAAAGGTAGAGAAAGATATATACTGAGGTGGTGGGGGAGTAGGGGAGAGGAGTGATAGGTGTGTGGTGGTGGTGGTGGTGAGGTGAATGAATTGTCAGTCATCAAATAGATTACTTTGTGCTATTTGTTCCAGTTGTCTGCTTTCAAATCCCTCCTAGGTCAACTTTGTCTTTCAGCCTTTTGATGTCGATTAAAAGAAATTTTTTAAAAAGTACCAGCTATATACTGGAGTCAATTTTTCCTCCTCTTTATCTCATTCTTGCTTCCTTTCTCTATCCCTATCTCTCCTTAATCATGAACATCACAGACATGGATTTTTAGTCCTTCTAGGGACTTGCCTATGGCCAGCAATACCATGCATTGCAAAAAATGTCACATATCAAGCAATGTCTGTGCTTGAAGCTTTTTAAGTGAGGAAAGGCTTTGTACGGAACCAATCCCACTCTCTGAACGTCGAATACATTTACTCAAAAAGAAGAACTGGTCTCCATCATTGGATGTGACCTTCTCCTAGAGAGATGTCATAAGACTAGAAAACTTTGTTTTTCATCCCACAGGGTGTTCAAAATCCTCCTCCTGACCAAGCAAGCTTGGTGGGGTTGCCGGTTTAGTCGCCGCTGACATGACAATGCACAGGTTGTACTGGGTTACATGTTACCAGTAGCGCTAAAGAGTGACCTGACATACACACACACACATACATACATACACACATCCATCCATAGATACACACATATACATACATGCACACATCATCCATACATACACACATCCATCCATATATATATATATATATACACATATATACATCAAAGATAGGGTAAAAATAAATTTGACATTTCAAAAATTGTTTGTTTTTTTCCCTCGTTTTTTTTTTTTTCTTCTTTTCTCTCTCTTTGATTTAACTCTGTTAGATTAGATAAATAGGTGTAAAAACCTGTTAAATATGAGAATATCAGGTGATCTGAAGGATAAATGGTTACAAATATGTTATCTTGTTTCGGTTACATGATGAATAATAAATACGGAAAGCATGAATGAGGTGTGTTTTAAGTGGTTAAAGTAAATATATGTATGTATATATATATATATATGTATATATATATATGTGTGTATGTATATATGTATTTATTTATTTATATATATATATATATATATATGTATGTGTTTGTGTGTATATATATATAACCAGGTAATACTAGAAGGGGCCATACCAAAAGATTGGTGCAGTAGCATCATTGTCAACTGCTACAAAGGTAAAGGCGATGCACTAGATAGAGGAAACTATAGAGGTATAAAGTTGATGGACCAGGTCATGAAAGTAACAGAAAGAGTTATAGCACAGCTGATTAGGGACCGGGTGAAAATAAACGAGATGCAATTTGGGTTTGTACCAGGTAGAGGCACCACTGATGCCCTCTTCCTTGTGAGGCAATTACAGGAAAAGTACCTAGCTAAAAGTAAGCCACTCTACTTGGCATTTGTCGACCTTGAGAAAGCCTTTGACAGAGTTCCACGTGCTGTAATCTGGTGGGCTCTTAGAAAACTAGGAGTAGATGAATGGCTTGTGAAAGTGGTACAAGCCATGTATAGGGGAGCAGTCAGCAAAGTTAGGATTAGCAATGAGTATAGCGAGGAATTTAGCGTACAGGTTGGGGTCCACCAGGGCTCTGTTCTTAGCCCTCTCCTGTTCATCATAGTCCTGCAGGCAATAACGGAGGAGTTTAAGACCGGATGCCCATGGGAACTCCTGTATGCTGATGACCTCGCACTCATAGCTGAATCTATGGTAGAACTAGAGAATAAATTCCAAACCTGGAAGCAGGGACTAGAAAGAAAGGGTCTCAAAGTCAACATGACAAAGACTAAGGTCCTTGTAAGTAGACGAGAAAACAGAACCCAGATCCCCTCAGGGAAATGGCCTTGCTCAGTATGTAGGAAAGGTGTAGGTAGGAACTCCATTCTCTGCCCCAAATGCAAACAATGGGTACACAAGAGATGTAGCGGGATCTCAGGAAGCTTAATTAAGAATGTAGGATTCACATGCAGCAGCTGTGCTGAAACAGCAAGCAGCAAACAGCCACAGGAAACAAGTACCACCAATCTCTGGGAGGGCCCTGTAGAAACAGTAGACAGCTTCTGCTACCTAGGTGACCGAATTAGCAACGGAGGTGGGTGTTCAGAAAGTACAATAACTAGGGTAAGAACGGGATGGAAGAAGTTTAGGGAACTACTACCACTGCTAGCTGCAAAAGGCTTCTCCCTCAGAATGAAAGGCAGACTGTATGATGCGTGTATCCGAACAGTGATGTTGCATGGTAGTGAGACCTGGGCGCTGAAGGTGGAAGACTTACGTAGATTAGAGAGAAACGAAGCCTGCATGCTCCGATGGATGTGTAACAGTAATATACGTGAACGACAAAGCATAAATGAATTGAGAGAGAGACTGAGCATAAGAGGAATCAAATGGTGTGTGCAGGAGAGGCGGTTGCGTTGGTATGGACATGTGATGCGTATGAAGGATGACAGCTG
>OZ024763.1:8773929-8778929 GCA_964016885.1 Eledone cirrhosa
TAGCACCAACACTACCACTAGCACCAACACCACTACTGGTACTAGCACCAACACCACTACTGGTACTAGCACCAACACTACCACTAGCACCAACACCACTACTGGTACTAGCACCACTACTGGTACTAGCACCAACACCACTACTGGTACTAGCACCAACACTACCACTAGCACCAACACCACTACTGGTACTAGCACCACTACTGGTACTAGCACCAACACCACTACTGGTACTAGCACCAACACCACTACTGGTACTAGCACCAACACTACCACTAGCACCAACACCACTACTGGTACTAGCACCACTACTGGTACTAGCACCAACACCACTACTGGTACTAGCACCAACACCACTACTGGTACTAGCACCAACACTACCACTAGCACCAACACCACTACTGGTACTAGCACCAACACCACTACTGGTACTAGCACCAACACTACCACCAGCACCAACACCACTACTGGTACCAGCACCAACACCACTACTGGTACTAGCACCAACACTACCACCAGCACCAACACCACTACTGGTACTAGCACCACTACTGGTACTAGCACCAACACCACTACTGGTACTAGCACCAACACTACCACTAGCACCAACACCACTACTGGTACTAGCACCACTACTGGTACTAGCACCAACACCACTACTGGTACTAGCACCAACACCACTACTGGTACTAGCACCAACACTACCACTAGCACCAACACCACTACTGGTACCAGCACCAACACCACTACTGGTACTAGCACCAACACCACTACTGGTACTAGCACCACTACTGGTACTAGCACCAACACTACCACAAGCACCAACACCACTACTGGTACCAGCACCACTACTGGTACCAGCACCAACACTACCACTAGCACCAACACTACCACAAGCACCAACACCACTACTGGTACCAGCACCAACACTACCACTAGCACCAACACCACTACTGGTACCAGCACCAACACTACCACTAGCACCAACACCACTACTGGTACTAGCACCAACACTACCACTAGCACCAACACCACTACTGGTACCAGCACCACTACTGGTACTAGCACCAACACTACCACAAGCACCAACACCACTACTGGTACCAGCACCACTACTGGTACTAGCACCAACACTACCACTAGCACCAACACCACTACTGGTACCAGCACCAACACCACTACTGGTACTAGCACCAACACCACTACTGGTACTAGCACCACTACTGGTACTAGCACCAACACTACCACAAGCACCAACACCACTACTGGTACCAGCACCACTACTGGTACTAGCACCAACACTACCACTAGCACCAACACCACTACTGGTACCAGCACCAACACCACTACTGGTACTAGCACCAACACCACTACTGGTACTAGCACCACTACTGGTACTAGCACCAACACTACCACTAGCACCAACACCACTACTGGTACCAGCACCAACACTACCACTAGCACCAACACTACCACAAGCACCAACACCACTACTGGTACCAGCACCACTACTGGTACCAGCACCAACACTACCACTAGCACCAACACCACTACTGGTACTAGCACCACTACTGGTACCAGCACCAACACTACCACTAGCACCAACACCACTACTGGTACTAGCACCACTACTGGTACCAGCACCAACACTACCACTAGCACCAACACCACTACTGGTACCAGCACCAACACTACCACTAGCACCAACACCACTACTGGTACTAGCACCACTACTGGTACCAGCACCAACACTACCACTAGCACCAACACCACTACTGGTACCAGCACCAACACTACCACTAGCACCAACACCACTACTGGTACCAGCACCACTACTGGTACTAGCACCAACACTACCACTAGCACCACTACTGGTACTAGCACCAACACTACCACTAGCACCAACACCACTACTGGTACCAGCACCAACACTACCACTAGCACCAACACCACTACTGGTACTAGCACCACTACTGGTACCAGCACCAACACTACCACTAGCACCAACACCACTACTGGTACCAGCACCAACACTACCACTAGCACCAACACCACTACTGGTACCAGCACCAACACTACCACTAGCACCAACACCACTACTGGTACCAGCACCACTACTGGTACTAGCACCAACACTACCACAAGCACCAACACCACTACTGGTACCAGCACCACTACTGGTACTAGCACCAACACTACCACAAGCACCAACACCACTACTGGTACTAGCACCAACACTACCACTAGCACCAACACCACTACTGGTACCAGCACCAACACTACCACTAGCACCAACACCACTACTGGTACCAGCACCACTACTGGTACTAGCACCAACACTACCACAAGCACCAACACCACTACTGGTACCAGCACCAACACTACCACTAGCACCAACACCACTACTGGTACCAGCACCAACACCACTACTGGTACTAGCACCAACACTACCACTAGCACCAACACCACTACTGGTACTAGCACCAACACTACCACTAGCACCAACACCACTACTGGTACCAGCACCAACACTACCACTAGCACCAACACCACTACTGGTACTAGCACCAACACCACTACTGGTACTAGCACCAACACTACCACTAGCACCAACACCACTACTGGTACCAGCACCAACACTACCACTAGCACCAACACCACTACTGGTACTAGCACCAACACCACTACTGGTACTAGCACCAACACCACTACTGGTACTAGCACCAACACCACTACTGGTACCAGCACCAACACTACCACTAGCACCAACACCACTACTGGTACCAGCACCAACACTACCACTAGCACCAACACCACTACTGGTACTAGCACCAACACCACTACTGGTACTAGCACCAACACTACCACTAGCACCAACACCACTACTGGTACCAGCACCAACACTACCACTAGCACCAACACCACTACTGGTACTAGCACCAACACCACTACTGGTACTAGCACCAACACCACTACTGGTACTAGCACCAACACCACTACTGGTACCAGCACCAACACTACCACTAGCACCAACACCACTACTGGTACCAGCACCAACACTACCACTAGCACCAACACCACTACTGGTACTAGCACCAACACCACTACTGGTACTAGCACCAACACCACTACTGGTACTAGCACCAACACCACTACTGGTACCAGCACCAACACTACCACTAGCACCAACACCACTACTGGTACCAGCACCAACACTACCACTAGCACCAACACCACTACTGGTACTAGCACCAACACCACTACTGGTACTAGCACCAACACTACCACTAGCACCAACACCACTACTGGTACCAGCACCAACACTACCACTAGCACCAACACCACTACTGGTACTAGCACCAACACCACTACTGGTACTAGCACCAACACCACTACTGGTACTAGCACCAACACCACTACTGGTACCAGCACCAACACTACCACTAGCACCAACACCACTACTGGTACCAGCACCAACACTACCACTAGCACCAACACCACTACTGGTACCAGCACCAACACCACTACTGGTACTAGCACCAACACTACCACTAGCACCAACACCACTACTGGTACTAGCACCAACACTACCACTAGCACCAACACCACTACTGGTACCAGCACCAACACTACCACTAGCACCAACACCACTACTGGTACTAGCACCAACACCACTACTGGTACTAGCACCAACACTACCACTAGCACCAACACCACTACTGGTACCAGCACCAACACTACCACTAGCACCAACACCACTACTGGTACTAGCACCAACACCACTACTGGTACTAGCACCAACACTACCACTAGCACCAACACCACTACTGGTACTAGCACCAACACCACTACTGGTACTAGCACCAACACCACTACTGGTACTAGCACCAACACTACCACTAGCACCAACACCACTACTGGTACCAGCACCAACACCACTACTGGTACCAGCACCAACACCACTACTGGTACTAGCACCAACACTACCACTAGCACCAACACCACTACTGGTACTAGCACCAACACTACTACTGGTACCAGCACCAACACTACCACTAGCACCAACACCACTACTGGTACTAGCACCAACACTACCACTAGCACCAACACCACTACTGGTACTAGCACCAACACTACTACTGGTACCAGCACCAACACTACCACTAGCACCAACACCACTACTGGTACTAGCACCAACACTACCACTAGCACCAACACCACTACTGGTACCAGCACCAACACTACCACTAGCACCAACACTACCACTAGCACCAACACCACTACTGGTACTAGCACCAACACTACCACTAGCACCAACACCACTACTGGTACCAGCACCAACACCACTACTGGTACTAGCACCAACACTACCACTAGCACCAACACCACTACTGGTACCAGCACCAACACTACCACTAGCACCAACACCACTACTGGTACCAGCACCAACACTACCACTACTGGTACTAGCACCAACACTACCACTAGCACCAACACCACTACTGGTACCAGCACCAACACTACCACTAGCACCAACACCACTACTGGTACTAGCACCAACACTACCACTAGCACCAACACCACTACTGGTACTAGCACCAACACTACCACTAGCACCAACACCACTACTGGTACTAGCACCAACACTACCACTAGCACCAACACCACTACTGGTACTAGCACCAACACTACCACTAGCACCAACACCACTACTGGTACTAGCACCAACACTACCACTAGCACCAACACCACTACTGGTACTAGCACCAACACTACCACTAGCACCAACACCACTACTGGTACTAGCACCAACACTACCACTAGCACCAACACCACTACTGGTACTAGCACCAACACTACCACTAGCACCAACACCACTACTGGTACTAGCACCAACACTACCACTAGCACCAACACCACTACTGGTACTAGCACCAACACTACCACTAGCACCAACACCACTACTGGTA
The DNA here is from genome assembly GCA_964016885.1 of Eledone cirrhosa. Classification (NCBI taxonomy): domain Eukaryota; kingdom Metazoa; phylum Mollusca; class Cephalopoda; order Octopoda; family Eledonidae; genus Eledone; species Eledone cirrhosa. Next base: position 8,778,900 of record OZ024763.1, read on the forward strand.
CTAGCACCAACACTACCACTAGCACCAACA
>OZ024763.1:8786429-8844277 GCA_964016885.1 Eledone cirrhosa
CATGATGATATTTGTTTTTGAAATGTGCATAATAAAATACTTGGAACTCTTTTAACCATCTTTTGATCTTATATTATATATATATATATATACACACACAGCAGTCTTTGCATGCTATATATATATATATACACACAGCAGTCTTTACATGCTATATATATATATATATACACACAGCAGTCTTTACATGCTATATATATATATATATATATATATACACTATAACCACACGTATTGTTAACCAGGTAATACTAGAAGGTGTCATACCAAAAGATTGGTGTAGTAGCATCATTGTCAACTGCTACAAAGGTAAAGGTGATGCACTAGATAGAGGAAACTATAGAGGTATAAAGCTGATGGACCAGATCATGAAAGTAACAGAAAGAGTTATAGCACAGTTGATTAGGGACTGGGTGAAACTAGATGAGATGCAATTTGGGTTTGTACCAGGAAGAGGCACCACTGATGACCTCTTCCTTGTGAGGCAGTTACAGGAAAAGTACCTAGCTAAAAGTAAGCCACTCTACCTGGCATTCGTCGATCTCGAGAAAGCCTTTGACAGTGTTCCACGTGCTATAATCTGGTGAGTTCTTAGAAAACTAGGAGTAGATGAATGGCTTGTGAAAGCTGTACAAGCCATGTATAGGGGAGCAGTCAGCAAAGTTAGGATTAGCAATGAGTATAGCGAGGAATTTAGCATACAGGTTGGTGTCCACCAGGGCTCTGTTCTTAACCCTCTCCTGTTCATCATAGTCCTGCAGGCAATAACGGAGGACTTTAAGACCGGATGCCCATGGGAACTCCTGTATGCTGATGACCTCGCACTTATAGCTGAATCTATGGTAGAACTAGAGAAGAAATTCCAAACTTGGAAGCAGGGACTAGAAAGAAAGGGTCTCAAAGTCAACCTGACAAAGACTAAGATCCTTGTAAGTAGACTAGAAAACAGAACCCAGATCCCCTCAGGGAAATGGCCTTGCTCAGTATGTAGGAATGTTGTAGGTAGGAACTCCATTCTCTGCCCCAAATGCAAACAATGGGTACACAAGAGATGTAGCAGGATCTCAGGAAGCTTAATTAAAAATGTAGGCTTCACATGTAGCAGCTGTGCTGGGACAGCAAACAGCCACAGGAAACAAGTACCACCAATCTCTGTGAGGGCTCTGTAGAAACAGTAGACAGCTTCTGCTACCTAGGTGTCCGAATTAGCAGCGGAGTTTGGTGTTCAGAAAGTACAATAACTAGGGTAAGAATGAGATGGAAGAAGTTCAGGGAACTATTGCCACTGCTAGCTGCAAAAGGCTTTTCCCTCAAAATGAAAGGCAGACTGTATGTTGTGTGTATACGAACAGCAATGTTGCATGGTAGTGAGACCTGGGCGGTAAAGGTGGAAGACTTACGTAGATTAGAAAGAAACGAAGCCTGCATGCTCCGATGGATGTGTAATAGTAATATACGCGAACGGCAAAGTATAAATGAATTGAGAGAGAGACTGAGCATAAGAGGAATCAAATGGTGTGTGCAGGAGAGGCGGTTGCGTTGGTATGGACATGTGATGCGTATGAAGGATGACAGCTGCATAAAAAGGTGCAGAGCACTAGAAGTCATTGTAAACCGCGGAGTGGGGAGACCCAAGAAGACTGGGATGAAGTGATAAAAGCCGACCTTACCCAATTACACCTCTCAAAGGCGATGACACACGACCGTGACCTCTATTGCCACGCAGTAATACAGAGTAATTGACCTCCCATGGGTACAAGCTGAAGCATATAGACTATATGCCCCACCCCCTCCCACTGTAAAGTGGTCGTGGAGGTGCCACGGCAAAAACATCACCCAGCACTCACTGTAAATGAGGTTGGTGTTAGGAAGGGCATCCAGCTGTAAAAATCAAGCCAGAATCAGTTCCTGTATGAGCAAGACAAGCTCAGCTGACCTGACACTGCCCACAACAGGACAACCCGTCTAACTCATGCTAGCATGGAAGAAGGGACGTAAAACGGTGATGATGATGATGACACATGCTATATATATATACTACACACAGCAGTCTTTACATGCTATATATATATATATATATATATACACACATGCTATATATATATACACACATGCTATATATATATACACATGCTATATATATATATATATATACACACATGCTATATATATATATATATATACTCACACATGCTATATATATACACACATGCTATGTATATATATACACATGCTATATATATATATATATATATATATATATATATATATACACATGCTATATATATATATATATATATATATATATATATACACATGCTATATATATATATATATATATATACACACACATGCTATATATATACACACATGCTATGTATATATATATACACATGCTATATATATATATATACACACACACAACAGTCTTTACAATAACTATTATTATCCACTATCTAAACCTCTGATAACAGTCATGGACTTTTCTATTGGAAGTTTTTCAAACAAGAATTATATATATCTTCTTCTTCTTCTTCATTATAGACACATTGATGATGATGATGATGGTTGTGGAGATAATGATAGTATTAATAGTGTGGTGGTGGTGGTGGTGATGTTGCTATATATTAGTAATAACAATGAAGGTGGTGTGTATATATATATATATATCTATATATATATATATATATATATATATATATACACACACATATATATATACACACAATGTACAGCTGTTGTTCTGACATGATGATGGTGTATATATATCTATACACAATACAACTGTTGTTCTGATATATATATATATATATATATATATATATATACACACAAGCAGGGAAAAGCGGATGTAAAATATATGATGTTGGTGTGTGTGTGTGTGTGTATATATATATATATATTTATATAGTGTACAGCTTCTATCATATTATGATGTATGTATATATCTATATACACTGTACAGCTGTTGTTGTAAACATGATAGTGTGTGTGTATATATATATATATATATATATATATATATATATATATATATATATGCATGTATATATATATATATATATATATAAGTATATATGCATGTATATATATATATATATATATATATATATATATATATATATATATAAGTATATATGCATGTATATATATATATATATATATATATATATATATAAGTATATATGCATGTATATATATATATATATATATATATATATATGTAAGTATATATGCATGTATATATATATATATATATATATATATATATGTAAGTATATATGCATGTATATATATATATATATATATATATATATATGTAAGTATATATGCATGTATATATATATATATATATATATATATATATATATATATATGTAAGTATATATATATGTGTGTGTGTATGTACGTATATGTATGTATATATCTCTACAGTGTCCAGCTGGTGTTGTTCCTACCCCCAGTATTTGGTGTGACCCCAGGGAGATATCGCAGTAACCTAACTCAGTTGTTTGCTGTAGAATACTCAATACTTTAGATTTAAGTTCTGGCAGCGTTGGATGTTAGAAATGAGAAAAGTCACATCTGTTTCTATTCATGGTGGGACGTGGGGGGTTCTTCGTAAGAGTGTCGGGAATTGTTCCGGCTCTCTTTACATTCTTCGTTTAAATTCCAGAGAGGTCAACAGTCGACTTTGCCTTTTATCCTTACTAGCTTCTAGAAAATACCTACCTCCATGGTCAAACGGATCGAAGTGTCTGATCCAGAGGTGTGTTTTCAAAACTGAGTTCAAATCCTTCAAGTTATGTTCTGAATGCCAGAATGAGACAGTTAGTTATATTATTAAATCCCTCCAAATTCTTGATTATTTAAAAAATTATTTGAAAAGACATAGACAGTGTCTTTCATTAGAAATATGGTAATGAAAGGGTTAATGACATAGACAGTGTCTTTCATTAGAAATATGGTAATGAAAGGGTTAATGACATAGACAGTGTCTTTCATTAGAAATATGGTAATGAAAGGGTTAATGACATAGACAGTGTCTTTCATTAGAAATATGGTAATGAAAGGGTTAATGACATAGACAGTGTCTTTCATTAGAAATATGGTAATGAAAGGGTTAAAGGCACAGGAATGAAAGGGTTTAAAGAGAAGTAGGGTTTTGACATAGATTTGTAATATAGAAATATGATAAATATTTCTGATTGTGTAATAACACAACAAGGAAACTCTAGAAATGGTTTAAAGTCCAAGTTCAAACTTAAAGTCCTATCTTGATGGCGTCTACCAACATTAGCAACACAAACATGACCATCACCACCACTAACACTATAACCAACACCACTAACATCACCATCACCACCACTAACATCACTATTACCACCACTAACATCACCACCATCACCTCCAGCATCATCACCACCACTAACATCACCACCACTAACATCACCATCACCACCACTAACATCACCACCACTAACATCACCATTACCACCACTAACATCACCACCACCACCACTAACGTCACCACCACCACCTCCAACATCACCACCATCACTTCCAACATCACCACCATCACTTCCAACATCACCACCATCACTTCCAACATCACCACCATCACCAGCACTTTATTCTAGTGTGGAGTGTAGGTTTATTAGAGAGGTCATTCAGAAGTTATGGAGTCTTGGATGGGTGAGGCAGGTTTTGAACTTTATTCCTTGTTGAAAGATATCAATAGGTCTCAATAGGTCCTTAAGATTGAGTTGTTAATGCCTGTGAAAGGGAAGACATTTGGTGAGATAGGGGGGGGGGGGCTACATACTGAAGTCTGAGATAGGATGAGGGTAGGGAGGGACATTATTGCTTGTGATAGGGGATATTGGTGTCTGTGTTATGTTCCAAATGCTAGAATAAAAAGGTGAAAGTTATATTATTAAATCCTCCAAGTTCTTGATTATTTTTTAAATTACTTGAAAATTCATAGACAGTGTCTTTCATTAGAAATATGGTAATGAAAGGGTTAAAGACATTGACAGTGTCTTTCATTAGAAATATGGTAATGAAAGGGTTAAAGACATTGACAGTGTCTTTCATTAGAAATATGGTAATGAAAGGGTTAAAGACATTGACAGTGTCTTTCATTAGAAATATGGTAATGAAAGGGTTAAAGACATAGACAGTGTCTTTCATTAGAAATATGGTAATGAAAGGGTTAAAGACATTGACAGTGTCTTTCATTAGAAATATGGTAATGAAAGGGTTAAAGACATTGACAGTGTCTTTCATTAGAAATATGGTAATGAAAGGGTTAAAGACATAGACAGTGTCTTTCATTAGAAATATGGTAATGAAAGGGTTAAAGACATAGACAGTGTCTTTCATTAGAAATATGGTAATGTAAGGGTTAATGACATAGGCAGTCTTTCATTAGAAATATGGTAATGAAAGAGTTACTGACATAGTGTCTTTCATTAGAAGTATGGTAATGTAAGGGTTAAAGACATAGACAGTGTCTTTCATTAGAAATATGGTAATGAAAGGGTTAAAGACATAGACAGTGTCTTTCATTAGAAATATGGTAATGTAAGGGTTAATGACATAGGCAGTCTTTCATTAGAAATATGGTAATGAAAGAGTTACTGACATAGTGTCTTTCATTAGAAGTATGGTAATGTAAGGGTTAAAGACATAGACAGTGTCTTTCATTAGAAATATGGTAATGTAAGGGTTAATGACATAGGCAGTGTCTTTCATTAGAAATATGGTAATGTAAGGGTTAATGGCATAGGCAGTGTCTTTCATTAGAAATATGGTAATGAAAGAGTTACTGACATAGTGTCTTTCATTAGAAATATGGTAATGTAAGGGTTAATGGCATAGACAGTGTCTTTCATTAGAAATATGGTAATGAAAGAGTTACTGACATAGGCAGTCTTTCATTAGAAATATGGTAATGAAAGGGTTAATGACATAGACAGTGTCTCTCATTAGTAATATGGTAATGAAAGGGTTAATGACATAGACAGTGTCTCTCATTAGTAATATGGTAATGAAAGGGTTAATGACATAGACAGTGTCTCTCATTAGTAATATGGTAATGAAAGGGTTAATATTTGTCCTATCTATCCATGGATGTTATTAGAAATAATATCCAGGAAATTAGTTCCTGGATATTAAAACAGTAAATGGTGGACCAGCAACAATCAAATATCTGTTGTCCTAAATTGACATTATTAAGTGACGGATGATTTTATGGTTTCATTTCTGTCTTCAGTTTTTTTTATTCTTGTGTTTTCCTCCTCATCATCATCTTCTGTCTTCATCATCATCATCTCTGTCTTCATCATCATCATCTCTGTCTTCATCATCACCTTCTGTCTTCATCATCATCATCACCTTCTGTCTTCATCATCATCTTCTGTCTTCATCATCATCATCACCTGTTTTCATCATCATCTTCTGTCTTCATCATCATCTATCGTCTTCTTCTGTTTTCTCCTCATCTTTTCATCATCATCTGTTGTCTTCTTCCTCTTCTATTTTCTTCTTCTTAAGTCGTCTTCTTCCTCTTCTATTTTCTTCTTCTTAAGTCGTCTTCTTCTGTCTTCTATCTTCCTCATCTTCATCACTTTCTCCCGTCTTGTCTCTCTTATTCAACCTACTCACATTATACACCGGCTGCCGTTTGACATTCTTCTATATTATTGCTGTAATCATCATTATCGTTGTTATCATTATAATGACGATGATGATCATCATCATCATCGTCACATTTACAATGATGATAATCACTATCATCATCATCATCACCACCACCACCATCACTGCCACCAATTGTTTCTGATTTAGGCACAAGGCCAACAATTTTTGGGGGAGGAGAGAGTCAATTAAATTGACCTCAGTGCATTACTGGTACTTTATTTTATCGACCTCTGAAAGAATGAAAGGCAAAGTTAACCTCGGCAGTATTTGAACTCAGAGAGCTGGAACGAATACTGCAAAGCATCTTGTCTGATGCTCTACCGATTCTGTCAATAAGTGTTTCTACTTTTGGCACAAGGCCAGCAATTACCCCTAGTGTATTACTGGTACTTTATTTTATCGATCCCCGTAATAATGATAATGATAATAATAATAATAATGGTTTGTGATTTAGGTACCCAGGCCAACAATTTTGCCGGGAGGGAAAAGTCAATTAAATTGACCCCAGTACATTACTGGTACTTCATTTTATTGACCTCCCTTAAATAATGAAAGGCAAAGCTAACCTTGGTAGCAACAACAATACTAAAGTATATATAAATTTGAGTGACTTCCATCTGTCTGTCACACACAATGTGTGTTTGTGTGTGAATGTATGTGTGTAAAAGGAAGGAAGGGGATGGTAGAAAAACTATAGCAAAACATGTTGGTGTTCCATTTGCTACACTATGTGTGTGTGTGTATTTTTGTAAGTGTGTCTGTTTGCACGTTTATATTTATATACTCATACTTATCAGTTCTGTACAAGCGAGACACGGTCTCCCGACCAATCTCGCCTCAAGTGGAACAAAGCCATCCAACCCATGCTAGCGGGGAAGATGGATGTTAAACGATGATGATGATGATTTAAATGTATGCATATGTACATATACACATATGCAGATACACACATATACACACATATATACACATATATACATAAATACACATATATACACATATATACACATACACACATATATACACACACATACACACACATATACACACATATACACACATATATACATATATACACACATATATACACATATACACACATATATACACATATACAGACATATATACACACATATATACACATATATATACACATATATACACATATACACACATATATACACACATATATACACATATACACACATATATACACACATATATACACATATACACACATATATACACATATACACATATACACACATATATACACATATATACATACATATATACACGTACATATATACACATATATACACATATACACACATATATACATATATACACACATATATACACATATACACATATACACACATATATACACACATATATACACATATACACACATATATACACATATACACACATATATACACACATATATACATATATACACACATATATACACATATACACATATACACACATATATACACACATATATACACATATACACACATATATACACATATACACACATATATACACACATATACACATATATACACACATATATACACATATATACATACATATATACACGTACACATCAGCGTATGAAAAAAAATTGTAGTATAATAAAATGTTGGTCAAGACATTTAAAAGTGGCACGAATCTGTCCATTATTGGTCAGTGGACAAGACTGGACATGTTGGATTATTTTATCTAATGTTTCACTGGGGTAAAAATAGAGGTTTTATTGGTTTTTATTTCATTATTGTATTTCTATTTTTAGTTGAAGAAGGAAGTTTCCTTTGTTTTGGACTTCTTTGAAATTTTGTTAGTTTTTTTTGTTTTTTTTTTGTGCTGGTGGTGGAGGGGGGAGGGGGTTGGCTTTCAGTTGAAACACTGACATCATCATTGTCATCACTAATTCTACCACCACCACCACCATCATCATCATCACTATCATCTCCACTATCACTGTCGTCGTCATCATCATTGTCATCACTAATCCCATCATCATCATCATTGTCATCACTAATCCCACCACCACCATCATCATTATCATCATCACTTTTGCTACCAACACCACCATCATCCCCATCACCATCATCACCACCACCATTACCACAACCACTATCATCCCCATCACTGCAATTATTACCATCACCACCACTGTCAACACCACCATCACCACCACCATCATCACCACCACCACCATCATCACCACCACCACCACCACCACCACCATCACCACCACCACCATCACCACCACCATCATCACCACCACCACCATCATCACCATCATCATCACCACCTCCATCATCACCACCACCATCACCACCTCCATCATCATCACCACCACCATCACCACCTCCATCATCACCATCATCACCTCCATCATCACCACCATCATCACAATCAGTACCACCATCATCACCATCATCATTACCACCATCACCACCATCACCACCACCACCACCATCACCACCACCACCATCATCACCACCATCACCACCACCACCTTCACCACCATTACCACCATGTCACCAACATGATCACTTTACTGTGGGATGGGTACTCTGAACTTAGTGGCATCGACCTTAACCCATCTACATTACTCTATATATACTACGTAGTTTCGTGGTAAACACTATCTCACATAATATCGAATCTATGAGATTTTGATGTTATCTATTTTGAGAACATTACCTTGACATAAATATGAGCAGCCAGTTTCAACAGAAAGAGGTGAGGGAATTCTGACCAGATATGACCGGTTTAAATGCTAAAGGGTTAAACGCCCAAAACCACAAAGACCGCAAGAGGTTGGCTGATGGAAGGGACTCTATTGTGTTTTATCCATTTTTCCATTGTCTTTGCAATCAATTATATATATATATGTTACACGACCTCGTTTTGTTTATATATATATATATATATATTAGAAAGTGAACACCAAATATATCTACTCCATTACCAAACTTAGCAGAAACCTTTGGTAATGGAGTAGTTATATTTTGTGTTGTTCACTTTCTAATTAAATAGCTCTGTTCTATACATAGAGCACTCTTTTTTCCTTTGCTCTTCCTTCGGAATTACCTGACACACATATATATATATATATATATGTGTGTGTGTGTGTGTAACTAATGATCTTCTCTCTCTGCCCTGTTTGTATTTTAGGATACCCCCTGGCCTTCATCTACAGAGCGGCCTTCTATGGTCGCAGCAGTCCATTACAACATATGTACTTCATAATATGTGGTATGTATATGGGATATTTCAATTTTGGTAAGTATTGCTTTCACTGCTGCTTCTGTCTTACTCATGCATATATACACATACACACAAACGCACATACACATATATATAAATAGCTAACACACACTGCATGAACTTATCTTATGACTTGGGCCACCCTGCTGAAGATGTGTAACAGCCCAATTACGTAAATATTTGGTGTTATTGCGTGATTTTCTGAACATTGCGGATGTCATATATACATTTGTGAAATTAGGTTACACAGAAACTATATTGTCCAGAAGTTGAGATATTTACTTGTATCTCTGCCAAAACACAGCCACCATAATTGCTATTAACTAAATGTGTGCACTCTGAACAACTGATTGCAGCTGCATTACTGCAATTTGGCAGATTCATTGAGTGGGATGTTGGCCAGAGAGCGTTGAATTAATCCCAGTGATCTTCGTTAATTTTAGTATATCATCATCATCATCATATGTCCGCTTTTCCCTGCTTGCAAGGGTTGGACGGGTCCTATTCAGCACAGCATCTCTCCACTTGTCATGGTCCTTCGTCATCTCCTCGGTGAGTTTCAGCAAACATATCTACATACACACATACATTATTTTGATCCCTTGTTCTGTTTGCTTTCATTACAGGAATTGATGTCCTTCATTCATTTACCAACCTGGTCCTTATTTACCTGTTGACAAAGATTGGTGGTGGACGGTGGTGGTCGCTACCTGCAGCTTTCTTAATAAACACTGTGAGTATTGCTTGGAAATATCATTTAACCCTTTCGATACCAACCCACCTAAACTAACCCTGGTTCTACGATAGAAAAATGTTTAATTACTCTATATTTTTACATTACTCTATATATACTATTGTATTTTCATGGTAAAGGCTTTACCTCACATAATATCAAATCTGAGATTTTGATATTATTCATTTTGAGAACAATACCTTAACATAAGTATGAGCGGCCAGTTACAGCTGGTTTGAACAGAAAGAGGTGAGAGAATTCTGGCTGGATGTGGGGGGTTTAAATGCTAAAGGGTTAAAGTGTTTATAGTAACCTGAAAAACTTTCCATCATAAGTTTGTTTAAGAACCTTTCTTAAGTTATATTCCAAACACCAACTTAATAAGGAGTAAGGTGGTTATATTACTAAATCCATAAATATTCTTGATTATTTTCAAAAGTATTAAAGACATAGACAGTGTCTTTCATCAGAAATATGGTAATGAAAGGGTTAATGACATAGTTAGTGTCTTTCATCAGAAATATGGTAATGAAAGGGTTAATGACATAGACAGTGTCTTTCATTAGAAATATGGTAATTAAAGGGTTAATGACATAGACAGTGTCTTTCATTAGAAATATGGTAATGAAAGGGTTAAAGGCATAGACAGTGTCTTTCATTAGAAATATGGTAATTAAAGGGTTAATGACATAGACAGTGTCTTTCATTAGAAATATGGTAATGAAAGGGTTAAAGACATAGACAGTGTCTTACATTAGAAATATGGTAATGAAAGGGTTAATGACATAGACAGTGTCTTACATTAGAAATATGGTAATGAAAGGGTTAATGACATAGACAGTGTCTTACATTAGAAATATGGTAATGAAAGGGTTAATGACATAGACAGTGTCTTTCATTAGAAATATGGTAATGAAAGGGTTAAAGACATAGACAGTGTCTTTCATTAGAAATATGGTAATGAAAGGGTTAATGACATAGAGAGTGTCTTTCATTAGAAATATGGTAATGAAAGGGTTAAAGACATAGACAGTGTCTTTCATTAGAAATATGGTAATGAAAGGGTTAAAGACATAGACAGTGTCTTTCATTAGAAATATGGTAATGAAAGGGTTAAAGACATAGACAGTGTCTTTCATTAGAAATATGTTAATGAAAGGGTTAATGAGATGGTGGCAATGGTAACAACCCCATATGTTTATGTTTTCAGGGTTATCTAGTGATTGGTTTTGCGTCCAGTGCAAAGAATGGTGAATATTACCGCATAGAATGGACAACGTCTCACTGTGTGTTAATTCTAAAACTGACCGGAGTTGTGGCTGACCTGTGTGATGGATCGAAACCTAAGGTGAGAAATAGGGGTTTTATTGGTTTTGGAGGGGGGTTTTTTCACAGAAAAATAATAGAAAAATACACACATACACATATATACATATACATATATATACTTATACATACACACATATACATGTATAAACATATATACATACACATATACGTGCATATATATACATATTCACATATATGTATGCATATACTTATACATACACATACATGCATATATATGTGCAAATAAATATACACACATCTTGCATGGATGATATCATCATCATCATCATCATCATCATCGTTTAACGTCCATATTCCACGCTTGCATGGGTTTGGACGGGAGTTTTCCCACTTGAGGCAAGAGTGGTTGTCTTGCTCACATAGGACTGTCTGGCGGGTTTTCTACGGCTGGATGCCCTTCCTAACACCAACCACATTTACAGTGTGGACTGGGAGGTTTTTACCGTGTTACCTACACGGCCACATTACAGCGTGGACTGTGTTTTTTTTGTTGTGACACCTACACGACCTCATTTGTTTCGGACTGGATGTTGTGGTACCAACATAACTTTACATTGAATACAATGTATATATTGAATACAATGATATATATTCCCTATTTGTATACTTGTCTTTACAGGAGAAGTTGTCCCCTGACCAACAACGAACTGCCATCAAGGAGACCCCTACATTTCTGGAATTAATGGGACACTGTTATTTCTTTGGAGCTTTTTTAATAGGACCCCAGGTAAGTTGACAGTTTGGGGATTATTTTTTTAACTTTTACAAATTTGTCCAGAGATTCTTTCCTGCGACATTCTAACCACATGTCTGTAATATCAGAGCTGTGATCTCTCAAATCTGTCCAGTGATTCTTTCCTGAGACATTATAACCACATGTCCGTAATATACTAATTACTTACAGTATTTGTAGTACTAATTATTGTTGTAACTATCATTACAGTGTTCCATACGAAGGTACCTGACTCTAGCGCAAGGTCGCAGAGGAGATAAATTACCAAATAGGTGAGTTGAGCTCCTTGTTGGAGTGGACTTTTGTGGGGGTCGGGTTTTGTGTGTTCAGTAGTTGTGGGGTGGAGTGGGATTTTATGGGAGTCAGGTTTTGTGTGTTGGTGTGACCAGTGGTTGTGCTGGTACCACAATTAAAAAGCACCCTGTCCACCCTGTAAGGTGGTAGTTCTAGTGACATGATAAAAAGCACCCTGTCCACCCTGTAAAGTGGTCGTCCTGGTGGCATGACACAAAGCACCGTCTACCCTGTAAGGTGGTAGTACTGGTGACATGTTAAAAAGCACCCTGTCCACCCTGTAAGGTGGTAGTTCTGGTGGCACGACACAAAGCACCCTGTCTACCCTGTAAGGTGGTAGTACTGGTGACATGATAAAAAGCACCCTGTCCACCCTGTAAAGTGGTCGTGCTGGTGGCATGACACAAAGCACCCTGTCTACCCTGTAAGGTGGTAGTACTGGTGACATGATAAAAAGCACCCAGTCCACTCTGTAACATAGTTGGTGTTAGGAAGGACATCCAACTGTTAAACCAAGCCAAAATACAGATCCATATGAGCAAGACATAGGCCTGACCCTAACCTGACTTGACAACCCGTCTAACCCTTGCAAGTGTGGAAAAAATAGACGTTAAACAATGATGATGATAGTTAATCCAGAGGCTGTTGTTTCTTCCATCTGAGAGAGTATTATTAATTTAATTATATATATTTAATTAATACAAATTTAAATAAGTTTCAATATTTGGAAGCCTGACAATGCGTGCAAGATTAAAAGTGTCAAGGTAACGGGAGTTATAGGAAATAAAAGGACTGAGAAAAGAGTGAGAACCATAGAATTTTACCTTAGCAATTTTATTGATCTTGAATATTTTCGGATTTACCATCCATTATCAAGAGAGAATCTGTGGATAGGTACTTAACCTCTTCAGTGCCGTAGATGAGATAACTGGTCCTAACATGTATGCATCCCAGTGCCATGGATGAGGTAATTTGTCGTAAGATGTTTGAACTTGTTTCCTACAGTTCATAACTTCAAAGCTAGATGGGGTTACTAGTTTATTGAAGTGACATTTGTCAATCAAAATTTTACTGAGAAAAAAACCTGGCATAGCAACTGTAGCTGTGTAAAATATCTGCGGCAGTCAACAGGTTAAAGAGCAATCGGAGAAGGATATATTTAATTTTGTTTGTTTGTTCTGAATTTCCAAGTGTTTTTGTTAATCTGTGGAACTTCCTTCCCAGCTGGAGTGTTGTCCAAGGTTTTACTGGACCAAATACAGTGAATCAAGTAAAAGTAAGTTGAGCAACAACTTGCACAACACACAAAACTGTTGTTCTTTTACCAGCATTGTTGCACACGTCCATTGCAGAGGAATTTATAAACTCACCTGACCTATCCTCACACATACACACACACGCAGTATATATTTGTGAAGAGACGACCTAACCTCTACACACACATCCTCTCTCTCTCTCTTCCCCTATATATATATATATATATATATATATATATATATATATATATATATATATATATATAGTAGAAGAGTTCAAGACCTGAGTGGCACATGTGAGGAGCAAGACATGGTCACTTGACCAGTCTGGCCATTGTATGTCACAACCTGTCGAACCCATGCTAGATGTGGAAAATAGATGGAAAACTGATGATACTGTCTACCCAATTAATCACACACTCACCCAACCAAACACCCTCCCACCTTCCCAACCATCAAACCAACCACCCCACCTTCCCAACCATCAAACCAACCACCCATCCAACCTGTCACCCACCTTCCCAACCATCAAGCCAACCACCCTATCACCCCACTACCCAACTAACCACTGTCCATCTTCCAGTGTGGCTGCTGGCTTGACCAAATTAACTGTTGGTCACTTCTATATCCTAACCACCCTCCTTCCCAACCACCCCACTACCCAACTAACCACTGTCCATCTTCCAGTGTGGCTGCTGGCTTGACCAAATTAACTGTTGGTCACTTCTATATCCTAACCACCCTCCTTCCCAACCACCCCACCACCCAACTAACCACTGTCCATCTTCCAGTGTGGCTGCTGGCTTGACCAAATTAACTGTTGGTCACTTCTATATCCTAACCACCCTCCTTCCCAACCACCCCACCACCCAACTAACCACTGTCCATCTTTCTTCTAGTGTTGCTGCTGGTTTGACCAAGTTAATAGTCGGTCTCTTCTATATCCTGTCTATGCTGATACTCATGTTAATCACACCAACTGATTATTTCTTTATAAAAGATTTTTACGTAAGTTTTATCAATATTTTATCTTTGATCTTTCATTATTGTTTATTGATTTCTAAACGAGGAAAAAAAATTGCTTTTTTTTTTAAATAATAAAAACGAATCTATTTTTCTTAATTTTTTTAAAAACTTTGATATTATTTTTGTTGTGATTTATGTGTGTGTATATATATATATATAATGTGTGTGCGCGTGCGTATATATATATATATATCATTCATCATCATCATCATTTCATTTTACGTCCACGTTTCCCTGCTTGCAAGGGTAGGACGGGAACTGATTCTGGCTTGATTTCTACAGCTGGATGCCCTTCCTAACACCAACCTCATTTACAGTGAGTGCTGGGTGCTTTTTTGCCGTGGCACCTCTACGACCACTTTGCAGTGGAATGATAGGGATCCCAGTCCCTATCATCTCATTTCTACAGCTGAGTAAACTGGAGCAATGTGAAATAAAGTGTCTTGCTCAAGGAAACAACACATCACCCGGTCTGAGAATTGAACTCACAACCTTTCGATTGCAAGGCCAATGCTCTAACCACTAAGCCATGTGCCTCCATTATATATATATATATATATATATATATATATATATATATATATATATATATATATATATATATATATATATATATATATATATATATATATATATATATATATATATATATATATATATATATATATATATGTGTGTGTGTGTGTACATATATGTACATTCATACACACATATATACTGTATATTATATATATACGCACGCGCACACACACATTATATATATATATATATATATATATAATGTGTGTGCGCATGCGTATATATATAATATACAGTATATATGTGTGTATGAATGTACATATATGTACACACACACACACACACACACACACACACACACACACACACATATATATATATATACACATATATACTGTATATTATATATATACGCACGCGCACACACACATTATATATATATATATATATATATATATATAATGTGTGTGCGCATGCGTATATATATAATATACAGTATATATGTGTGTATGAATGTACATATATGTATACATACACATGTATACATTATATATATATACACACATTCATACACACACACATATATGTGTGTGTGTGGTGTATTGTGTGCATTCAACTAAGTTACTTTTTATTTTCATTTCAGGATTTATTCTTACCAATAAAATGTATTTATGTGATGGTGTGGGGTCGCTATGTACTGTCCCGATATATAGCTTGTTGGCATATATCAGTAAGTAGAATATATTGATTTTTACATATATCATTTGAGAAACACATAGTATTTTGTGTGTATATATATATATATATATATATATATAACCTGTTGGTTTTCTTGTTGCTTCGTTGTCGTTGCTGGGCTTACCTACCACAGTTTTCAATTTGTCATGTCGTCTAACGAATGTTATTACTCTGAAAAGGGTGGGGGATTGGCAGTATTGGTAGAGGGTCGGACGCCATGCTTTGCAGCATAGAGTTTCGGCCCTTTGCAGTCTGAGTTCAAATCCCGCCGAGGTTAACTTTGCCTTTCATCCTTACAGGGTCGATAAAATAAAGTACCAGTAATACACTGGGATAATTGCTGGCCTTGTGTCAAAAGTAGAAACAATTATTACTCTGAGATTCCTCATCGAGTGTTTGGCAGGACATTCTCCATTGTATCTCGTTGGCTTGGCTACAGCTGAAGTTTCGATCTTACCAAACTTTCATTTATATATATATATATATATATATATATATATATATATATATATATATATATACATTTATATATATATATATATATATATCATCATCATCATCATCATCATCATCATCAGGTTTAGCGTCCGTGTTCCACGCTTGCATGGGTTTGGACGGGGGTTTTCCCACTTGAGGCAAGAGTGGTTGTCTTGCTCGCATAGGACTGTCTGGCGGGTTTTCTACAGCTGGATGCCCTTCCTAACACCAACCACATTTACAGTGTGGGGCTGGGAGGTTTTTACCGTGTTGCCTACACGGCCACATTACAGCGTGGACTGTCTGGCGGGTTTTCTACAGCTGGATGCCCTTCCTAACACCAACCACATTTACAGTGTGGGGCTGGGAGGTTTTTACCGTGTTGCCTATATATATATATATATATATATAGCATATAATATTTAGAAAAAAGTACATACTTTGAAACTTTAGCATTTAAACCGGCCATATCCGGCCAGAATACTCACACTTCTTTCTGTTCAAACCGGCTGTAACTTGCTACTCATACTGATGTTAAGGTATTGTTCTCAAAATAAATATCAAAATCTAATCTCATAAATTCAATAGTACTAGGCACAGTATGAGCAGCTCAATAAATTAATTAATTTGGGGGTTATATACTAATTTATATTTAGTGGAGGACATCTGTCATCTGTTTATTATTTCAGTAGAGGACATCTGTTTATTATTTCAGTAAGGGACATCTGTTTATTATTTCAGTAGGGGTCATCTGTTTATTATTTCAGTAGGGGACATCTGTCATCTGTTTATTATTTCAGTAGGGGACATCTGTCATCTGTTTATTATTTCAGTAAGGGACATCTGTCATCTGTTTATTATTTCAGTAGGGGACATTTGTCATCTGTTTATTATTTCAGTAGAGGACATCTGTCTATTATTTCAGTAAGGGACATCTTTCATCTGTTTATTATTTTTAATTTTTCAGGAAGGGATCTGTATTTTAACAGGTCTTCCGTATAACGAAGATGAAAAAGGTAACGCCAAATGGAACTCCATGGAAAACATCAAACTTTATGAGTTTGAGACCTCTTTTACTCTGTATGGCCTCACAAAAGCTTTCAATGTACAAACCAGCACCTGGATGGTCAAGTGAGTAGCTTTCTCTTTCTTTATTGCTGTCTAGCTCCTTGTTAAGTCGTCAAACCTATGTTGACAGGGAAAGTGGACATTATACAATGATGATAACATTGCTGACCACACTGCTTTAACATGTTGGGGAATGTTTTTAAAAAATATTTTGATTTAATTCATTAAATTCATTTCTGAAGGGTCTTTGGAGTAAGGTTACTCAATAAAGTGCTTAGATCAGAGAGTCACTCCAAGTAGAGCTGATACTATGGACAGTTGGTTAGAATGTCTCAAGAAAGACTCGGTGAACAGATTTTATAGGGCAAAACCAGCCGGCAGTAGACCCAAGAGTAGAACCCAAGCAAGATGGCTGGTCACACTGGGGGATCCAACCGGATCAGTTGGAGACGGTTGCTTCTGACAAGACCTACTGAAGGGTGTGTTTGAGGACTCTGCACCCAGGAATAAGTGAGCGAAGAAGAATATTTAAAAAAGATATTCCATCATTATCCTCTCCATACTGTATCGGATTAGTACGGGAGGAGTGGGGTGGGTGGTTATGTTTTTATGTCTCTTACCTGTTATCATTCTCACCTGTTATTTCGGTAGGTACTTGATGAAAAGGTTACGGTTCTTGGGCAACAAAGAACTTTCCAAATTCATCACATTCGGATATCTGGCATTGTGGCATGGACTATACACGGGATATTTCAACACTTTCTTCTTAGAGTTCATGATGATTACTGCTGAATCATTTGTACGTAACATTTATTTTTATATTTTCTCTATATGTGTATATATGTTTGTCTGTGTGTTTATGTATGTGTGTATATATATATATATATATATATATATATATATATATATGTATGTGTGTATGTATACATGTATGTGTATATATGTCGTCATCACTGTTTTACGTCAATGCTAGTATGGGTTAGACAGGTTGTCCTGTTGTGGGCAATGCCAGGTCCACAACAGGACAATCCATCTAACCCATGCTAGCGTGAAGACATACATATCTGTATGGATGAATATATATTTGTGTGTGTATATAGGTATGTATGTATAAGCACAAACAACAATCACCATCATCCCCATCATGATGGTGATGAGTGTTGGTGATGATGATGATGATAATGACAGTATTGACAATGATGGTGACAACGATGATGACGATCGTGATGACAGCACTGATGATTGTGATGACAATGCCAGTGACAATAACAATGACAACAATGTATTCACGTTCTCTCTCTCATCGTCTCTCTTCTCCTTTTCAGATCATCAGCCGTTTACAAGACAAAATAGGGGCCCTACCTGCAGGGAAAATCAATTCACTTTGGTTGTGGTTTTTCTTGAGATTCATCTATTGCCAGTTTTATTGGGGTTATGCATTAGTATCATTTGAGTTGTTACAGTATAAAAAGTACATGATGGTAAGTGGACCCCTTTCTTGATTGGTTGGTTTTTATTTAGATTTAGTTTTAGTTGCTTTTTTATTTTTTGTTTTACTGTTAGGTATGAATTCATTGAGTAATAAACCACTATTTGTATGGTTGTTGTTGTGTGTGTGTATATATAAGAAAAGAGTCAGGACCCCAACGGCTGAGCTCCAGCCGTTTCGACTGCTAGCTGTCGAAACGGCTTGAGCTCTGCCGTTGGGGGTCCTGACTCTTTTCGTATTACCCACTCTACTACTCTAAGTATTGAGTACTCTGGTGCGTTATGGTCCACCTGGTTCCTTACCACACTTCCTTCATTATATATATATATATATATATGTATGTATATATATGTCTGTGACAACGATGACACCTGGGTCGCAGGCCGTCCCTGAATCAAATATTTTTTCTATTTCTGTTTGTCTATGCCGAAATTCCTTTATTGAGTAACTGATTATGCAATCTCCACCTGATGATGCCACCAGGATCTTACATAACCAGGCCATTGAAATATATATAGTGTTTTCGCAAGAATAAAACTTTAAAGGAACATCACTAGTCCTGCCTCCTGTGCCTTGGTATTGTCCCCTACATGTCGGCCCTTGTGGCCAATGAAATCATTATTATTATTATTATTATTATTATTATTATTATTATTATTATTATTTTCTAGGTTTATTCCTCGTTGTACTTCATTGGTCATCTCAGTCATCCTTTAGTCAGTTTATTTGTATTTTTGAATGTAAAACGAAAACCTAAACCTAAAGAGGCGAAGGATTGAAACACGGTAAGTCTCTCATCTGGTCTTTGCTTTTGTGTGTGTGTTATATGTTAGTGCTGGGGCTGGTGCCATAATAAAAAAGACACTCAGTATACCCAGTCTACCCTGTAAGGTGGTAGAGATAAAAAATGCATTTATTTCTCTCTCGCTACTTATATGTCTATCTATATATATATATATCTGTCTAACAATGTATATTTATCTGTCCACCTGTCTCTCTCTCTGTCTACCTGCTTGTCTATCTGTCTATCTCTATCTCTCTCTTTCTATCTCGGTCTGTCTGTGTGTCTATCTATCTATCTATCTATTTATATAAATCTATCTATCTGTCTATGTCTATCGCAGGATCCAAAGTCCTCTGAGTATGCTGCTGCTGTTGCCGCTACTGCTGCTGTCATTGCTGCTGCTGGTGTTAATTGCTGTGCCACGGGATCAATTCCTGCCCTTCCTGTATCTTCAAATCTCATGTGATGAAATTACAAAAAAAATATATATATGTATATAAAATATATATATATATATGTATATAAAATATATATATATATGTATATATAATTATATATATGTATGTGTTTTTATATATATATATATATATACATACATACGTGTATATATATATGTGCATATAATATATATATATACATATATATATGTGCTTATATATAATATATGTATATATATATTTATGTCTCTATATATATATATGTCTATATATATACATATATATGTCTATATATACATATATATGTATATATATATATATATATATATATATATACATATGTATATATATAATTATATGTAAACATAAAACAAATTATAATAATGATGATAAAATATAAATAAAAACAACCCCTCCAATTCTATCCCCCCTCCTTTCCTTTGAAAAAAAATCTTTAAAAAAAAAACAAAAAAACTAAAACTAAAATAAAAAATATATTTGGATATTTTTTTCCTGAGAAAGTCAAAAGAAAGTGTTTGAAAGAAAATTCTATTTTATTTTTTGACAAAAAAAAACAAAACTACCTGATCCCCTCCTCTCTTTCTTTCTCTCCTCTCTCACCTGGAAAAAAACAAAACAAAAGAAAACAAAAAAACAATACAATGGAAATACTTAACTTTGAATATTTATAATTAATTCCTTTAATTAATTGATTGATTTTCATTAATTCTTCCCCTCTTCCCCCACTCTCTCTCTCTCCCCCTCTTCAGATAAATTCTATCATCATCATCATCATCATCATCATCATCATCATCATTGTTCTCGTCATCAATGTAATATGATGATGATGATCATCATCATCACAATAATAATGATGGTCATTATTATTATTACTACAACGGGGTTGATAAAATAAAGTACCAGTAATACACTGGCATTCATATAATCGACTTACCTCTCCCCTCAAAATTGCTGGCCTTGTGCCTCAATCAGAAATTATTATTATTATTATTATTGTTAGAGTGGCCGAATCGTTAGAGCGTTGGACGCGATGTTTCGTTACCGTTTTTTTTTGTGCTGAGTTCAAATCCTGCCGAGATCGATTAAAGCATATAGTACCAGTCGCATACTGGGATCAATTCTTCCTCTATATATCTTCCCCTCTCTTCCTTGTGTGTGTGTGTGTACATACGTACAAATTATATATACATATGTATATGTATACATACATACATACATACATACATACATACATACATACATACATACATATATATCTATGTATACATATATATATATACATACATATGTATATATATATATATATATACACACACAGACAGACCAGGAAGAATTGACCCCAGTATGTAGCTGCTACTGTATTATAATCAACCTCAAAACAGAGAGAGGTCAAAGGTAAGGTCTGCTGGCATTTGAACTCACAACATTGAGAACTGGAACAAATACTTCAACATTTCCTGTCCTAACTCTCTAACAACTGTGTCAACTTGTTGCTATATTGGACTACCACATACCTTGTTGTGTTTAATCCCTCATCCCTCACCCAGGTTTTCTTTAACATTTACATTACTTTATATTTACTATATTTTCACGGTAAACACTTTATTTCACATAATTATCTCACATAATATCGAATCTATGAGATTTTGATGATATTTATTTTGGGAACAATACCTTAACATCAGTATGAATGATTGGTTATGGCCAGTTTAAATAGGAAGAGGTGAGAGAATTCTGGCCGGATACGGCCGATTTAGCTCTTTAAAGCATTTAAACCGGCCCTATCAGGCCAGAATTTTCTCACCTCTTTCTGTTCAAACTGGCTGTATCCAGCCGCTCATATTGATGTTAAGGTATTGTTCTCAACAAAATATGTAACTTGAAAATCTCGTAGCTTTGATATCAACAGTCAATCAACTTTCGTCAAATCAGACCGAAGTAACAAAGTTTCCGTTAGTCTTTCCAATTGCTAATACTATCTATCGTTCGCAGCTCCAGGTAGAAGGAGCAACACGAAATAGTGTTTTGCCCAAAGACATAACACATTGCTTGGTCCGGGAATCAAACTCACAACCTCACGATTGTGAATCTAGTTCTCTAACCACTCAGCTACGAGCCTTCACTAGCTTTGATATTATGTGAGGTAAAGCCTTTACCATGAAAATATAATCGTATATATAGAGTAATGTAAAAGTTATGTGGGGTAAAGCCTTTACAGTGAAAATACAATAGTATATATAGAGTAATGTAAAAGTTATGTGAGGTAAAGCCTTTACAGTGAAAATACAATAGTATATATAGACTAATGTAAAAGTTATGTGAGGTAAAGCCTTTACAGTGAAAATACAATAGTAGATATAGAGTAATGTAAAAGTTATGTGAGGTAAAGCCTTTACTGTGAAAATACAATAGTATATATAGAGTAATGTAAATGTTATGTGAGATATTATGTGAGGTAAAGCCTTTACTGTGAAAATACAATAGTATATATAGAGTAATGTAAATGTTATGTGAGGTAAAGCCTTTACTGTGAAAATACAATAGTATATATAGAGTAATGTAAATGTTATGAGCTATTATGTGAGGTAAAGCCTTTACTGTGAAAATACAATAGTATATATAGGGTAATGTAAATGTTATGTGAGATATTATGTGAGGTAAAGCCTTTACTGTGAAAATACAATAGTATATATAGAGTAATGTAAATGTTATGTGAGATATTATGTAAGGTAAAGCCTTTACTGTGAAAATACAATAGTATATATAGAGTAATGTAAATGTTATGAGCTATTATGTGAGGTAAAGCCTTTACTGTGAAAATACAATAGTATATATAGAGTAATGTAAATGTTATGCGAGATATTATGTGAGGTAAAGCCTTTACTGTGAAAATACAATAGTATATATAGAGTAATGTAAATGTTATGTGAGGTAAAGCCTTTACTGTGAAAATACAATAGTATATATAGAGTAATGTAAATGTTATGTGAGATATTGTGAGGTAAAGCCTTTACTGTGAAAATACAATAGTATATGGAGAGTAATGTAAATGTTATGTGAGATATTGTGAGGTAAAGCCTTTACTGTGAAAATACAATAGTATATATAGAGTAATGTAAATGTTATGCGAGATATTATGTGAGGTAAAGCCTTTACAGTGAAAATACAATAGTATATATAGGGTAATGTAAATGTTATGTGAGGTAAAGCCTTTACTGTGAAAATACAATAGTATAGAGAGGGTAATGTAGATGTTAAAGGGTTAAATTCTATCTATTGTGCTCAACTTTCACTTCCATCCATCTGTCAGTCCACGTTTCATGAATTATGTAACCTCACCTACCAGTCCCTGTACCAGTAATACGCCACGGTTTAAGACAATCGACTATAACCTCCCACCTTCCCTCCTTCCCCTCACAAAGTAAGTTTGTTGGGTCCTCTTTTTCTTTCATTTTATATATGTATGTATATGGATATATATATATGTGTATATACATATATATATATATGTGTGTGTGTGTATATTATATACAATCGTTGATGTTCTTTGAAAGGGAGAGGCATGACAGCCACAACTGACCATCTACCTTAAGTTTCCATGTTGGAAAGTCATCAGGAGACGCTGGGAGAAGGGTGAGATTGCAGTTGTCATGGTAACTGAACATTCAACTACTCAACAACTAAATATGGATATTTGGAAACATTGATGATGTTGATGATGATGATGAAACATACATTGTGTTGTCAGCATATACATATATATATATGTGTGTATACATATATATATATGTGTGTATATATATATATATATATATATATGTGTGTGTGTATACAGCCAAATGGTTAAGTGTGTGTGTTTGTGTGTATATAGGTGTATATATATATATATGTGTGTGTGTGTGCATGTGAATGTATATATGTGTGTATACAGCCAAATGGTTGTCTGTGTATATATATATATATATATAGGTATATGTATATATATATATGTGTGAATGTATATGTATATGACCAAGAGGTTAAGAAGTTACAAAGTGTGTGTGTATACACACACACATATATATATATATATATGTGTGTGTATATGTATATATACAGAGAGAGGAGAGGGTGGTGATGATGATGATGATAGTAAATGAATCCTTGTATTTATCCTGAAGTGGAGGAAGGTTCTGGAGAGAAGATTCTTCATTGAGAAGCTTGTGTCTTACGCATCACATACACATATATGTATATATATATATATACACATACATCTACACACATATATATATACATACATCTATCCATATATATATATACACGTTGACATATATACCCATACACACTAACACGTTGACACATACATATAGTACACGCATGTTGACATAACACACACACATATTATACACGTTGACATATACATCTACACATATATTTTACATACATGGTATATATACACGTCTACACATACATTACATGTTGATATATACATACATATATCTACACATATTTCATACACGTTGACATACGTAAACAAACATGTCAATGTAACACAAATGTTGACATACACATACATATATTACATATATTTCTATGTCATATACATACACATATAAACAGATCTTTAAATAAATTGTTGGTATTGAGTGTTTTTAAAAAAAATCCTGTCCACATTGTTAACTAAAACAAATTTAAATTTTCTTTTAAAAATGTATCCTGTGTTTGTTTTTATTTCTTTACATTTTAAATATTGTTTGTGTTGTCTAATGTATGAATATTGTATCATCTAGAGTAGGCTTGTCAAACATATGGCCCTTTACAGGCACACCTGCGGCCCCCACAAAGGTTGTTACAGCGCGAGCATGTTTTATCTTCGTAATTTAAAATTAAAAAAATTAGTTGTAATGTGCTCAATAGTTGTGTGACCCATGTGGCGCTCGAGGGACCCCCAGTTTGACATGCCTGACGTCCAGGTTCACAATCTCTTATCGGAAAACCTTGTGACTGAACATTTTTTGGTTTTCGGAATGGAAGATTTTTAGCATAGATTTTAAAGTTTTTTTTAGATAGAACATTAGAAGGGACAAGGTGGCTCAGTGGTAGAATAATATGCTGCAGATCATGATCAAGCTTCTGCAATAATTCTTTCTGTGTTATCGATGACAACAAACGCTTCCTTTTCTGCTTCATACAGAAACAGACCCCATAAAGTTGAAGTCTTTGGACAAATTCCTTCAAGAAATCTCAGGTAAACCTCCTAAACCTGGATATGTCTTCGTAAACAATAACTCTCTACTTGAGTGGACCATGGTGTCCAAATCTCAATTTTAAAAATGCTAGGTGCTGCTATTAAGATAGACATGGCTTGGGCTAATACTGGCCAAAACCTATCAAAGTTAAGTTATATATATATATATATATATATATATATATACATACACACACACACATGTATATATTAATACATAATATATATGCCAGGTGGGGTTATTAAGATGGACATGGCTTGGGCCAATACTGGCCAAAACCTATCAAAGAGGAATCTGCAGCTTTTTTCATATTTTCAGTCTTCAAAGTAAAAAAAGTAAATCACCAAAAAATAAACCAAATCTCCGTGATCAGCAGCAGTGACATGAGCCTGGTAGGAGCACTGAGACACAACTGTGTAACCTGGGTTGACTCTGGGTCTTTTGGGTCAAGTTTGGTGCCAAACTCAAGCTTAGGTGTGCAGATGACAAAAAATGTTCTGTAATAGCGTGGAAGATGGATGTTAAACAATAATGATGGTATATATATATATATATAAATATATTGGAGTGTGCTCTGAAATTACAGTAGCTAGAGTCAGAACTGGATGGAAAAAGCCATTTTGGAGTCATTTATTTATGATGCCGTTTTAGCCCATTTAGACTCATTTTAGTCATTTATAATGCAGTTTTAGCCATTTTAGAGTCATATTCTTCATTTATGATGCCGTTTTAGCCATTTTGGTGTTAGTTTAGTCATTTATGATACCGTTATAGCCCTTTTAGAGTCATTTTCATCATTTATGATACCGTTTTAGACATTTTTGAGTCGTTTTAGTCATTTATGATGCCGTTTTAGCAATTTTAGTGTCATTTTACTCATTTATGATGCCGTTTTAGCCCTTTTAGTGTCATTTTACTCATTTATGATGCCGTTTTAGTCATTTTCGTCATTTATGGTGCTGTTTTAGCCATTTTAGAGTCGTTTTAGTCATTTATGATGCCGTTTTAGCCATTTTTGTCATTCAAGATGCCGTTTCAGCCATTTTAGATTCATTTTCGTCATTTATCATGCCGTTTTAGCTATTTTAGAGTCAATTTCGTCATTTATGATACCGTTTTAGCCATTTTAGTGTTGATGTAGTCATTTATGATGCCGTTTTAGCCATTTTTGAGACGTTTTAGTCATTTATGAGGCCGTGTTAGCCCATTTAGACTCATTTTAGACCTTTATAATGCAGTTTTAGCCATTTTAGAGTCATTTACGTCATTCATGATGCCGTTTTAGCCATTCTGCTGTTATTTTAGTCAATTATGATGCCGTTTTAACCCTTTTAGAGTCATTTATGATGCAGTTTTAGTCATTTTCGTCATTTATGAAGCTCTTTTACCATTTTAGAGGCATTTTCCTCATTTGTGATAGTATTTTAGCTATTTTAGAGTTATTTTAGTCATTTAAGATGCCGTTTTAGCCCTTTTAGAGTCATTTTACTCATTTATGATGCCATTTTACTCATTTCCGTCATTTATGATGCTGTTTTAGCCATTTTAGAATCATTTTCCTCATTTATGATAGTGTTTTAGCCATTATGATGCGGTTTTAGCCATTTTACAGTCATTTTCGTCTTTTATGATGCCGTTTTAGACATTTTTGTGTCGTTTTAGTCAATTATGATGCCGTTTTAGCCATTTTGGTGTCATTTTAGTCATTTATGATGCCGTTTTAGCCCATTTAGACTCATTTTAGTCCTTTATAATGCAGTTTTAGCCATATTAGAGTCATTTACTTCATTCATGATGCCGTTTTAGCACTTTTAGAGTCATTTTACTCATTTATGATGCCGTTTTAGACCTTTTAGAGTCATTTTACTCATTTATGATGCCGTTTTAGTCATTTATGATGCTGTTTTAGAGTCATTTATGATGCCGTTTTAGACATTTTGAAGTCGTTTTAGTCATTTATGATGCAGTTGTAGCCATTTTATAGTCATTTATGATGCCGTTTTAGCCCATTTAGACTCAATTTAGTCCTTTATAATGCAGCTTTAGCCATTTTAGAGTCATTTACGTCATTCATGATGGCGTTTTAGCCATTTTGGTGTTATTTTAGTCATTTATGATGCCGTTTTAGCCCTTTTAGAGTCATTTTAGTCATTTATGATGCCGTTTTAGTCATTTTAGTCATTTATAATGCCGTTTTAGAGTCATTTTACTCATTTATGATGCCGTTTTAGTCATTCTCGTCATTTATGATGCTGTTTTAGCCGTTTGAGAGTCATTTTCCTCATTTGTGATAGTGTTTTAGCCATTATGATGCTGTTTTAGCCATTATAGAGTCATTTTCGTCATTCATGATGCCGTTTTAGCCATATTGGTGTTACTTTAGTCATTTATAATGCCGTTTTAGCCCTTTTATAGTCATTTTACTCATTTATGATGCCGTTTTAGTCATTTAAGCGTCATATTCGTCATTTGTGATACAGTTTTAGTAATTATGATGCTGTTTTAGCAATTTTACTGTCATTTTAGTCATTTATGATGCGGTTTTAGCCCTTTTAGAGTCATATTACTCTATTATGATGCCGTTTTAGTCATTTTCGTCATTTATGATGCTGTTTTAGCCATTTTAGAGTAATATTCCTCATTTATGATAGTGTTTTAACCATTATGATGCTGTTTTAGCAATTTTAGAGTCATTTTCGTCGTTTATGATGCCGTTTTAGACATTGTTGAGTCGTTTTAGTCATTTATGATGCCATTTTAGCCCTTTTAGAGTCATTTTACTTATTTATGATGCCGTTTTAGTCATTTAAACTTCATTTTAGTCATTTATGATGACGTTTTAGTCATTTAAGCGTCATTTTCGTCATTGATGATGCTGTTTTAGCCATTGTGATGCTATTTTAGTCATTTATGATGCCGTTTTAGCCCTTTTAGAGTCATATTACTCTATTATGATGCCGTTTTAGTCATTTTCGTCATTTATGATGCTGTTTTAGCCATTTTAGAGTAATATTCCTCATTTATGATAGTGTTTTAACCATTATGATGCTGTTTTAGCAATTTTAGAGTCATTTTCGTCGTTTATGATGCCGTTTTAGACATTGTTGAGTCGTTTTAGTCATTTATGATGCCATTTTAGCCCTTTTAGAGTCATTTTACTTATTTATGATGCCGTTTTAGTCATTTAAACTTCATTTTAGTCATTTATGATGACGTTTTAGTCATTTAAGCGTCATTTTCGTCATTGATGATGCTGTTTTAGCCATTGTGATGCTATTTTAGTCATTTATGATGCCGTTTTAGCCCTTTTAGAGTCATTTTACTCATTTATGATGCCGTTTTAGTCATTTAAGCGCCATCTTCGTCATTTATTGAGCTGTTTTAGCCATTTTAGAGTCATTTTACTCATTTATGATAGTGTTTTAGACATTATGATGCTGTTTTAGCAATTCTAGTGTAATTTTAGTCATTTATGATGCCGTTTTAAACCTTTTATACACCTTTTACTCATTTATGATGCCGTTGTAGTCTTTAAAGCGTCATATTCGTCATTTGTGATAGAGTTTTAGTCATTATGATGCTGTTTTAGCAATTTTAGTCATTTATGATGCCGTTTTAGCCCTGTTAGAGTCATTTTACTCATTTATGATTCCGTTTTCGTCATTTATGATGCTGTTTTAGCCCTTTTAGAGTCATTTTCGTCATTTATGATGCCCTTTTAGACATTTTTGAGTCGTTTTAGTCATTAATGATGCAGTTTTAGCCATTTTGGAGTCATTTTAGTCATTTATGATGCCCATTTAGACTCAATTTAGTCCTTTATAATGCAGCTTGAGCCATTTTAGTCTCATTTACGTCATTCATGATGCCGTTTTAGCCCTTTTGGTGTTATTTTAGTCATTTATGATGCCGTTTTGGCCCTTTTAGAGTCATTTTAGTCATTTATGATGCCGTTTTAGCCCTTTTAGAGGCATTTTACTCATTTATGATCCCGTTTTAGTCATTTAAGCGTTATTTCGTCATTTATGATGCTGTTTTAGCCATTTTAGAACCATTTTCCTCATTTATGATAGTGTTTTAGCCATTATAATGCGGTTTAATTCATTTTAGAGTCATTTTCGTCATTCATGATGCCGTTTTAGACATTTTGGAGTCGTTTTAGTCATTTATGAAGACCTTTAGCCATTTTGGAGTCATTTTAGTCATTTATGATGCCGTTTTAGCCCATTTAGACTCAATTTGTCCTTTATAATGCAGTTTTAGACATTTTAGAGTCATTTTCGTCATTTATGATGCCGTTTTAGCCATTTTAGTGTTATTTTAGTCATTTATAATGCCGTTTTAGCCATTTTATAGTCATTTTACTCATTTATGATGCCGTTTTAGTCATATTCGTCATTTGTGATACAGTTTTAGTCATTATGATGCTGTTTTAGCAATTTTACTGTCATTTTAGTCATTTATGATGCGGTTTTAGCCCTTTTAGAGTCATATTACTCTATTATGATGCCGTTTTAGTCATTTTCGTCATTTATGATGCTGTTTTAGCCATTTTAGAGTAATATTCCTCATTTATGATAGTGTTTTAGCCATTATGATGCTGTTTTAGCAATTTTAGAGTCATTTTCGTCATTCATGATGCCGTTTTAGACATTTTTGAGTCGTTTTAGTCATTTATGATGCCGTTTTAGCCCTTTTAGAGTCATTTTACTTATTTATGATGCCGTTTTAGTCATTTAAACTTCATTTTAGTCATTTATGATGCCGTTTTAATCATTTAAGCGTCATTTTCGTCATTGATGATGCTGTTTTAGCCATTATGATGCTATTTTAGTCATTTATGATGCCGTTTTAGCCCCTTTAGAGTCATTTTACTCATTTATGATGCCGTTTTAGTCATTTAAGCGCCATTTTCGTCATTTATTGAGCTGTTTTAGCCATTCTAGAGTCATTTTACTCATTTATGATAGTGTTTTAGACATTATGATGCTGTTTTAGCAATTCTAGTGTAATTTTAGTCATTTATGATGCCGTTTTAGCCCTGTTAGAGTCATTTTACTCATTTATGATTCCGTTTTCGTCATTTATGATGATGTTTTAGCCCTTTTAGAGTCATTTTCGTCATTTATGATGCCGTTTTAGACATTTTTGAGTCGTTTTAGTCATTAATGATGCCGTTTTAGCCATTTTGGAGTCATTTTAGTCATTTATGATGCCCATTTAGACTCAATTTAGTCCTTTATAATGCAGCTTGAGCCATTTTAGTGTCATTTACGTCATTCATGATGCCGTTTTAGCCCTTTTGGTGTTATTTTAGTCATTTAGGCTGCTGTTTTGGCCCTTTTAGAGTCATTTTAGTCATTTATGATGCCGTTTTAGCCATTTTTATCATTCAAGATGCCGTTTCAGCCATTTTAGATTCATTTTCGTCATTTAACATGCCGTTTTAGCTATTTTAGAGTCAATTTCGTCATTTATGATACCGTTTTAGCCATTTTAGTGTTGATGTAGTCATTTATGATGCCGTTTTAGCCATTTTTGAGACGTTTTAGTCATTTATGAGGCCGTGTTAGCCCATTTAGACTCATTTTAGACCTTTATAATGCAGTTTTAGCCATTTTAGAGTCATTGACGTCATTCATGATGCCGTTTTAGCCATTCTGCTGTTATTTTAGTCAATTATGATGCCGTTTTAACCCTTTTAGAGTCATTTATGATGCAGTTTTAGTCATTTTCGTCATTTATGAAGCTCTTTTACCATTTTAGAGGCATTTTCCTCATTTGTGATAGTATTTTAGCTATTTTAGAGTTATTTTAGTCATTTAAGATGCCGTTTTAGCCCTTTTAGAGTCATTTTACTCATTTATGATGCCATTTTACTCATTTCCGTCATTTATGATGCTGTTTTAGCCATTTTAGAATCATTTTCCTCATTTATGATAGTGTTTTAGCCATTATGATGCGGTTTTAGCCATTTTACAGTCATTTTCGTCTTTTATGATGCCGTTTTAGACATTTTTGTGTCGTTTTAGTCAATTATGATGCCGTTTTAGCCATTTTGGTGTCATTTTAGTCATTTATGATGCCGTTTTAGCCCATTTAGACTCATTTTAGTCATTTATAATGCAGTTTTAGCCATATTAGAGTCATTTACTTCATTCATGATGCCGTTTTAGCACTTTTAGAGTCATTTTACTCATTTATGATGCCGTTTTAGACCTTTTAGAGTCATTTTACTCATTTATGATGCCGTTTTAGTCATTTATGATGCTGTTTTAGCCATTTTAGAGTCATTTATGATGCCGTTTTAGACATTTTGGAGTCGTTTTAGTCATTTATGATGCAGTTGTAGCCATTTTATAGTCATTTATGATGCCGTTTTAGCCCATTTAGACTCAATTTAGTCCTTTATAATGCAGCTTTAGCCATTTTAGAGTCATTTACGTCATTCATGATGGCGTTTTAGCCATTTTGGTGTTATTTTAGTCATTTATGATGCCGTTTTAGCCTTTTTAGAGTCATTTTAGTCATTTATGATGCCGTTTTAGCCATTTTGGAGTCATTTTAGTCATTTATAATGCCGTTTTAGAGTCATTTTACTCATTTATGATGCCGTTTTAGTCATTTTCGTCATTTATGATGCTGTTTTAGCCGTTTGAGAGTCATTTTCCTCATTTGTGATAGTGTTTTAGCCATTATGATGCTGTTTTAGCCATTATAGAGTCATTTTCGTCATTCATGATGCCGTTTTAGCCATATTGGTGTTACTTTAGTCATTTATAATGCCGTTTTAGCCCTTTTATAGTCATTTTACTCATTTATGATGCCGTTTTAGTCATTTAAGCGTCATATTCGTCATTTGTGATACAGTTTTAGTAATTATGATGCTGTTTTAGCAATTTTACTGTCATTTTAGTCATTTATGATGCGGTTTTAGCCCTTTTAGAGTCATATTATTCTATTATGATGCCGTTTTAGTCATTTTCGTCATTTATGATGCTGTTTTAGCCATTTTAGAGTAATATTCCTCATTTATGATAGTGTTTTAACCATTATGATGCTGTTTTAGCAATTTTAGAGTCATTTTCGTCGTTTATGATGCCGTTTTAGACATTGTTGAGT
Organism: Eledone cirrhosa; assembly: GCA_964016885.1. NCBI lineage: Eukaryota > Metazoa > Mollusca > Cephalopoda > Octopoda > Eledonidae > Eledone > Eledone cirrhosa. The sequence continues at coordinate 8,819,701 of OZ024763.1, forward strand.
CGTTTTAGTCATTTATGATGCCATTTTAGCCCTTTTAGAGTCATTTTACTTATTTATGATGCCGTTTTAGTCATTTAAACTTCATTTTAGTCATTTATGATGACGTTTTAGTCATTTAAGCGTCATTTTCGTCATTGATGATGCTGTTTTAGCCATTATGATGCTATTTTAGTCATTTATGATGCCGTTTTAGCCTTTTAGAGTCATTTTACTCATTTATGATGCCGTTTTAGTCATTTAAGCGCCATCTTCGTCATTTATTGAGCTGTTTTAGCCATTTTAGAGTCATTTTACTCATTTATGATAGTGTTTTAGACATTATGATGCTGTTTTAGCAATTCTAGTGTAATTTTAGTCATTTATGATGCCGTTTTAAACCTTTTATACACCTTTTACTCATTTATGATGCCGTTGTAGTCTTTAAAGCGTCATATTCGTCATTTGTGATAGAGTTTTAGTCATTATGATGCTGTTTTAGCAATTTTAGTCATTTACGATGCCGTTTTAGCCCTGTTAGAGTCATTTTACTCATTTATGATTCCGTTTTCGTCATTTATGATGCTGTTTTAGCCCTTTTAGAGTCATTTTCGTCATTTATGATGCCGTTTTAGACATTTTTGAGTCGTTTTAGTCATTAATGATGCCGTTTTAGCCATTTTGGAGTCATTTTAGTCATTTATGATGCCCATTTAGACTCAATTTAGTCCTTTATAATGCAGCTTGAGCCATTTTAGTGTCATTTACGTCATTCATGATGCCGTTTTAGCCCTTTTGGTGTTATTTTAGTCATTTATGCTGCCGTTTTGGCCCTTTTAGAGTCATTTTAGTCATTTATGATGCCGTTTTAGCCATTTTTGTCATTCAAGATGCCGTTTCAGCCATTTTAGATTCATTTTCGTCATTTATCATGCCGTTTTAGCTATTTTAGAGTCAATTTCGTCATTTATGATACCGTTTTAGCCATTTTAGTGTTGATGTAGTCATTTATGATGCCGTTTTAGCCATTTTTGAGACGTTTTAGTCATTTATGAGGCCGTGTTAGCCCATTTAGACTCATTTTAGACCTTTATAATGCAGTTTTAGCCACTTTAGAGTCATTTACGTCATTCATGATGCCGTTTTAGCCATTTTGGTGTTATTTTAGTCAATTATGATGCCGTTTTAGCCCTTTTAGAGTCATTTTACTCATTTATGATGCAGTTTTAGTCATTTTCGTCATTTATGAAGCTCTTTTACCATTTTAGAGGCATTTTCCTCATTTGTGATAGTGTTTTAGCTATTTTAGAGTTATTTTAGTCATTTAAGATGCCGTTTTAGCCCTTTTAGAGTCATTTTACTCATTTATGATGCCATTTTACTCATTTCCGTCATTTATGATGCTGTTTTAGCCATTTTAGAATCATTTTCCTCATTTATGATAGTGTTTTAGCCATTATGATGCGGTTTTAGCCATTTTACAGTTATTTTCGTCTTTCATGATGCCGTTTTAGACATTTTTGTGTCGTTTTAGTCAATTATGATGCAGTTGTAGCCATTTTATAGTCATTTATGATGCCGTTTTAGCCCATTTAGGCTCAATTTAGTCCTTTATAATGCAGCTTTAGCCATTTTAGAGTCATTTACGTCATTCATGATGGCGTTTTAGCCATTTTGGTGTCATTTTAGTCATTTATGATGCCGTTTTAGCCCTTTTAGAGTCATTTTAGTCATTTATGATGCTGTTTTAGCCATTTTAGAGTCATTTATAATGCCGTTTTAGAGTCATTTTACTCATTTATGATGCCGTTTAGTCATTTTCGTCATTTATGATGCTGTTTTAGCCGTTTGAGAGTCATTTTCCTCATTTGTGATAGTGTTTTAGCCATTATGATGCTGTTTTAGCCATTATAGAGTCATTTTCGTCATTCATGATGCCGTTTTAGCCAATTGGTGTTACTTTAGTCATTTATAATGCCGTGTTAGCCCTTTTATAGTCATTTTACTCATTTATGATGCCGTTTTAGTCATTTAAGTGTCATATTCGTCATTTGTGATACAGTTTTAGTCATTATGATGCTGTTTTAGCAATTTTACTGTCATTTTAGTCATTTATGATGCGGTTTTAGCCCTTTTAGACTCATATTACTCTATTATGATACCGTTTTAGTCATTTTCGTCATTTATGATGCTGTTTTAGCCATTTTAGAGTAATATTCCTGATTTATGATAGTGTTGTAGCCATTATGATGCTGTTTTAGCAATTTTAGAGTCATTTTCGTCGTTTATGATGCCGTTTTAGACATTTTTGTGTCGTTTTAGTCATTTATGATGCCATTTTAGCCCTTTTAGCGTCATTTTACTTATTTATGATGCCGTTTTAGTCATTTAAACTTCATTGTAGTCATTTATGATGACGTTTTAGTCATTTAAGCGTAATTTTCGTCATTGATGATGCTGTTTTAGCCATTATGATGCTATTTTAGTCATTTATGATGCCGTTTTAGTCATTTAAGCGCCATCTTCGTCATTTATTGAGCTGTTTTAGCCATTTTAGAGTCATTTTACTCATTTATGATAGTGTTTTAGACATTATGATGCTGTTTTTGCAATTCTAGTGTAATTTTAGTCATTTATGATGCCGTTTTAAACCTTTTATACACCTTTTACTCATTTATGATGCCGTTGTAGTCTTTAAAGCGTCATATCCGTCATTTGTGATAGAGTTTTAGTCATTATGATGCTGTTTTAGCAATTTTAGTCATTTATGATGCCGTTTTAGCCCTGTTAGAGTCATTTTACTCATTTATGATTCCGTTTTCGTCATTTATGATGCTGTTTTAGCCCTTTTAGAGTCATTTTCGTCATTTATGATGCCGTTTTAGACATTTTTGAGTCGTTTTAGTCATTAATGATGCCGTTTTAGCCATTTTGGAGTCATTTTAGTCATTTATGATGCCCATTTAGACTCAATTTAGTCCTTTATAATGCAGCTTGAGCCATTTTAGTGTCATTTACGTCATTCATGATGCCGTTTTAGCCCTTTTGGTGTTATTTTAGTCATTTATGCTGCCGTTTTGGCCCTTTTAGAGTCATTTTAGTCATTCATGATGCCGTTTTAGCCCTTTTAGAGGCATTTTACTCATTTATGATCCCGTTTTAGTCATTTAAGCGTTATTTCGTCATTTATGATGCTGTTTTAGCCATTTTAGAGCCATTTTCCTCATTTATGATAGTATTTTAGCCATTATAATGCGGTTTAATTCATTTTAGAGTCATTTTCGTCATTCATGATGCCGTTTTAGACATTTTGGAGTCATTTTAGTCATTTATGATGCCGTTTTAGTCATTTTCGTCATTCATGATGCCGTTTTAGCCATTTTGGTGTTCTTTTAGTCATTTATCATGCGATTTTAACCCATTTACACTCATTGTAGTCTTTCATAATGCAGTTTTAGCCCATTGAGACTCATTTTAGTCCTTTATAATGCAGTTTCAGTCATTTTAGAGTCATTTTACTCATTCATGATGCCGTTTTAGTCATTTTCGTCATTTATGATGCTGTTTTAGCCGTTTGAGAGTCATTTTCCTCATTTGTGATAGTATTTTAGCCATTATAATGCGGTTTAATTCATTTTAGAGTCATTTTCGTCATTCATGATGCCGTTTTAGACATTTTGGAGTCGTTTTAGTCATTTATGAAGACCTTTAGCCACTTTGGAGTCATTTTAGTCATTTATGATGCCGTTTTAGCCATTTTGGTGTTATTTTAGTCATTTATAATGCCGTTTTAGCCGTTTTATAGTCATTTTACTCATTTATGATGCCGTTTTAGTCATTTAAGCGTCATATTCGTCATTTGTGATACAGTTTTAGTCATTATGATGCTGTTTTAGCAATTTTACTGTCATTTCAGTCATTTATGATGCAGTTTTAGCCCTTTTAGAGTCATATTACTCTATTATGATGCCGTTTTAGTCATTTTCGTCATTTATGATGCCGTTTTAGCCCTGTTAGAGTCATTTTACTCATTTATGATTCCGTTTTCGTCATTTATGATGCTGTTTTAGCCCTTTTAGAGTCATTTTCGTCATTCATGATGCCGTTTTAGACCTTTTTGAGTCGTTTTAGTCATTTATGATGCCGTTTTAGCCCTTTTAGAGTCATTTTACTTATTTATGATGCCGTTTTAGTCATTTAAACTTCATTTTAGTCATTTATGATGCCGTTTTAATCATTTAAGCGTCATTTTCGTCATTGATGATGCTGTTTTAGCCATTATGATGCTATTTTAGTCATTTATGATGCCGTTTTAGCCCCTTTAGAGTCATTTTACTAATTTATGATGCCGTTTTAGTCATTTAAGCGCCATTTTCGTCATTTATTGAGCTGTTTTAGCCATTCTAGAGTCATTTTACTCATTTATGATAGTGTTTTAGACATTATGATGCTGTTTTAGCAATTCTAGTGTAATTTTAGTCATTTATGATGCCGTTTTAAACCTTTTATACACCTTTTACTCATTTATGATGCCGTTGTCGTCTTTAAAGCGTCATATTCGTCATTTGTGATAGAGTTTTAGTCATTATGATGCTGTTTTAGCAATTTTAGTCATTTATGATGCCGTTTTAGCCCTGTTAGAGTCATTTTACTCATTTATGATTCCGTTTTCGTCATTTATGATGCTGTTTTAGCCCTTTTAGAGTCATTTTCGTCATTTATGATGCCGTTTTAGACATTTTTGAGTCGTTTTAGTCATTAATGATGCCGTTTTAGCCATTTTGGAGTCATTTTAGTCATTTATGATGCCCATTTAGACTCAATTTAGTCCTTTATAATGCAGCTTGAGCCATTTTAGTGTCATTTACGTCATTCATGATGCCGTTTTAGCCCTTTTGGTGTTATTTTAGTCATTTATGCTGCCGTTTTGGCCCTTTTAGAGTCATTTTAGTCTTTCATGATGCCGTTTTAGCCCTTTTAGAGGCATTTTACTCATTTATGATCCCGTTTTAGTCATTTAAGCGTTATTTCGTCATTTATGATGCTGTTTTAGCCATTTTAGAGCCATTTTCCTCATTTATGATAGTATTTTAGCCATTATAATGCGGTTTAATTCATTTTAGAGTCATTTTCGTCATTCATGATGCCGTTTTAGACATTTTGGAGTCATTTTAGTCATTTATGATGCCGTTTTAGCCCATTTAGACTCATTTTGTCCTTTATAATGCAGTTTTAGACATTTTAGAGTCATTTTACTCATTTATGATGCCGTTTTAGTCATTTTCGTCATTTATGATGCCGTTTTAGCCATTTTGGTGTTCTTTTAGTCATTTATCATGCGATTTTAGAGCCATTTTCCTCATTTATGATAGTATTTTAGCCATTTTAATGCGGATTAATTCATTTTAGAGTCATTTTCGTCATTCATGATGCCGTTTTAGACATTTTGGAGTCGTTTTCGTCATTTATGAAGACCTTTAGCCATTTTGGAGTCATTTTAGTCATTTATGATGCCGTTTTAGCCCATTTAGACTCATTTTGTCCTTTATAATGCAGTTTTAGACATTTTAGAGTCATTTTCGTCATTTATGATGCCGTTTTAGCCATTTTGGTGTTATTTTAGTCATTTATAATGCCGTTTTAGCCGTTTTATAGTCATTTTACTCATTTATGATGCCGTTTTAGTCATTTAAGCGTCATATTCGTCATTTGTGATACAGTTTTAGTCATTATGATGCTGTTTTAGCAATTTTACTGTCATTTTAGTCATTTATGATGCAGTTTTAGCCCTTTTAGAGTCATATTACTCTATTATGATGCCGTTTTAGTCATTTTCGTCATTTATGATGCCGTTTTAGCCCTGTTAGAGTCATTTTACTCATTTATGATTCCGTTTTCGTCATTTATGATGCAGTTTTAGCCCTTTTAGAGTCATTTTCGTCGTTTATGATGCCGTTTTAGACATTTTTGAGTCGTTTTAGTCATTTATGATGCCGTTTTAGCCCTTTTAGAGTCATTTTACTTATTTATGATGCCGTTTTAGTCATTTAAACTTCATTTTAGTCATTTATGATGCCGTTTTAATCATTTAAGCGTCATTTTCGTCATTGATGATGCTGTTTTAGCCATTATGTTGCTATTTTAGTCATTTATGATGCCGTTTTAGCCCCTTTAGAGTCATTTTACTCATTTATGATGCCGTTTTAGTCATTTAAGCGCCATTTTCGTCATTTATTGAGCTGTTTTAGCCATTCTAGAGTCATTTTACTCATTTATGATAGTGTTTTAGACATTATGATGCTGTTTTAGCAATTCTAGTGTAATTTTAGTCATTTATGATGCCGTTTTAAACCTTTTATACACCTTTTACTCATTTATGATGCCGTTGTAGTCTTTAAAGCGTCATATTCGTCATTTGTGATAGAGTTTTAGTCATTATGATGCTGTTTTAGCAATTTTAGTCATTTATGATGCCGTTTTAGCCCAGTTAGAGTCATTTTACTCATTTATGATTCCGTTTTCGTCATTTATGATGCTGTTTTAGCCCTTTTAGAGTCATTTTCGTCATTTATGATGCCGTTTTAGACATTTTTGAGTCGTTTTAGTCATTAATGATGCCGTTTTAGCCATTTTGGAGTCATTTTAGTTATTTATGATGCCCATTTAGACTCAATTTAGTCCTTTATAATGCAGCTTGAGCCATTTTAGTGTCATTTACGTCATTCATGATCCCGTTTTAGCCCTTTTGGTGTTATTTTAGTCATTTATGCTGCCGTTTTGGCCCTTTTAGAGTCATTTTAGTCATTTATGATGCCGTTTTAGCCCTTTTAGAGGCATTTTACTCATTTATGATCCCGTTTTAGTCATTTAAGCGTTATTTCGTCATTTATGATGCTGTTTTAGCCATTTTAGAGCAATTTTCCTCATTTATGATAGTATTTTAGCCATTATAATGCGGTTTAATTCATTTTAGAGTCATTTTCGTCATTCATGATGCCGTTTTAGACATTTTGGAGTCGTTTTAGTCATTTATGAAGACCTTTAGCCATTTTGGAGTCATTTTAGTCATTTATGATGCCGTTTTAGCCCATTTAGACTCATTTTGTCCTTTATAATGCAGTTTTAGACATTTTAGAGTCATTTTCGTCATTTATGATGCCTTTTTAGCCATTTTGGTGTTCTTTTAGTCATTTATCATGCGATTGTAACACATTTACACTCATTGTAGTCTTTTATAATGCAGTTTTAGCCCATTGAGACTCATTTTAGTCCTTTATAATGCAGTTTTAGTCATTTTAGAGTCATTTTACTCATTTATGATGCCGTTTTAGTCATTTTCGTCATTTATGATGCTGTTTTAAACGTTTGAGAGTCATTTTCCTCATTTGTGATAGTGTTTTAGCCATTATGATGCTGTTTTAGCAATTTTAGAGTCATTTTCGTCATTTATGATGCCGTTTTAGACATTTTTGAGTCGTTTTAGTCATTTATGATGCCGTTTTAGCCCTTTTAGAGCCATTTTACTTATTTATGATGCCGTTTTAATCATTTAAACTTCATTTTTGTCATTTATGATGCCGTTTTAGTCATTTAAGCGTCATTTTCGTCATTGATGATGCTGTTTTAGCCATTATGATGCTATTTTAGTCATTTATGATACCGTTTTAGCCCTTTTAGAGTCATTTTACTCATTTATGATGCCGTTCTAGTCATTTAAGCGCCATTTTGGTCATTTATTGAGGTGTTTTAGCCATTTTAGAGTCATTTTACTCATTTATGATAGTGTTTTAGACATAAATGAGTTAAATGACTCTAAAATGGCTAAAACAGCTCAATAAATGACGAAAATGGCGCTTAAATGACTAAAACGGCATCATAAATGAGTAAAATGACTCTAAAAGGGCTATAACGGCATGATAAATGACTAAAATAGCATCATAATGGCTAAAACAGCATCATCAATGACGAAAATGACGCTTAAATGACTAAAACGGCATCATAAATGAACTAAAATGAAGTTTTAATGACTAAAACGGCATCATCAATAAGTAAAATGTCTCTAAAAGGGCTTAAAACGGCATCATAAATGACTAAAACGACTCAAAAATGTCTAAAACGTCATCATAAATGAGGAATATTACTCTAAAATGGCTAAAACAGCATCATAAATGACGAAAATGACTAAAACGGCATCATAATAGAGTAATATGACTCTAAAAGGGCTAAAACCGCATCATAAATGACTAAAATGACAGTAAAATTGCTAAAACAGCATCATAATGACTAAAACTGTATCACAAATGACGAATATGACGCTTAAATGCTAAAACGGCATCATAAATGAGTAAAATGACTATAAAAGGGCTAAAACGGCATTATAAATGACTAAAATAACACCAATATGGCTAAAACGGCATCATGAATGACGAAAATGACTCTATAATGGCTAAAACAGCATCATAATGGCTAAAACACTATCACAAATGAGGAAAATGACTCTCAAACGGCTAAAACAGCATCATAAATGACGAAAATGACTAAAACGGCATCATAAATGAGTAAAATGACTCTAAAATGACTAAAACTGCATTATAAAGGACTAAAATGAGTCTCAATGGGCTAAAACTGTATTATAAAAGACTACAATGAGTGTAAATGGGCTAAAATCGCATGATAAATGACTAAAAGAACACCAAAATGGCTAAAACGGCATCATAAATGACGAAAATGACTCTAAAATGTCTAAAACTGCATTATAAAGGACAAAATGAGTCTAAATGGGCTAAAACGGCATCATAAATGCCTAAAATGACTCCAAAATGGCTAAAGGTCTTCATAAATGACTAAAACGACTCCAAAATGTCTAAAACGGCATCATGAATGACGAAAATGACTCTAAAATGAATTAAACCGCATTATAATGGCTAAAATACTATCATAAATGAGGAAAATGGCTCTAAAATGGCTAAAACAGCATCATAAATGACGAAATAACGCTTAAATGACTAAACGGGATCATAAATGAGTAAAATGCCTCTAAAAGGGCTAAAACGGCATCATAAATGACTAAAATGACTCTAAAAGGGCCAAAACGGCAGCATAAATGACTAAAATAACACCAAAAGGGCTAAAACGGCATCATGAATGACGTAAATGACACTAAAATGGCTCAAGCTGCATTATAAAGGACTAAATTGAGTCTAAATGGGCATCATAAATGACTAAAATGACTCCAAAATGGCTAAAACGGCATCATTAATGACTAAAACGACTCAAAAATGTCTAAAACGGCATCATAAATGACGAAAATGACTCTAAAAGGGCTAAAACAGCATCATAAATGACGAAAACGGAATCATAAATGAGTAAAATGACTCTAACAGGGCTAAAACGGCATCATAAATGACTAAAATTGCTAAAACAGCATCATAATGACTAAAACTCTATCACAAATGACGAATATGACGCTTTAAAGACTACAACGGCATCATAAATGAGTAAAAGGTGTATAAAAGGTTTAAAACGGCATCATAAATGACTAAAATTACACTAGAATTGCTAAAACAGCATCATAATGTCTAAAACACTATCATAAATGAGTAAAATGACTCTAAAATGGCTAAAACAGCTCAATAAATGACGAAAATGGCGCTTAAATGACTAAAACGGCATCATAAATGAGTAAAATGACACTAAAGGGGCTAAAACGGCATCATAAATGACTAAAATAGCATCATAATGGCTAAAACAGCATCATCAATGACGAAAATTACGCTTAAATGACTAATAACGGCATCATAAATGACTAAAATGAAGTTTAAATGACTAAAACGGCATCATAAATAAGTAAAATGACTCTAAAAGGGCTAAAACAGCATTATAAATGACTAAAACGACTCAAAAATGTCTAAAACGGCATCATAAATGACTAAAATGACACTAAAATTGCTAAAACAGCATCATAATGGCTAAAACACTATCATAAATGAGGAATATTACTCTAAAATGGATAAAACAGCATCATAAATGACGAAAATGACTAAAACGGCATCATAATAGAGTAATATGACTCTAAAAGGGCTAAAACCGCATCATAAATGACTAAAATGACAGTAAAATTGCTAAAACAGCATCATAATGACTAAAACTGTATCACAAATGACGAATATGACGCTTAAATGACTAAAACGGCATCATAAATGAGTAAAATGACTATAAAACGGCTAAAACGGCATTATAAATGACTAAAATAACACCAATATGGCTAAAACGGCATCATGAATGACGAAAATGACTCTATAATGGCTAAAACAGCATCATAATGGCTAAAACACTATCACAAATGAGGAAAATGACTCTCAAACGGCTAAAACAGCATCATAAATGACGAAAATGACTAAAACGGCATCATAAATGAGTAAAATGACTCTAAAATGACTAAAACTGCATTATAAAGGACTAAAATGAGTCTCAATGGGCTAAAACTGTATTATAAAAGACTACAATGAGTGTAAATGGGCTAAAATCGCATGATAAATGACTAAAAGAACACCAAAATGGCTAAAACGGCATCATAAATGACGAAAATGACTCTAAAATGTCTAAAACTGCATTATAAAGGACAAAATGAGTCTAAATGGGCTAAAACGGCATCATAAATGCCTAAAATGACTCCAAAATGGCTAAAGGTCTTCATAAATGACTAAAACGACTCCAAAATGTCTAAAACGGCATCATGAATGACGAAAATGACTCTAAAATGAATTAAACCGCATTATAATGGCTAAAATACTATCATAAATGAGGAAAATGGCTCTAAAATGGCTAAAACAGCATCATAAATGACGAAATAACGCTTAAATGACTAAAACGGGATCATAAATGAGTAAAATGCCTCTAAAAGGGCTAAAACGGCATCATAAATGACTAAAATGACTCTAAAAGGGCCAAAACGGCAGCATAAATGACTAAAATAACACCAAAAGGGCTAAAACGGCATCATGAATGACGTAAATGACACTAAAATGGCTCAAGCTGCATTATAAAGGACTAAATTGAGTCTAAATGGGCATCATAAATGACTAAAATGACTCCAAAATGGCTAAAACGGCATCATTAATGACTAAAACGACTCAAAAATGTCTAAAACGGCATCATAAATGACGAAAATGACTCTAAAAGGGCTAAAACAGCATCATAAATGACGAAAACGGAATCATAAATGAGTAAAATGACTCTAACAGGGCTAAAACGGCATCATAAATGACTAAAATTGCTAAAACAGCATCATAATGACTAAAACTCTATCACAAATGACGAATATGACGCTTTAAAGACTACAACGGCATCATAAATGAGTAAAAGGTGTATAAAAGGTTTAAAACGGCATCATAAATGACTAAAATTACACTAGAATTGCTAAAACAGCATCATAATGTCTAAAACACTATCATAAATGAGTAAAATGACTCTAAAATGGCTAAAACAGCTCAATAAATGACGAAAATGGCGCTTAAATGACTAAAACGGCATCATAAATGAGTAAAATGACACTAAAGGGGCTAAAACGGCATCATAAATGACTAAAATAGCATCATAATGGCTAAAACAGCATCATCAATGACGAAAATTACGCTTAAATGACTAATAACGGCATCATAAATGACTAAAATGAAGTTTAAATGACTAAAACGGCATCATAAATAAGTAAAATGACTCTAAAAGGGCTAAAACAGCATTATAAATGACTAAAACGACTCAAAAATGTCTAAAACGGCATCATAAATGACTAAAATGACACTAAAATTGCTAAAACAGCATCATAATGGCTAAAACACTATCATAAATGAGGAATATTACTCTAAAATGGATAAAACAAGCATCATAAATGACGAAAATGACTAAAACGGCATCATAATAGAGTAATATGACTCTAAAAGGGCTAAAACCGCATCATAAATGACTAAAATGACAGTAAAATTGCTAAAACAGCATCATAATGACTAAAACTGTATCACAAATGACGAATATGACGCTTAAATGACTAAAACGGCATCATAAATGAGTAAAATGACTATAAAACGGCTAAAACGGCATTATAAATGACTAAAATAACACCAATATGGCTAAAACGGCATCATGAATGACGAAAATGACTCTATAATGGCTAAAACAGCATCATAATGGCTAAAACACTATCACAAATGAGGAAAATGACTCTCAAACGGCTAAAACAGCATCATAAATGACGAAAATGACTAAAACGGCATCATAAATGAGTAAAATGACTCTAAAATGACTAAAACTGCATTATAAAGGACTAAAATGAGTCTCAATGGGCTAAAACTGCATTATAAAAGACTACAATGAGTGTAAATGGGCTAAAATCGCATGATAAATGACTAAAAGAACACCAAAATGGCTAAAACGGCATCATAAATGACGAAAATGACTCTAAAATGTCTAAAACTGCATTATAAAGGACAAAATGAGTCTAAATGGGCTAAAACGGCATCATAAATGACTAAAATGATTCCAAAATGGCTAAAGGTCTTCATAAATGACTAAAACGACTCCAAAATGTCTAAAACGGCATCATGAATGACGAAAATGACTCTAAAATGAATTAAACCGCATTATAATGGCTAAAATACTATCATAAATGAGGAAAATGGCTCTAAAATGGCTAAAACAGCATCATAAATGACGAAATAACGCTTAAATGACTAAAACGGGATCATAAATGAGTAAAATGCCTCTAAAAGGGCTAAAACGGCATCATAAATGACTAAAATGACTCTAAAAGGGCCAAAATGGCAGCATAAATGACTAAAATAACACCAAAAGGGCTAAAACGGCATCATGAATGACGTAAATGACACTAAAATGGCTCAAGCTGCATTATAAAGGACTAAATTGAGTCTAAATGGGCATCATAAATGACTAAAATGACTCCAAAATGGCTAAAACGGCATTATTAATGACTAAAACGACTCAAAAATGTCTAAAACGGCATCATAAATGACGAAAATGACTCTAAAAGGGCTAAAACAGCATCATAAATGACGAAAACGGAATCATAAATGAGTAAAATGACTCTAACAGGGCTAAAACGGCATCATAAATGACTAAAATTGCTAAAACAGCATCATAATGACTAAAACTCTATCACAAATGACGAATATGACGCTTTAAAGACTACAACAGCATCATAAATGAGTAAAAGGTGTATAAAAGGTTTAAAACGGCATCATAAATGACTAAAATTACACTAGAATTGCTAAAACAGCATCATAATGTCTAAAACACTATCATAAATGAGTAAAATGACTCTAAAATGGCTAAAACAGCTCAATAAATGACGAAAATGGCGCTTAAATGACTAAAACGGCATCATAAATGAGTAAAATGACTCTAAAGGGGCTAAAACGGCATCATAAATGACTAAAATAGCATCATAAGGGCTAAAACAGCATCATCAATGACGAAAATGACGCTTAAATGACTAATAATGGCATCATAAATGACTAAAATGAAGTTTAAATGACTAAAACGGCATCATAAATAAGTAAAATGACTCTAAAAGGGCTAAAACGGCATCATAAATGACTAAAACGACTCAAAAATGTCTAAAACGGCATCATGAATGACGAAAATGACTCTATAATGGCTAAAACAGCATCATAATGGCTAAAACACTATCACAAATGAGGAAAATGACTCTCAAACGGCTAAAACAGCATCATAAATGACGAAAATGACTAAAACGGCATCATAAATGAGTAAAATGACTCTAAAATGACTAAAACTGCATTATAAAGGACTAAAATGAGTCTCAATGGGCTAAAACTGTATTATAAAAGACTACAATGAGTGTAAATGGGCTAAAATCGCATGATAAATGACTAAAAGAACACCAAAATGGCTAAAACGGCATCATAAATGACGAAAATGACTCTAAAATGTCTAAAACTGCATTATAAAGGACAAAATGAGTCTAAATGGGCTAAAACGGCATCATAAATGCCTAAAATGACTCCAAAATGGCTAAAGGTCTTCATAAATGACTAAAACGACTCCAAAATGTCTAAAACGGCATCATGAATGACGAAAATGACTCTAAAATGAATTAAACCGCATTATAATGGCTAAAATACTATCATAAATGAGGAAAATGGCTCTAAAATGGCTAAAACAGCATCATAAATGACGAAATAACGCTTAAATGACTAAAACGGGATCATAAATGAGTAAAATGCCTCTAAAAGGGCTAAAACGGCATCATAAATGACTAAAATGACTCTAAAAGGGCCAAAACGGCAGCATAAATGACTAAAATAACACCAAAAGGGCTAAAACGGCATCATGAATGACGTAAATGACACTAAAATGGCTCAAGCTGCATTATAAAGGACTAAATTGAGTCTAAATGGGCATCATAAATGACTAAAATGACTCAGCATAAATGACTAAAATAACACCAAAAGGGCTAAAACGGCATCATGAATGACGTAAATGACACTAAAATGGCTCAAGCTGCATTATAAAGGACTAAATTGAGTCTAAATGGGCATCATAAATGACTAAAATGACTCCAAAATGGCTAAAACGGCATCATTAATGACTAAAGACTCAAATGTCTAAAACAGCATCATAATGACTAAAACTCTATCACAAATGACGAATATGACGCTTTAAAGACTACAACAGCATCATAAATGAGTAAAAGGTGTATAAAAGGTTTAAAACGGCATCATAAATGACTAAAATTACACTAGAATTGCTAAAACAGCATCATAATGTCTAAAACACTATCATAAATGAGTAAAATGACTCTAAAATGGCTAAAACAGCTCAATAAATGACGAAAATGGCGCTTAAATGACTAAAACGGCATCATAAATGAGTAAAATGACTCTAAAGGGGCTAAAACGGCATCATAAATGACTAAAATAGCATCATAATGGCTAAAACAGCATCATCAATGACGAAAATGACGCTTAAATGACTAATAACGGCATCATAAATGACTAAAATGAAGTTTAAATGACTAAAACGGCATCATAAATAAGTAAAATGACTCTAAAAGGGCTAAAACGGCATCATAAATGACTAAAACGACTCAAAAATGTCTAAAACGGCATCATAAATGACGAAAATGACTCTAAAATTGCTAAAACAGCATCATAATGGCTAAAACACTATCATACATGAGGAATATTACTCTAAAATGGCTAAAACAGCATCATAAATGACGAAAATGACTAAAACGGCATCATAATAGAGTAATATGACTCTAAAAGGGCTAAAACCGCATCATAAATGACTAAAATGACAGTAAAATTGCTAAAATAATGCCGTTTAGCCCTTTTATAGTCAATTTACTCATTTATGATGCCGTTTTAGTCATTTAAGCGTCATATTCGTCATTTGTGATACAGTTTTAGTCATTATGATGCTGTTTTAGCAATTTTACTGTCATTTTAGTCATTTATGATGCGGTTTTAGCCCTTTTAGAGTCATATTATTCTATTATGATGCCGTTTTAGTCATTTTCGTCATTTATTATGCTGTTTTAGCCATTTTAGAGTAATATTCCTCATTTATGATAGTGTTTTAGCCATTATGATGCTGTTTTAGCAATTTTAGAGTCATTTTCGTCATTTATGATGCCGTTTTAGACATTTTTGAGTCGTTTTAGTCATTTATGAAGCCGTTTTAGCCCTTTTAGAGTCATTTTACTCATTTATGATGCCGTTTTAGTCATTTAAGCGCCATTTTCGTCATTTATTGAGCTGTTTTAGCCATTTTAGAGTCATTTTACTCATTTATGATAGTGTGTTAGACATTATGATGCTGTTTTAGCAATTCTAATGTAATTTTAGTCATTTATGATGCCGTTTTAAACCTTTTATACACCTTTTACTCATTTATGATGCCGTTGTAGTCTTTAAAGCGTCATATTCGTCATTTGTGATAGAGTTTTAGTCATTATGATGCTGTTTTAGCAATTTTAGTCATTTATGATGCCGTTTTAGCCCTGTTAGAGTCATTTTACTCATTTATGATTCCGTTTTCGTCATTTATGATGCTGCTCTAGCCATTTTAGAGTCATTTTCGTCATTTATGATGCCGTTTTAGACATTTTTGAGTCGTTTTAGTCATTAATGATGACGTTTTAGCCATTTTGGAGTCATTTTAGTCATTTATGATGCCCATTTAGACTCAATTTAGTCCTTTATAATGCAGCTTGAGCCATTTTAGTCTCATTTACGTCATTCATGATGCCGTTTTAGCCCTTTTGGTGTTATTTTAGTCATTTATGCTGCCGTTTTGGCCTATTTAGAGTCATTTTAGTCATTTATGATGCCGTTTTAGCCCTTTTAGAGGCATTTTACTCATTCATGATGCCGTTTTAGCCATTTTGGTGTTCTTTTAATCATTTATCATGCGATTTTAGCCCATTTACACTTATTGTAGTCTTTTATAATGCAGTTTTAGCCCATTGAGACTCATTTTAGTCCTTTATAATGCAGTTTTAGTCATTTTAGAGTCATTTTACTCATTTATGATGCCGTTTTAGTCATTTTACTCATTTATGATGCTGTTTTAACCGTTTAAGAGTCATTTTCGTCATTTATGATGCCGTTTTGGCCATTTTGGTGTTCTTTTAGTCATTTATCATGCGATTTTAGCCCATTTACACTCATTGTAGTCTTTTATAATGCAGTTTTAGCCCATTGAGACTCATTTTAGTCCTTTATAATGCAGTTTTAGTCATTTTAGAGTCATTTTCGTCATTCATGATGCCGTTTTAAACCTTTTATACACCTTTTACTCATTTATGATGCCGTTTTTGACATTTTTGAGTCGTTTTAGTCATTAATGATGCGGTTTAAGCCATTTTGGAGTCATTTATTCATTTATGATGCCCATTTAGACTCAATTTAGTCCTTTATAATGCAGCTTGAGCCATTTTAGTGTCATTTACGTCATTCATGATGCCGTTTTAGCCCTTTTGGTGTTATTTTAGTCATTTATGCTGCCGTTTTGGCCTTTTTAGAGTCATTTTAGTCATTTATGATGCCGTTTTAGCCCTTTTAGAGGCATTTTACTCATTTATGATCCCGTTTTAGTCATTTAAGCGTTAATTCGTCATTTATGATGCTGTTTTAGCCATTTTAGAGCAATTTTCCTCATTTATGATAGTATTTTAGCCATTATAATGCGGTTTAATTCATTTTAGAGTCATTTTCGTCATTCATGATGCCGTTTTAGACATTTAGGAGTCGTTTTAGTCATTTGTGAAGACCTTTAGCCATTTTGGAGTCATTTTAGTCATTCATGATGCCGTTTTAGCCCATTTAGACTAATTTTGTCCTTTATAATGCAGTTTTAGACATTTTAGAGTCATTTTCGTCATTTATGATGCCGTTTTAGCCATTTTGGTGTTCTTTTAGTCATTTATCATGCGATTTTAGCCCATTTACACTCATTGTAGTCTTTTATAATGCAGTTTTAGCCCATTGAGACTCATTTTAGTCCTTTATAATGCAGTTTTAGTCATTTTAGAGTCATTTTACTCATTTATGATGCCGTTTTAGTCATTTTCGTCATTTATGATGCTGTTTTAGCCGTTTGAGAGTCATTTTCGTCATTTATGATGCCGTTTTAGCCATTTTGGTGTTCTTTTAGTCATTTATCATGCGATTTTAGCCCATTTACACTCATTGTAGTCATTTATAATGCAGTTTTAGCCCATTGAGACTCATTTTAGTCCTTTATAATGCAGTTTTAGTCATTTTAGAGTCATTTTACTCATTTATGATGCCGTTTTAGTCATTTTCGTCATTTATGATGCTGTTTTAGCCATCTTGGTGTTATTTTAGTCATTTATGATGCCGCTTTTGTCATTTTCGTCCTTTATGATGCTGTCTGAGCCATTATGATGCTGTTTTAGCAATTTTAGAGTCATTTTAGTCATTTATAATGCCCTTTTAGAATCATTTTACTCATTTATGATGCCGTTTTATTCATTTAAGCGCCATATTACTAATTTATGATAGTGTTTTAGCCACTATGATGCTGTTTTAGCAATTCTAGTTTAATTTTAGTCATTTCAGAAGCCGTTTTATCCCTTTTTGTGTCATTTTACTCATTTATGATGCCGTTTTAGTCATTTAAGCGTGATTTTCGTCATTTATGATGCTGTTTTAGCCATTTGAGAGTGATTTTCCTCATTTGTGATAGTGTTTTTTGCCATTATGATGTTGTTTTAGCCATTTTAGGGTAGTTTTCTTCCTTTATGATAGTGCTTTAGCCATTATAATGCTGTTTTAGCCATTTTAGAGTCATTTTCGTCATTTATGATGCCGTTTTAGACATTTTTGAGTCTTTTTCGTCATTTATGATGCCGTTTTAGCCATATTGGAGTCATTTTAGTCATTTATGATGCCGTTTTAGCCCATTTAGACTCGTTTTCATCATTTATAATGCAGTTTTAGCCATTTTAGAGTCATTTACGTCATTCGTGCTGCTGTTTTAGCAATTTTAGTGTTTTTTTAGTTATTTATGATGCCGTTTTAGCACTTTTAGAGTCATTTTAGTCATTTATGATGCCGTTTCAGCCAGTTTTGAGTCATTTTAGTCATTTATGATGCCGTTTTAGCCCATTAAGACTCATTTTAGTCCTTTATAATCCAGTTTTAGCCATTTTAGAGTCATTTTCGTCATATATGATGCCGTTTTAGCCATTTTGGTGTTCTTTTAGTCATTATGATGCCGTTTTAGTCCTTTTAGAGTCATTTTACTCATTTATGATGTCGATTTAGTCATTTAAGCGTCATTTTCGTCATTTATGATGCTGTTTTAGCCATTATGATGCTCTATTAGCAATGTTTGTGTCGTTTTACTCATTACTGATGCCGTTTTAGCCATTCTAGTGTCATTTTAGTCATTTATGATGCCGTTTTAGTCATTTAAGCGTCATTTTCGTCATTTATGATGTTGTTTTAGCAATTTTAGAGTAATTTTCCTCATTTATGATGCTGTTTTAGCCATTTTAGAACCATTTCCCTCATTTATGATAGTATTTTAGCCATTATAATGCGGTTTTAGGCCATTTAGACTCATTTTGTCCTTTATAATGCAGTTTTAGACATTTTAGAGTCATTTTCGTCATTCATAATGCCGTTTTAGCCATTTTGGTGTTATTTTAGTCATTTATGATGCCGTCTTAGCCATTATGATGCTATTTTAGCAATCTTAGTGTCATTTTAGTCATTTATGATGCCGTTTATTCATTTAAGCGCCATTTTCGTCATTTATGATGCCGTTTTAGCCATTTTAGAGTGATTTTCCTCATTTATAATAGTGTTTTAACCATTATGATGCTGTTTTACCCATTTTAGAGTCATTTTCGTCGTTTATGATGCCGTTTTAGACATTTTTGAGTCATTTTAGTCATTTATGATGCCGTTTTAGCCCTTGTAGAGTCATTTTACTCATTTATGATGCCGTTTCAGTCATTTAAACATCATTTTAGTCATTTATGATGCCGTTTTAGTCATTTAAGCGTCATTTACGTCATTCATGATGCAGTTTTAGCAATTTTGGTGTTATTTTAGTTATTTATGATGCCGTTTTAGCCCTTTTAGAGTCATTTTGGTCCTTTATAATGCAGTTTTAGCCATTTTAGAGTCATTTACGTCATTCATGATGCCGTTTTAGCCATTTTGCTGTTATTTTAGTCATTTATGATGCCGTTCTAGCCCTTTTAGAGTTACTTTCCTCATTTATGATGCCGTTTTAATCATTTAAACTTCATTTTAATCATTTACGATGCCGTTTTAGACCTTTTAGAGTAATTTTACTCATTTATGATGCCGTTTTAGTCATTAAAGCGTCATTTTCGTTATTTATGATGCTGTTTTAGCCATTATGATGCTCTTTTAGCAATGTTAGTTTCTTTTTAGTCATTTCTGATGCCGTTTTAGCACTTTTAGTGTCATTTTAATCATTTATGATGCCGTTTTAGTCATTTAAGCGTCATTTTCGTCATTTATGATGCTGTTTTAGCCATTTTAGTGTAATCTTCGTTATTTATGATGCCGTTTCAGACATTTTTGAGTCGTTTTAGTCATTTATGATGCTGTTTTAGCCATTTTGTAGTCATTTTACTAATTTATGATGCCGTTTTAGCTCATTTAGACTCAATTTAGTCCTTTATAATGCAGCTTTAGCACTTTTAGAGTCATTTTACTCATTTATGATCCCGTTTTAGTCATTTAAGCGCCATTTTCGTCATTTATGATGCTGTTTTATCCATTTTAGAGCCATTTCTCTCATTTATGATAGTATTTTAGCCATTATAATGCGGTTTAATTCATATTAGAGTCATTTTCGTCATTCATGATGCCGTTTTAGACATTTTGGAGTCGTTTTAGTCATTTGTGAAGACCTTTAGCCATTTTGGAGTCATTTTAGTCATTTATGATGCCGTTTTAGCCCATTTAGACTCATTTTGTCCTTTATAATGCAGTTTTAGACATTTTAGAGTCATTCTCGTCATTCATGATGCCGTTTTAACCATTTTGGTGTTCTTTTAGTCATTTATCATGCGATTTTAGCCAATTTACACTCATTGTAGTCTTTTATAATGCAGTTTTAGCCCATTGAGACTCATTTTAGTCCTTTATAATGCAGTTTTAGTCATTTTAGAGTCATTTCACTCATTTATGATGCCGTTTTAGTCATTTTCGTCATTTATGATGCAGTTTTAGCCGTTTGAGAGTCATTTTCCTCATTTGTGATAGTGTTTTAGCCATTATGATGCTGTTTTAGCCATTATAGAGTCATTTTCGTCATTTATGATGCCGTTTTAGAAATTTTTGAGTCGTTTTAGTCATTTATGATGCCGTTTTAGCCATTTTAGAGTCATTTTACTTATTTATGATGCCGTTTTAGTCATTTAAACTTCATTTTAGTCATTTATGAAGCCGTTTTAGTCATTTAAGCGTCATTTTCGTCATTGACGATGCTGTTTTAGCCATTATGATGCTATTTTAGTCATTTATGATGCCGTTTTAGCCCCTTTAGAGTCATTTTACTCATTTATGATGCCGTTTTAGTCATTTAAGCGCCATTTTCGTCATTTATAGAGCTGTTTTAGCCATTTTAGAGTCATTTTACTCATTTATGATAGTGTTTTAGACATAAATGAGTTAAATGACTCTAAAATGGCTAAAACAGCTCAATAAATGACGAAAATGGCGCTTAAATGACTAAAACGACATCATAAATGAGTAAAATGACTCTAAAAGGGCTATAACGGCATGATAAATGACTAAAATAGCATCATAATGGCTAAAACAGCATCATCAATGACGAAAATGACGCTTAAATGACTAAAACGGCATCATAAATGACTAAAATGAAGTTTTAATGACTAAAACGGCATCATCAATAAGTAAAATGTCTCTAAAAGGGCTAAAACGGCATCATAAATGACTAAAACGACTCAAAAATGTCTAAAACGTCATCATAAATGAGGAATATTACTCTAAAATGGCTAAAACAGCATCATAAATGACGAAAATGACTAAAACGGCATCACAATAGAGTAATATGACTCTAAAAGGGCTAAAACCGCATCATAAATGACTAAAATGACAGTAAAATTGCTAAAACAGCATCATAATGACTAAAACTGTATCACAAATGACGAATATGACGCTTAAATGACTAAAACGGCATCATAAATGATTAAAATGACTATAAAAGGGCTAAAACGGCATTATAAATGACTAAAATAACACCAATATGGCTAAAACGGCATCATGAATGACGAAAATGACTCTATAATGGCTAAAACAGCATCATAATGGCTAAAACACTATCACAAATGAGGAAAATGACTCTCAAACGGCTAAAACAGCATCATAAATGACGAAAATGACTAAAACGGCATCATAAATGAGTAAAATGACTCTAAAATGAATTACACCGCATTATAATGGCTAAAATACTATCATAAATGAGGAAAATGACTCTAAAATGACTAAAACTGCATTGTAAAGGACTAAAATGAGTCTCAATGGGCTAAAACTGCATTATAAAAGACTACAATGAGTGTAAATGGGCTAAAATCGCATGATAAATGACTAAAAGAACACCAAAATGGCTAAAACGGCATCATAAATGACGAAAATGACTCTAAAATGTCTAAAACTGCATTATAAAGGACAAAATGAGTCTAAATGGGCTAAAACGGCATCATAAATGACTAAAATGACTCCAAAATGGCTAAAGGTCTTCATAAATGACTAAAACGACTCCAAAATGTCTAAAACGACATCATGAATGACGAAAATGACTCTAAAATGAATTAAACCGCATTATAATGGCTAAAATACTATCATAAATGAGGAAAATGGCTCTAAAATGGCTAAAACAGCATCATAAATGACGAAATAACGCTTAAATGACTAAAACGGGATCATAAATGAGTAAAATGCCTCTAAAAGGGCTAAAACGGCATCATAAATGACTAAAATGACTCTAAAAGGGCCAAAATGGCAGCATAAATGACTAAAATAACACCAAAAGGGCTAAAACGGCATCATGAATGACGTAAATGACACTAAAATGGCTCAATCTGCATTATAAAGGACTAAATTGAGTCTAAATGGGCATCATAAATGACTAAAATGACTCCAAAATGGCTAAAACGGCATCATTAGTGACTAAAACTATTCAAAAATGTCTAAAACGGCATCATAAATGACGAAAATGACTCTAAAAGGGCTAAAACAGCATCATAAATGACGAAAACGGAATCATAAATGAGTAAAATGACTCTAACAGGGCTAAAACGGCATCATAAATGACTAAAATTGCTAAAACAGCATCATAATGACTAAAACTCTATCACAAATGACGAATATGACGCTTTAAAGACTACAACGGCATTATAAATGAGTAAAAGGTGTATAAAAGTTTTAAAACGGCATCATAAATGAGTAAAATGACTCTAAAGGGGCTAAAACGGCATCATAAATGACTAAAACAGCATCATAATAGCTAAAACAGCATCATCAATGACGAAAATGACGCTTAAATGACTAAAACGGCATCATAAATGACTAAAATGAAGTTTAAATGACTAAATCGGCATCATAAATAAGTAAAATGACTCTAAAAGGGCTAAAACGGCATCATTAATGACTAAAACGACTCAAAAATGCCTAAAACGGCATCATAAATGACGAAAATGACTCTAAAATTGCTAAAACAGCATCATAATGGCTAAAACACTATCATAAATGAGGAATATTACTCTAAAATGGCTAAAACAGCATCATAAATGACGAAAATGACTAAAACGGCATCATAAATGAGTAAAATGACTATAAAAGGGCTAAAACGGCATTATAAATGACTAAAATAACACCAATATGGCTAAAACGGCATCATGAATGACGAAAATGACTCTATAATGGCTAAAACAGCATCTTAATGGGTAAAACACTATCACAAATGAGGAAAATGACTCTCAAACGGCTAAAACAGCATCATAAATGACGAAAATGACTCTAAAATTGCTAAAACAGCATCATAATGGCTAAAACACTATCATAAATGAGGAATATTACTCTAAAATGGCTAAAACAGCATCATAAATGACGAAAATGACTAAAACGGCATCATAATAGAGTAATATGACTCTAAAAGGGCTAAAACCGCATCATAAATGACTAAAATGACAGTAAAATTGCTAAAACAGCATCATAATGACTAAAACTGTATCACAAATGACGAATATGACGCTTAAATGACTAAAACGTCATCATAAATGATTAAAATTACTATAAAAGGGCTAAAACGGCATTATAAATGACTAAAATAACACCAATATGGCTAAAACGGCATCATGAATGACGAAAATGACTCTATAATGGCTAAAACAGCATCATAATGGCTAAAACACTATCACAAATGAGGAAAATGACTCTCAAACGGCTAAAACTGCATCATAAATGACGAAAATGACTAAAACGGCATCATAAATGAGTAAAATGACTCTAAAATGACTGAAACTGCATTATAAAGGACTAAAATGAGTCTCAATGGGCTAAAACTGCATTATAAAAGACTACAATGAGTGTAAATGGGCTAAAATCGCATGATAAATGACTAAAAGAACACCAAAATGGCTAAAACGGCATCATAAAAGACGAAAATGACTCTAAAATGTCTAAAACTGCATTATAAAGGACAAAATGAGTCTAAATGGGCTAAAACGGCATCATAAATGACTAAAATGACTCCAAAATGGCTAAAGGTCTTCATAAATGACTAAAACGACTCCAAAATGTCTAAAACGGCATCATGAATGACGTAAATGACTCTAAAATGAATTAAACCGCATTATAATGGCTAAAATACTATCATAAATGAGGAAAATGGCTCTAAAATGGCTAAAACAGCATCATAAATGACGAAATAACGCTTAAATGACTAAAACGGGATCATAAATGAGTAAAATGCCTCTAAAAGGGCTAAAACGGCATCATAAATGACTAAAATGACTCTAAAAGGGCCA
>OZ024763.1:8856977-8864477 GCA_964016885.1 Eledone cirrhosa
ATCATATATATATATATATATATATATACCTTTTTTAAACTGGGGTATATAAAGAAATGCAACATGTCAACATAACTACAGGGTGTCCCCCAAAACGTGTACACACTTCAACAGGATTCTAATAAATATGTGTATACAATTTTGGGGACACCTTATGTGTGAGTGTGTATATATTTCTAGCTATGTTGACGTGTTGTAGTTCTTTATATACTCCAGTTAAAAAGGTTACTCTACATTGGCATCTTTATTAAATATAAAGAAATGACTTCTACAGGACTAGTACTGTTTCATTCGTATGAAATCATCAATAACGTTCCTGATGATTTCAAACAAATGAAACAGTTCTAATCCCCTAGAAGTCTTTTCTATATAAAATAAATATGTACTTTCTCTATTAATGTATTAAGTACTTTATTTAACGTTGGTTCCCTCTGTTTTTAAGAAAACCCTCTCATATATATATTTATATAAAATAAACAAAAATTCTTTGGTCTATGGTTAAGCTTCAACCTTTTCCATATTCTGAGTTCAAATCCCACCGAGGTTAACTTTGCCTTTCATCCTTATGGGGTCGATAAAATAAAGTACCAGTAATGCACTGGGTAATTGCTGGCATTGTGCAAAAAAGTAGAAACAATTATTATTGTTATAGGATTGCTCTTCTATACTAATATCTATTTTACTTTCCTTAAGTATAGAGTTCTAAGTTGAATAATGGTCTTAGTAACATCTCATTCCTCTCTCACACACATTATATGTGTTTACTCTGGATGATAATGTATTAACTTCTCACTCCATTGAGCACTTTGTGATTACATCAAACAATTCGATTAGTACTGCTATATTGTGACTATAACTTCGATTCGTGCCCAATATATATATATATATCATCATTATCGTTTTACGTCCGCTTTTCCATGCTTGCATGGTTTGGATGGGTTCTTCTCAGCACAACATCTATCCACTCGTCGCGTTCCTTTGTCAACTCTTCTGCCTGTCTTAGTGATTTGAGGTCAGCTCTCACAACCTCTGCCCAGTTGTTTTGTGGTTCTCCTCAACTGCAGATTCCTTCCACTGTGATTTCCTGGCATTTCTTCATCCATTGGTCATTGTCCATGTACTTCACATGTCCATACCAACGCAGTCTTCCCTCCTGCACACCACCTCAGATTTCCCTTAAACCCAGCTTATATGTATATGATATTCCAGGTTATTTGGCGGAACAATTGCTTGCTGTGGCTGGTCAGCTTCATCACAGAGAATTCTCTGAATGTAAAGAATTATTCCTTCAATAAGATATATTCCACTTTTGTTGGGAATAGGTTTTCTTTTTAGGTCATTGATATCCCAGTATATATGTGTATGCATACACACATATATTTATATATATCATCATCATTTAACCCTTTAGCATTTACATTACTCTATATTTACTATTATATTTTCATGGTAAAGGCTTTATCTCACATAATATAGAATCTATGAGATTTTGATATTTATTTTGAGAACAATACCTTAACATCAGTATGATGAACAGAAAGGTGAGAGAATTCTACTAGCAAGGGCTGGACAAGTCTACATAGACCAAGTCAGTTCTGAAGCGAGGCTACTGATGTCCCAGACAGCCCAAGGAAGTCTGTATTCTGCTTACATATGGTAATATTGAGTGCAGAGAAGTTGTCTTTTGTCACAAACTGAAGGGTCATCCTAACCTCTTGTTTAACAAGCTTTCTACAGCTGGAGGCCCTTCCTATCACCAACCAACACTAGGGAGGCTGTCATGTCTTTGATATAACTATATATATCATCATCATCATCGTTTAACGTCCATGTTCCACGCTTGCACGGGTTCGGTATATATATATATATATATATATATATATATATATACCGAAGGAAGTGTGGAAAAGAACCTGGTAGACCATAGTGCGGACCACGAGTCTAGAAATAGCTATCGAAACGGCTTGAGCTCTGCCGTCAGAGGCCAAAACCTTTTCCTATATATATATATATATATATATATATATATATATATATATAATTGGCGAAGTAAGTATGACTCGAGCTTAATGCTCACAGTCAACCAGGTATTACATTGACATACTCAATGATTGTTGTACACCTATAATCATTGTTAAAGGGTTTAACCCTTTATCATTTAAACCCCTTTCTGTTCAAACCAGCTGTAATCAGCTACTCATACTGATGTTAAGGTATTTTTCTCAAAATAAATATCAAACTTTCATAAATTCGATATGTGAGATAAAGCCTTTACCGTGAAAATACAATAGTAAATATATAATAATGTAAATGTTAAAGGGTTAAAGAGGATTCTCTTGAAAGGAGCAACTATTGAGGCATTAAACTAATTGAGGGAGTTATAAATGTAGCAGTTTTATCAGAACTATTTAGGGAAAGAACAGACTGTGATGCCGTTTGGCTTTGTGCCAGGATGGAGTACCACTGATGCCCTCTTCTTAGTGAGACAACTGCAGAAGTTTCTAGCTGAGAACAAACCACCGTATTTAGATTTTTAGCTTTTGTTGATTTTGAGAAGGTGTTTGACAAGATACAACGATAATCTGGTGGTCCCTAAATAAATGTGTAGATGAAAGGCTGGCTTTTGAGAGACTTATGAAGATGTGTGTAGGAGAAAGGATCGTACCTATATAATGTATATGGAGGAAGACTGATGGGTGAAGAAGTGCTAGAATTTCCAAGAGCTAGGAAGTCACAGAAGAGGAAGACCAAGGAAAACGTTGGCAGGTGATGAAAGCTAACTTCAGCATGTTGAACTTCACAAAGGGGATGACATAGGAAACAGAAAGATGGAAGGAAGCTGTACTGAGATCTGATCCGACCCATAGAAGCAGGAAAAACCTGAACATATAAATAATACATCTATTTATATCTTCATCATCAATTATCATCTGGTTTCCCATGTTAGCATTTATGTCATCATCATTGTTGTTTTAACGTCTGCTTTCCCTGTTAGCAAGGGTTAGATAGGTCCACACAGATCAAGTCTGGGGCCACTGATCTCCCAGTCTCTCACTTATATACGGTCTCATTTTCTACCGACTGCACAGGAGAGGTTGTCTTTGACACAACCAAGGGTCTTTCCAACTATTTGTTTAGTAAGACTTCTACAGCTGTGTGCTCTCCCTAACAACCACTTTACATTGTATACTGGGTGTGTTTACCATGCAGATCACCAAACACTATGGAGGCTGTCATGTACTTAAGACCACTGAAGGGTCCTCCCAACCTTCGTTTGGCAAGCCCTCTACAGCTGGGAGCCCTTCCCATTACCAATCACCTCACAAAGAGACAACGGTTAGGAATGAGGAGGGGAATGTGTGTGTGTATGGTGAGGTGATGTTGAGAATAGCTGTTAATGAGTGCTAGTGGCAGAAGGGACAGACCTCGCAGTCTTTAGTCATCTCTGTTGTGAGGTTTAGTTTTTTAAGTTTGGTCTTCACAACCTCATTCCATTTCTTCCTAGGTCTGCCTCTTCCACAGGTCCCAGCCACTGGTGTTTCTCTGCATTTCTTTATGCAGCAGCTATCTTCTATGCACCTCACTATGCCCACTACATCCAATTCCTCTTATACCAAGTTTTCCTTTAGTTTTCTTATGCGCTGTCGCTCATGTGAACATTTCACATCCATCGGAGCATATTCTACTCATCTATTTCTAGTCTTCACAGGTCTTCTGCAATTAAGGCCCATGTTTCACTGCCATATAAGCCTTGCAGTTCATACACATACATCATACAGTCTACTCTTCACTCTGAGAGATAAGCATTTTGTTGTCAGCAATGTTAATAGATCTCTAAACTTATTCCAGCCTGTTCTTATCCTAGCTATCACACCTTCAGTGCATCTTCTCCTACTGTTAATTTGATCACCTAGGTAGTGAAAGCTGTCAGCAACTTCTATGGAAACCCCCTGATGGATTCTATTCCATGTGTGCTCTTTGTGCTCACTTCTCCTGTGCATTTGCCACATATAAAGTCTATCGTTTCCATTTACCTACCTGCAATCCCACTACATCTCTTGTGTATCCATAATTTGCGTGCACCTTATAGAATTTCTATCAACTCCTTTCTGACATATTAAACAACTTTCCTTGTGGTATCACCTTCTTGTCTTCTTTTCCTCTTAAGACTTTTGTCTTTGCTAAGTTCTTCCATGCTTGAAATCTTTCCTCTACCTCTCCTATGGATTCAGCTATAAAGACTAATTCATCAGTATAGAATAACCATGGGATTTGTACCTAGAAAGTTCCCCTCCGAGGCACAAGTCTGGGCGAAGTTGTTTGTGAAAGACCAACAGTCGCCATGCATACCAGTTTCCCCTCTCCACACCATTGATGCTGTCCAAGGGAAAGACAAAGTCTGATACAGCTTGGCACCAGTGAAATCACGTGCGTGTGTGTGTGTGTGTGTGTGTGTATACATATATATTATAAAATAACAGGAGGCTGGACTGGTGTAATTCCTTAAAAGGTTTATTAGTATAATAAACCTTTTAAGGAATTACACCAGTCCAGCCTCCTGTTATTTTATAATAATTAACTCCGTACTCGTGCCACCAACTATACAAACGAAGACGGGTGAGTTGCATTACGTTGAGTGCTCTCCATAATATTACATCGAGGTTGACTATACGGAATGACCAGTTCTATCCAGTGGTGAACCAACAAACCTAAATAAATATATATATATATATATATATATATACACACACATATACATACATTATATATGATGTCCAAGGAAATGGTAATGGCTGATACAGCTTGGCACCAGTGATGTCGCAACTCATTTCTACAGCTGAGTGAACTGGAACAACATGAAATAGTGTCTTGCTCAAGGACACAACTCACCCTCCCATCCGAGAATCAAACTCACAACCGCCCAATTGCAAGCCCAATAATAAGTAATTTTCCTGTCACTGGGGTAGCAATATTGATGGGTTTCTTCACCCAACCATGTATTTCCTTGCTTTCATAGCTTGATGTTATTTACAGTATTGTTAATGTGACTCCAACAATTGCCATGTCACCTGTCACCAGAGCCTCAAGGTTTCAATGGGATGGGGACCCTTCTGTATTATGTTAGCCCATTCTATGTTGACACAGTTGATTAAATCAAACCCTAGTACATGACTGGTACTTTATTTTATTGACCCTGGAAGGGTAACTCAAGAAATAAGATATTTACACTAACAAATTCACCAAATCCATTGTTTTACTATTAATGTTGTATTAAAGTCGGCTTTTAACCCCTCCCCCCCCTTCTTGTAGTCACTCCACCTGCTAAGCATAGCAACCAAACTTCCCTCATATATCCTACTGATGTAATTTATATATGTTATATATTGGACATGTGTTATATCTATACAGATCCCTATACACACACTCTGTGTGTGTGTATGTATATATATATACACACACACACACACAATGTATTTCCTTGCTTTCAAAGAGAGAGAGAGAGAGGGGGGGGGGTATTTATACGCATAAATACATATAGATGTGTATTTACCCTCTACATTTTTACACATTGTGCCTCTCTCTGTGTAAACTGAAGCATGTCTACTAACCTCCCAAACAGGTTGGGGGTCCATATCTCACACACGATCCTACACTTTCCCAAGTGCATTTTATCGTGGCACCAGCGCTACAGAAATCATCATGGTTTTGACACAACTAAAGGGTCCTCCTAACCCTTTGTATGGCAGGATGCCCTTCCTATCACCAGCTACTTTACAGAATGTACTGGGTGCTATTATCATGTAGATCAGCAAGTTCCCCTCCGAGGCAGTGTTCTTTTTTTTTTTTTGAAGTTCAGCAATCTCCCATGCTTACCAGTCTCCCCTCTCCACGCCACCGATGTTCAAGGGAAAGGCAAAAGCCAACACAGCTTGGCACCAGTGAAGTCGTACGAATTTACCATGATTGTAAGCCTAATGCTCTCATCACTAAGACATACTTCTTCATATATATATACACACACACACACACATATGAGTATGAATCGAATCGAAGTTGTAGCTGCAGTACAGCAGATACCAATCAAATTGTTTCGGGCAGTCACAAAGCACTCATATATATAGAAAAAGAGAGAGAGGTGTGTATAGGTAGCTTTATATGGCATTTGAGAGGAGAGAGCAAGATCTTAATTTATTTACTCAACATTTAATATTTCAACCTGCTTCTCTCTCTTTAATCTTGTTACAAAACAAATTACCAAGTTGGATCTCAACTTTTTACAAATATATTATTGCCTTGTTCTCTATGAGTTATATATGGTTCTATAATTCCTGAGGGTGTCGTTGGGGTGCTGCTTTGAGACACGGCATTTTCAGGATATTTTAAAACCTGGTGGAGCCCACCCCTCTCCATGTCTGAATACAGCAGATTTCTTCCAGAGAAGAATAGAGAGAGTGAGAAAGAGATATAAAGGAAGAGTCGACCCCAGTACATGACGGGTATTATAGCTGTATGTATGGTCCCGTAACTCCTGAGGAGTCATAGGGGCGCTGTATTGATATACTGTATTTCTAGGACATTTTAAAACTTGGCAGAGCCCATCTTCTCTCCAAGTCTGAATACAGCAGATTTCTTCCAGAGAAGGATAGTGCAAGTTAGAAAGAGATATAGGGAAGAATCGAGCCCCAATACTTGAACTAAGAAAGCCGAAACGGATACCACAAAGCATTCTAACGACTTTGCCAATTCACTCTCTTCTTATCATCATCATCATCATCTATCGTCCACTTTCAACACTAGCATGAGTTAGATGGGTTGTCCCATTTGAGGCAAGTTGGGTCAGGTGACGGTAACTTGCTCATATAGAACTGTTTCTGGCTAGATATCTACAGCTGGATGCTCTTCTAATGCCAACCACATTTACAGTGTGGGTTGGGTGCTTTTTGTCGTGACACCTACACAACCACTTTAGTGTAGATTGGGTTGTTTTTTATATTTATGAATAATTGTTAATTATAGTATTGCTTTGTGTTTGCTCTATATCAGTTTTATAATTATAAATATAACTTAATTTTTTTTTTAGAAAGTTTCAATGAGATTTATTATGTTAATGACAACTATAATAACAGCAATAATAAACAAAGAAAAGGAAACAAAAGAAAAAAAAAGGATTAGGGAAATATAGAGAAAAAAGAGAAAAAGAAAGGAAAAAAAGGAGAGGGGATGGCAGGAGCCTGGCTTACCATCTCAACTGGAGTCAGCAGGCCTAGACTGCGGAAATGGCAACTACCCCGACACAATCACCTCACTGGGATCCTTTCTCAGGTGGGATGCACCCCCTCCCAAATAGCAGTTTAGGGACCAAGGATACCAAACTTCTCGAAGATGACCGACTTGAAAAGGAAGCGGTCAGTCAAGTCCCTATATTTAACTAGCTTTCTCCCCTCTACATTACAGGTGATAGTGCCTGGGTTTGTGGCCGAATCGACAAGGTTGGAAGTG
>OZ024763.1:8869477-8934477 GCA_964016885.1 Eledone cirrhosa
TATTTCTCCTGTCATTTTGGGGGTTGGAGGGCAAACAATCATAATTTTCCAACAAAAATCAGTACATGAGTACACTGAAGTGTTATGTGTACACAGTAAATGAAGCTATACTTACGCACAGATCTGTGTGTATACACAGTATGTGAAAACATGAAGTTATATTTACATAGACCTGTGTACATGGTAAAAGTTGAAGCTATTCTTACACACAGACTTTTGTGTACACAGTAAAAGATGAAGCTATCCTTGCACACAGACCTCTGTGTGTACACTGTAAATGAAGCTATCCTTACACACACACCTGTGTGTACACTGTAAATGATGAAACTATACTTACACACAGACCTGTGTGTACAAATGAAGCTATACTTAGACTTATGTGTGAAACATGAAGTTATTCTTACACACAGACATTTGTATACCTACAGACTTTTTGTATACACATGAAGCTATTCTTACACACACACATGGACTTTTGTGTGTACACATGATGAAGCTAAACCTATACACATGTTTGTATGTACACATGATGAAGCTAAACTTACACAGACATTTGTGTGTACACATGAAGCTATCCTTACACAAACAAACTTTTGTGTGCACACCAGATGAGTGGGTTGTGAGGGCAGTCAACCCATGTACAGAAGAACAGTCAGCAAGATCAGAATTAAGTTCTGTAAGAGCAAGACATAGGTCACCTGACTTGTCTCACAACAGGAAAATCCATCTAACCCATGCTAGAAAATAGATATTAAACAGTGACGATGATACATTTTAAAACTGGTTTCATTTGTAGCTTTTACGCATACCCACCCACACCTAATTTTTACATATGTATAAACACCATGTATAAACACTAATCTATATACACATACACATACACATACAGATATAAATACATACATGTATAAACACATGCAAACACATGAATATACACGTATATATAAACACACACACACATACAGCTTTATATTCAAGTCTAAACATAAATTTTCAATGTATCACCCCTCTCCATGTACATGGTCTATAATGTACACATGACTTACATGACTTACATGTTTCAGGTTTATGCTGCACACGTGCATATAAATCGCGACATGGTCTGTAATGTACACACAACCTACATGTTTTGTGTATATTCTGCACACATGCACATATATACCTACATGTTCACACATTCAATGTTTAGTGCTTGCACCACATGCACATGTACTCTGTTCCCTGCTCTCAATGCCCCCCCCCCCCCCCTCTCTGATCTATTCTACCAAGATGCTGGGAGTGGGGAGGTTGTTAAATCTTTCTTTTGATCTCTTCTCTCTAACTTTCAACTGCTGCCAACTATTTTTAGCTTCAATTTTGGTTGAATTTCAACATTTTTACATTCTTTTTACATGTAGCACACATACACACACATTCTCTCTTTCCCTATATATAATAATTTGTGTGTGTATATATATTGGATATTTCTACCAAACTTATACAACAATATATATAAATTTAAATGATTTTAAAAGCTTTACAATGCATTAGAAAATTAAAGGTGCCAAGATAACAATAGAATCTTATCTTAGCAAATTTAATAATCCCAAATATTTTTGAGTTTAAAATCCCATTACCAAGCAGTATCCCTGTGAATGTCTTGAATCAATTGGAGATGAGTTGTTAGGAAAGTAGATTTAACCCTTTAGCATTTAAACTAGCCACATCTGGCCAGAATTCTCTCACCTCTTTCTGTTCAAACCGGCTGTAACTGACCTCTCATACCGATGTTAAGGTATTGTTTTCAAAATAAATATTATCAAAATCTCATAGATTTGATATGTGAGGTAAAGCCTTTACTGTGAAAAAATAATAGTATATATAGAGTAATGTAAAGGGTTAAGTATATATATATATAATGTGAGACAAGTCAGATTAGATGACAATGTCTTGTTCATACACAATTTTTTCTATGGCTGGATGTCCTCCCTAACACCAATGACATTTACAATGTGTACTGGGTGCTTTTTGTAATGGCACTCACACAACCACTTTACAGTATGGGTTGGGTGCTTTATATATATATAATATATGTATGTGTGTAGGTGTGAATTTGAACAAAGATGGTGTGGGGGTTAAGAAAGGTGATGAGTATGTTATGGGTGTATGACAAGTGTGGTGGTATTTAACAGGGTCGTGAGTGTGATGTGGTGGGGGTGACCTCCACTAGTGTGGGAGGTACTAGGATAAGTTCCTGAGCTGGTGGGGTTGGAGGTTATAACTAGTGTTTGAATTTTAGGGGTTGCAGGGATCCTGACTGTATGTATGTGTGTGCGCGTATATCTCTCTCGCTAGTATTTATATATCACACACACAGAGAGAGAGATATGTGTGTGTAATATATAAATATAATATATATATATATATATATATATATATATATATATATAGGTGTGTGTGTGTGTTTAATATATAAATTTCTCTCTCTCTCTGTAATATATAAATATGATATATATTATATATATAGTCATGGAAATATTCCACCATTTCAATCGAGCTGTGCAGAAAAAAAAAGTTCAATTTCACCCTCATAAATTCATTTCTCACTTCAGATTTAGATTTCCAAACACACACACATTGAGATTTATCCACACACATGCGCACGCGCACGCGCGCGCACACACACACACAGTTACACACACACAGTTACACACACACACACACACACACACACACACACACACACACACACACACACACACACACATTGAAATGTTCTCACACATTGAGATATATCCACACACACCTAGCCATTTTATATTAAATATTTCTACTAGTACTAAATGTGTGTGTGAGCATATTTCAGTGTGTGTGTGTGAAATATTTCAATGTGTGTGTATAAAATAATTACTTTTAATTCTTTGCTGTAAATTTCAATCCAGTGAATATTTATTGATTTTTGACAATTTAAGTATTGGAAATTGTTTTTTGAAAGAGAGATCTGGCTAAGAAACTCCATTTCTAACTTCATCTACTCTGTTCAGGTAATTAAGGTGTAATCACCTGTAATCACCATTATTACTGGCATAAATCTGTCTTTTTAACATTCTACTATGCCATACTGACTTTAAAGTAGAAGAAAATGGTAGATTTTCTATATAACTCACCCATCCCACTAATACTTCTCCGAAAATGCTTAGCACATTTCTTCGCCAATAATTTGACCTCCAAACACACCTGCCCACCCACTCATCCATCCAACTTCTAACCATTCAAATTGATCATTAACTACATTAAACTCATTCAAATGTGTCAATCCCAGAGTTTGGGTGAAGGCGGGGATGTCAGAAATATTAATAAAGTGTTTCCTCTTTAACTTAATATATTAGAAGAAATTTGGACCACAATCTAGCGAGTTTTTGTTTAGTGAGAATATTGGAGAGTACAAAGACTTCCATAATTGTCAGTTGTATATATATATATATATATATATATATATATACATACATACATACATACATACATACATACAGAGTCCAGAAATAGCCATCGAAACGGCTTGAGCTCTGCCGTCGGAGTCCTGACTATTTTCCTATATATCATCATCATCATCGTCATTTTATGTCCGCTTTTCCCTGCTTGCAAGGGTGGGACGGGTCCTATTCAGCACAGCATTTCTCCACTTGTCACGGTCCTTCATCATCTCCTCCGTGAGCTTCAGCGATCTGAGGTCTGCTCTCACCACCTCTGCCCATGTTTTTCGTGGTCTATCACTACTGCATCTTCCTTCTACTGGGATTTCTTGGCACTTCTTTACCCAGCGGTCATCCTCCATGCACATCACATGTCCATACCATCGCAGTCTCCTCTCTCGCACACTACAATCTATCCCTCTCAGACACAGTTTCTTTCTCAACACATCCATGCTCGGTTGTTCATGCACATATATATATAGGCAGCAAATTGGCAGAGTTGTCGGAACATCGGATAAGAATGCTTTGCGGTACACGTTCTGGCTCTCTGCACTCTGAGTTCAAATCCTACCAAGGTAAACTTTACCTTTCATCCTTACGGGGTCGATAAAATAAAGTACCAGTCACGCACTGAGGTTTGATTTAATCGACTTTCCCCTCCCCCAAAATTGATGGCCTTGTGCCTATATAAGAAACTATTATTATTATTATATATATATTATATAAAATTGTTTCTACTTTAGGCACAAAGCCAGCAAATTACCCAGTACATTACTGGTACTTTATTTTATCGACCCCCGTAAGGATGAAAGGCAAAGTTAACCTCGGCGGGATTTGAACTCAGACTGTAAAGGGACATAACTATGCTAGAAAGCATGGCGTCCAACCCTCTACCGATATTGCCAATTCACCGCCCTTATATATATTATATATATATAATGGAACTTCGGTTGTCTGATATGTTATTAGTGTCTGATAACTGTCATTTGTGATATCTGTTATGTGTGATAACAGATAGTTATTTGTGTGTGATATCTCTTTAAACTTGCTTTTTTCCTTGCAGTTTGTACTGTACGACTTGGATTTGTCTACTGACCTTGAGTCTGGACATGGCGACTGAGGTGGTTTCAAATATTGAGGATGAGGCTTACGAGCCGCAAACCTACGATGAGGCTTTTCCAGCCCTTCTCTCCGACAAGAACGACTTACCAGCTACAAGTGCCTCGCATGGCGAGAATAAATTTGTTCTACGCTGTACGAAAACGACACAGGTAAGAATGACATTTCTACAATGTTCTACCTGAATGATGAAGTCTTTTCTGTAGAACATTGGAACTGATTTATATAATATATACACTTACACATTTATATAATATATACACATACACTTATATATACAAATACATACATTGTGCAGACGTTTGTACATACACTTACATATGTATTTATGCATAGATACATAGTTAGAAACACATAAATACATATATACACATATACGCAGTTAGACACAAATATGTACATATACACGCATGCAAGCATGGTAAATAGACATTAAACGATGACAATGATGATGATACATATATTTATATATAGTTTCACATGTCTTTGTTATTTTTGCAGATTTTCACTGTTCCTCTTGAGGAGAGGAGATTTAAGGAGATTAACGAGCACAGTTTTGGAGAGGAAGGGGAACAAGCAAAGATCTGTCGTGATATTATGCAAAAAACTGGTGAGTAGATATTACAGTAGGGGTTACAGTAGCTACAGTGGTGTGTTGGGGTTACAGTGTCAGACATTTTATCTATCAAATAAACATGCATCATCCTTTTCCTTGTTGGTGTCAGGCATTTTATCTATCAAACATTCCTCATCAGTCAGACATTTTATCCATCAAATACACATTTTTTTCCTCATCAGTGTCAGGCATTTTATCTATCAAACAAACACCACATTGTTTTGTTTTTTTCTGTTTTGATATTGTATAATTTTCATTGTGTTTTTCTTGTTTTATTCACCTGTTTCAGGTGTGTCCATTGAGATGAGCTTGGCTAAAGATCAAAGTTTAACTGTTGTCATTAGTGGAAAACCTGATGATGTCATGAAAGCTCGTCGGGAAGTTGTATCAGAACTGCAAACACAGGTAATGTATTACTTGCTGTCCCTCTACCTGAGATCTTATACCTGTGCTGATCTCCAATAGTCTAGTGTGTATATTGTATAGTCCCATAACTCCCGAGGGAGTCATAGAGGCACCATATTGGCAGACAGCGTTTCATGGGCATCTTTTAAACCTGGCTGAGTCCATCTCCTCTCTCTCCAGGTCTGAGTATAGCACATTTCTTCTAGAGAAGGATAGAGAGAGAGAGAAACTCTAAATGAGAAAGATATATAGAGGAAGAATTTACCCCAGTTCAAGACTGGTACTATATATATATATATATCAAATAAGACTAGTCAAAACTGGATTAATCCACCATAATTGTTTGACGCTTGTCACCTAGGTCTCTGAGATCATGGAGATACTAAGAGAAGGACCATTGGTATATATTTAAATGCCTTCCACTATATGTATGTGTATGTGTATATAAAGAGATGGGGGAATGAGAAAGAGATAAAGAGGAAACATCGAACCCAGTAAGAGACTGGACAGTGGTTTTTGTTGCGTCACACACAACCACTTTACAGTGTGGACTGGGTGCTTTTTGTTGTGACACCTACATGACCATATTACAGTGAGTAATGGGTGCTTTTTGTTGTGACACACATGACCATATTACAGTGTGGACTGGGTGCTTTTTTTTCATGATACCAAAACGACACTCATTAAACACTACTAAATTACACACTAAACAGATATACATCAACTTTAATTGACTTTTCTCGTTAAACAATTTAGGCAAGTTATACAATAAAAATTCCAAAGGAACACCATCGATTTATTTTGGGTAAAAATGGAAAGAAACTACAGGAACTTGAGCTGAACACTGCCACAAAGATCATAATCCCTCGTGCTGATAACACAGACATTATTCGTATTGTGGGCACAAAAGAAGGTGTTGAGAAAGCCCGCCATGAAATACAGTGCACTTCAGACGAACAGGTATGTTGGAATTTTTGGTTTCCTTTTCATTGTGTCTGGTGTGTGTCTTCCTGTTAGGTCCCTTGTTGAAGTATTGTCCATACCTGGGAAAGTAGGGGCCTTAATCCTTAATTATATATATATATATTTTTTTTTTTTCATTTAAAAAAAAAAAAAAATATATATATATATAACTTTCATCTCTACATGTGAGCCTATATAGGCGTAAATGTTTTCTTTATATCTACATGTGTGAGCCTATATATATATATATAATTCAAAATTAAAAGATATATGTGTATATATTGCGTATTCTCTCTCTCTCTCTCTTTTAATTTGAATTATTATAGCTCTGGACAAACTCTATTGAGCTTTTTTATTTAGAAGCACAAAAATCAAACATATTTGATATGATTTGATACCTCATATTTAAACATATAAAATATATATATATAAGTAAATACACACACACACACACACACACACACACACACACACACACACACACGTGTGTGTGTATATTTCCTTATATTTCTACATGTCTGAGCCTTATATATATATATATATATAGAATAGAAAACGAAAAATCAGTGATGCATCTGAACTCAATTTATTGTGTGTTACAATTGTTTCGCCGGTGGACAACTCAAGACGCGAGCATTGTGTGGATCTGTCTGATTCTGGACCCGCAGGTTCGACGGACACGTCTAATAATTTCAGAGCATATTCTCTCGCTATATATATATATTGAAACAATGTAATTGGAAGAACTGATGTATCTCTAACCGTTCTGTCACTCACTCAATGCTTTAATTAAGCCAGCACCATTAAGATACCAACTAATAAGGAAAGAGTGTACACTTGTACATTAAATAGTGAGAGATTTCGTGTGGGTAGAGAATTTAATTCTTTGTCTCCGGACTAATGCACTAGTTTCTGTTACCCCATCTGCTGGTGACAGTCCATGTTGGACTGGCGTGTACAGAGATTAGGTAATGCTATTAAACATTACTTAATCAGCTAAGAGTAACTTCATCAGCAGCGAGTTAGCCTCCTTGGAACAGGTCAAACACCAGCCCACTGAATTCTGTGTGGAATCGCCATTACAGTAGTCAATGCGACTTTCAGTGTCATGTGACAGTGGAAGGGAGCTTACCTAGTATTCTCTATTTTTGAGGTACATGCTGGTACATTTTTACAAATTGAAAACAGTAAAGAATGAGCTATATATATATATATATATGTATGTGTAAATGTTTTCTTATATCTGTACCTGTCTATATTTATTAATTTTTTCATTCCTTTTCTCTTGTTCTGTTTTTGTTGTATTTAGGCTAAACTGGCTTTTGAACGTATCCCTGTTCCAAAGATCTACCACCCTTTTATTTGTGGACCACACAACAACAACATTAAATCTCTGATGGATTCTACAAATGTTCGTATTAACGTACCACCCCCTAGTGTTATGAAAGACGAAATTGTGGTTTCTGGTGAGAAGGAGGGTGTGATGAAAGCTAAAACTTTCATCTTGAAAACTTTGGAAGAGAAGGTAAGTTGAAGAAAGCTCTTCATCATGATCCCAGTTTTACATCCATTTTTCCATGCTAGCATGGGTTAGACGAGTTATCCTGTTGTGGACAATGCTAGGCCAGGTGACCATGTCTTGCTCATACAGAACTGATTTTAGCTCGATTTCTACGGTTGGATGCCCTTCCTAACGCCAACCTCATAGTGAGTACTGGGTGCTTTTTACCGCAGCGCCTACACAACCACTTTATGGTGGGAGGGAGGTGGGGCATACTGTATATATGCTTCAACTTTGGCTTGTACCCGTGGGAAGTTGGGTCTTCTGTATGACTGCGTAATGCCAGAGATCTCGGTCATGTCATTACATATGAAAGGTGTAATTAGGCAAGTCAGCTTTTATCACTTCATCTCAACTCTTAGGTCTCTCCATTCCAAGCCTTCCATCAACTTTCGTCATTAAAAACTTTCTCATACTAGAATTTTTTTCAACACGCTGAGGTATATAGATATAGATAGATTTATATAGGTATATTGTAGATATATATTTAAATGTATATATATGAATATATATGTATGTATAAATACATATAGGGAAATTCATTTTCAAATAAATTGATATAAATAATAGTGTTTGGATACATATTTTAATGGATATATATATATATATATATATATATGTGTGTGTGTGTGTGTCTAAAGTCTGTCTTCAGCAAGAAGGCTATTTGGCCTGTACTTATTTCGGTTTCATGGCGTGAAGCGACTGGGGGTACAAGACTCCCCCTGGACAGGACACCACTTCATCACACCCCCCCAGCTATTGCTGGTACTCATTTTTCAGCTGAGTATACTTGAGCAACGTGAAATGAAGTGTTTTGCAACCCAGGAATATATATATAATTATACATATGTATATATATATATATATATATATATATATATATATATATATATATATATATAACTGATAGACCCATTTTAAGTGTTTCTGTGTCTCTGTTTCTGTTGTCAGAAAAAGAAGTGCCAGCCTGTCTCAGTTGAGGTGCGCAAATGTCAACATAAATATGTGATTGGTCAGAAGAGAGCAAATATCCAGGAAATTCTGGAAGCCACAGGAGTCTCTGTGGAAGTACCAAGTTTGGAAAGCCCCTCAGGAACTATTACACTTCGTGGGGAAGAGGATAAGCTAGGACCTGCCCTTACTATGGTGTACTCCAAGGTAAACTATATATCACTTTTGTTTTTACCTTTTGTCTTCTGTCATCTGGTCTTCTCACTCATGTCTCTCTCTCTGTCTATCTCTCTATCTCTGTCTATCTATCTCTCTCTCTCTGTGTCTATCTCTCTATATATTAGAGAGCCGGAGCCTGGCAGCTGAGCTCTCGTC
Organism: Eledone cirrhosa; assembly: GCA_964016885.1. NCBI lineage: Eukaryota > Metazoa > Mollusca > Cephalopoda > Octopoda > Eledonidae > Eledone > Eledone cirrhosa. Next base: position 8,878,920 of record OZ024763.1, read on the forward strand.
ATTTTGACAGCAAATTCCAGACTGGGGATAAAATTCTATTGTGAAAACAGCCATCTCATCAGTGGCTTGGTCTAAGGAGTCGATAAGTGGAAGAAAGTATGTATATATATATATATTATATATATATACAAAAAAATTTACATGTCTCTCCTCTCTCTCTCTCTCTCTTCTCTCTCACCCAAACCCTTCTTTATACAAAACCAAGATATTTGTCTTAATGTATCCCTCCTATTTCAGGCCAACAGTGTGATTGTGGAGGAAGTAAAGGCTCCAGCTTGGCTTCACAGGTTCATTATTGGAAAACAGGGTTCCAATATAAAGAAGATCACACAAAACACTCCAAAGGTAATTTTATATTTTTACTTATTTGTTATATTTACAGTCCAACATAGGTTTATAATATCTACAGTCCTTACTGTAGAGTGGTTGGTTTTAGGTAGGACATCCAACTGTAGAAACCATGCTCCCAGTACACACACGTACACACACACACATATATATATATATATATATATATTTATGTAATAAACAACATAAGGCAATTATTCCATTTACCAGTGGTTTCTTAAAAGCAAAAGATTTTGCTTTCAATCCTCAGAAATTCAATAAACAGGCCAGGATGTTTTCATTCTGAGGATTGAAAGCAAAATCTTTTGCTTTTAAGAAACCACTGGTAAATGGAATAATTGCCTTATGTTGTTTATTACATAAATATTAAGCTCTGTTACCTACATAGAGCACTCTTTTTTCCTGGACTTTTCCGACGGAATTACTTCATTCATACACATATATATATATATATATGGGATATCAAGTTATCGTTTTAGGTAATCCAGTTAGAGGTTGTGAGTACTCTGTACTATGGATAGTTTTAATGTACGGCGTTGTTTGACTCAACAAGAGGTTTCCTTAGTTAGGTAGCGAGTTTGCGAGAATTCCCGTGCAGATCATTCTTGGAGTAATAATAGTGAAAGAGTGAAGAATAACATGGTCGGCTGTACAAAAAGGGTTTTATTTACAGTATTAACAATTGTTTCATTGATCAGGTGAGTCTAAAGGCTGCTAATCACTCGGAATTGAGTCACTCGACCTTAAATAGAGTGTGTGTGTCTCTGATCAAATCATCGGAATAAATATATATATATATACACACACACACACACACACACAGATATGCTGACACATAACATTGGTGTTAGGAAGGGCATCCAGCTGTAGAAATCAAGCCAAAATCAGTTCCTGTATGAGCAAGGCATGGTCAGCCGACCAGACACTGCCCACAACAGGACAACCCGTTTAACCCATGCTAGCATGGAAGAACGGATGTAAAACGATGATGATGATACATACATAGAAATGTACACATACTCACACACATTCATATACACACACTGTTTTTATCTAAGTCATTAATATTTAATCTTCAATGATTGTTTCAGGTTCACATTGAATTCACTGAAGGACAGGACAAGATCAATATTGAAGGACCTCCTGATGAAGTGGAAGAGTGTGTCCAGAAACTCTCTGAGTGTATCAAGGACTTGGTTAGTGCCCACCTACTACGCTGTCTTCTATCGGATATTGTCTCACATACATACATACATACATACAAACACACATGCTCCTTCACACATACATACATGCTCCTTCACACATACATACATGCTCTTTCACACATACATACATTTCTCTCACACACATGCTCTCACACACACACACACACTTTCACATATACATACATCTCTCACACACATACATCTCTCACACACATACATCTCTCACACACATACATCTCTCACACACGTACATCTCTCACATATACATACATCTCTCACACACATACATCTCTCACACACATACATCTCTCACACACATACATCTCTCACACACACACACACATGCTCTCTCTCACACACACACATGCTCTCTCTCACACACACACATGCTCTCTCTCTCACACACACATGCTCTCTCTCTCACACACACATGCTTGCTCTCTCTCACACACATGCTCTCTTTCACATACACATGCTCTCACACACACACACACATGCTCTCTCACACACACATGCTCACACACACACACATGCTCTCCCTCTCACACACATGCTCTCTCTCACACATACATGCTCTCTCACACATACATGCTCTCTCACACATACATGCTCTCACACACATACATGCTCTCTCTCACATACATGCTCTCTCATACACACGCAAGTTCTCACACACACAAGTTCTCACACACATGCTCTCACACATGCTCTCTCATGCTCTCACACACATGCTCGCACACACACACATACATACATGCTATCACATATATACACATTCTCTCTCACATCACCTCCCTCCCTCCCTCTCTCCCTCCCCCATAAATAAACATCACCATGGCTACAACAGCTTAATTCTTCAATAATTTACTTTGTTTTAAATTTTAATTAAATATTTTAAAAAAAAATTCTTTTAAAATTCTAATTGTTTTTTAAAATATTCTGTTACAGGGCAAAAGAATGGATTTTGATGAGATTGAAATTGATCAACGATTTCACAAACATATCATAGGCAAGAATGGTGCAAATAGTAAGTCTTTGATACACTGTGTGTGTGTGTCTGACACTGTGTGTGTGTGTCTGACAGTGTATGTGTGTGTCTGACAGTGTATGTGTGTGTCTGACACTGTGTGACACTGTCCGACACTGTGTGTATGTCCGACACTGTGTGTGTGTCTGACACTGTGCGTGTGTGTCTGAAACTGTTTGGGCATTTATACCTATATACTCATACATATAAATCTACACACACACACACACACACACACACATGTCAGCGTGTTGATAAAAATGCCAGTCGTTATCAATGTTATATATTTGTTGTTTTATTTCTTAGTTTCTAGAATCAAAAATGAGACAGGAGTAGCTATACAGATTCCTTCAGACAGTGACAACAGTAATATTATCAGGATTGAAGGGGACCCAAATGGAGTGCAGAGAGCTAAGCAAGAACTTTTAGAAATGGCTCAAAGAATGGTCAGTCATATTTTTTTTATTATGTCTGTCTGTGTGTCTGTATATTATTTGTTTGGATTGGCAGTATCGGTAGAGGGTCGGACGCCATGCTTTGCAGCATAGAGTTACAGCCCTTTATGATCTGAGTTCAAATCCCACCAAGGTTAACTTTGCCTTTCATTTACGGGGGTCGATAAAATAAACTACCAGTAATGTACTGGTGTAATTGCTGGCCTTGTGCTAAAAGTAGAAACAATTGTTTGTGTGTATATGTCTCAAAGAATGGTGAGTGATGTTTCTCTCTCTCTCTCTCTCTCTCTCTCTCTCTCTCTCTCTCTCTCTCTCTCTCTCTCTCTCTCTCTCGTTCTGATACCACAATAAACAGCACCCAGTCCACTACCATGTAGAAGTTGTTGTTGTTGGGTGAAAGTCTTAGTTTCCAGAAATAATTTAATTACAATTTCTTTTTCTTTCTTTCTGCAGGAGAATGAGAAAAGCAGAGACATAATGATTGAACAGCGCTTCCACAAAACCATTATCGGAGCTCGGGGTGAGAAGATTCGAGAAATCAGGGATAAATTTAATCAAGTACAGATCAGCTTCCCCGATGCTGGAAAGAAGAGTGATGTGGTTACACTGCGTGGTCCAAAGAATGATGTTGACAAAGCCTATGACCACCTCTGGCGATACCAACAAGAACTGGTCAGTAGAGATTTTAGGTTGTCATCAATACATTCCACTCTTGATTGATTGGTTGTCGTGGTTGTGGTGGTCGGCCTGTGTACATAACTTGACACAAGAGAAATTGATAAAAGCAGTAGTGAGTTCAAGGCTGTGTCCCAGCATGGCCACAGCCTGTCATTAATATACTTCACACTTTATTGATTTGTTGTCGTGAAGGTAGATTTACTAATGGTAATATACAGGAATGGCTAAGTGTTAACAAACTGAGAGAAACTGGGCATAAAAGGGGCCAGATGCAGTGTGTAGGAGAGGAGATTGCACTGGTATGGACATATGATGCGTATGAAAATGTGCAGAGTGCTTGAAGTTTGATGGAAGCTATGGAGTAGGAAGACTTGGGATGAGGTGATAAAAGCTGACTTTCCACAATTGCATCCCTCAAAGGCGATGACACAGGATCGAGATCTCTGGTGTTTGTTGTATTACAGAAGACTCGCCTTCACATGTGTGTGTGAGTGTTACTTTATATATATATATATATATATATATATATATATATATATATATAATATATATATATATATATATAAATATATATTCAAACTTTCTTCAGGTCACCAACAATTATCAAGCCCAGGTTCAGATATTTAAGGAATTCCATAAAAACATAATCGGTAAAGGAGGAGCCACAATAAAAAAGGTAAACTTTCCATTTATATATCTCTCTTCTTTACACACTCTCCTGTAACCCCCCCCCCCCCCCCCCCAATGCTACTTCCCTCCCTACCCTTGCCACCCCATCGGGATTTGAACTCAGAACATAAAGGGCCATAACTCTCTGCTGCAAAGTATGGTGCCTGACGCTCTACTGATTCTTCCAATCCAAGTAGATGTGTAGTTTCCATGTACATTAGTGTGGGAAAATGCATACCATACCCAGGCATTTGTCGACCCTCAGGAATAGATATATATATATATATATATACTTTCAAGACCCCTGTTTTAGTTTACCCCATGATTTTCCTGTAAAATAATTTGTTGTTTTGTGATGGTTTGTGCAGATTCGTGATGAAACCGACACCCGTATTGAGTTACCTCATGAGAACATGAACTCAGATATGATTGTTATAACTGGCAAGAAGGCCAATGTGGAACAGGCCAAGAAGAAGATTGAAGCAATCCAGAAAGACTTGGTGAGGAACCCCCTTTTTTTCTAATTGGGTTTGCAATCGTGAGGTTGTGAGTCCAATTCTTGGGTCGGGCTTTATGTTGTGTTCTTGAGCAAGACACTTTATTTCATGTTGCTCCAGTTCACTTAGCTATAGAAGTAAGTTGTGACGTCACTGGTGCCAAGCTGTTTCAGTCATTGCCTTTCCTTTGGACATCGTAAATATTGTATGTATAATATATATGATATATATATGTATATATGATCTGATGTCACTGGTGCCAAGCTGTATCGACCATTGCCTTTCCCTTGGACAACATCGGTGGCATGGAGAGAGGGAGACTAGTTTACATGGGCCACTAATGGTCTTCCACAAACAACCTTGCCCAGACTTGTGCCTTGGAGGGGAACTTTATAGGTGCAAGTCCCATGGTCATTCCTGACCAAAGCAGGTCTTTATTCTACCATATTTATAATGAAAGACACTGCCATGCATTTTCGATGAATTTTTAAAAAATAATCAGACATGTGGAGTTGGTGTCTGGAACATAACTTAACAAAGGTTCTTACATGAAATTATGATTGAAGGTTTTTTTTAGATAGATATAAAGCACACAGTCCACACTGTAAATGTGGTTGGCGTTAGGAAGGGCATCCAACTGTAAAAACAAATCCAAAATCAGTTCTGTGTGTACAAATCACGGTTCCTCGACCTGATCTCTTGCAAAGGGACAGCCCAACCTACTCATGCTAGCGTGGAAGATGGACATTAAACGATGACGATGATAAGGTGGATAATCAATATTTAGATGTAATTAAAATTTCACTTAATTTTTTTTCCTCTATTTTTCAGGCCAACATCAAAGAGATTACAGTTGAAATTCCATCGAAGTTCCACAATTCTATTATCGGTGCCAAAGGCCGTTTGATTAGGGCTATCTTAGATGACTGCAGTGGTGTACAAATACGCTTCCCTCCTGAAGGAAGTGCCTGTGATAAGGTCGTTATTCGAGGACCACCAGAAGATGCAGAGAATGCTTGTAAACAGCTGCGGGAATTAACAAGTGAAAAGGTAGGGAACAAATAACGAGAAAAGTGTGGGAGGGGTGGTGGTGGTGGGGTATGAGATAAAGATATAGAGTAAGGGTCGATCCCAGTAATAGAATGGTACTTTTGTTAGGCAAAGTTGACTTTGCTGGGATTTGAACTCAGAGAGCCAAAATTATACCATAAAGCCTTCTATCTGACGTTCTGACTACTCTGCCTAATCACCACCTCATTAGAGAATTTTTGTACTAATTAGAGCAATGGTTCTTAACCTGGGGTGCGAGGTTCAGTTGTTAGGGATGCAAGTTGAGCTCTAGAAATACTTTCTTTTCATTTTACTTCGCATCATTCAATGATCCATAGCTTACCATTTGTTTCAACATATTAATTAATTAATTAAATAGTATCAGCTAAGTCGCTGATAATTTTACCTGAAAATTCAACTTCTTTTTGTCTTATGTGCTATGCCTAGGGGTGAGGAATGGAATTTCAAAATCTCAAGGGGTGCTGCATTAGTAAATGGTTAAGAACCACTTAATTTGAGGAAGGTTTTGTCACCATTTATCTTCTCTATTTCAGCAATTATCCAGCTACACTGCAACCATTCGAGCAAAACCAGCTTACCATAAATTTCTTATTGGTACTGGAGGTAGTAAAATTAAGAAGGTAAGTTGTGTGTGTGTGGATATTTATGTGTGTATGTATGTGTGTATGGATATTTGTGTGTGTAATTTGTTCGTGGATGTGTGTATATATATATATATATATATATGTGTGTGTATGTGTTGTATTAAGTATTTATATATTGTGTGTGTTACCGATAGGTTCGTGAAAAAACTGGTGCTAGAGTGATCTTTCCCAATGAACATGACAGTGATCCTGAATTGATCTCAGTTATTGGGAAGAAGGAATCTGTCGAACAAGCCAAAGAGGAACTGGAAAATCTAATCAAAAGTTTGGTTAGTATTCTTTATCTTCTTCTTAAGTCTGATATTATTAACCACCAGCACTACTGCCATTACCACTTCTACTTCTACTACCACAACATCATTACCACCACTTCCATTACTATTACCACCATTACTACTACTATTACTCCTAACACCATCACTACCACCAACACCACACTAATTCCATCTGTATCAATATATATTATATATATATATTTGTAACACCACCATTACCGCAACCAATACCACTCTCACAACCACCACCGCCATCACACTAATTCCATTTGTATCAATATATCTAGCATACTCTGAATGCCTTGCTTCCCTGGGTATGGATACATTAAAGCTCTGACGTCTGGCAGCTGACTTGGTAGACACCAACAAAATTATTAACCATCTTGCCAACAACAACCCAGAGCACCTTTTTGAATTTCATGTGTCTTACACCTGTGGACATGCTTACAAAATCAGAAAACAGTACAGCTGCTATGACTTTCAGAATCATTTTTTTCACACTGAGTTGCTGAAGCATAGAAGAAACTGTCTGCATCAGTTGTTAGAGACACTCCATCCTTCAAAACCTCCATGCTTCCTGAAATTCACCAACACTACACCTGATATTCCCCCTCTATACACACACATGAGTCTGTGTGTGTATCATGCCTCATACACTGTTCACTTTCCTGACATTTTTACATTATTCTATGTACTATACATGCACCTTTGATGAATTGTAGTACACCTGAGCATTGTACATAATAATTTTCATTATTATCATTATTATATATATTATATATTTGTAGGACAACATTGTTGAAGGAGAAGTGAGTGTTGATCCAAAACACCATCGCTATTTTGTAGCCCGCCGAGGCGGTCTTCTGCGGCAAATTGCTGAGGATTATGGCGGTGTCACAGTCAGTTTTCCCCGTAGTGGGGTCAAAAGTGACAGGATCGTTATCAAAGGGGCCAAGGACTGTGTTGAAGGGGCCAAGCGCAAGATTCTTGAAATTGTTGCTGACCTGGTGAGTATTTTGGAGATGGGGATTGGTTTTTATTTTATTTTGTGTGTGTATGTATGTATGTATGTATATATATATATATATATATATATATATATATATATATTTCTGTGTGTGTGTCTATATGTGTGTATATATATATATATATATATTTGAGGGTATATAATATGGTATATATTATGTTTCTTACAATTTTGACTCCTTTTTTTGTTGATTTTCTGCAGGATGCACAAGTTGTTGTCGAGTGCGTGATTGCACAGAAATACCACCGCACCGTGATGGGTGCCAGAGGGCAGAAGGTGCAAGACATTACACGTCAATTCGATGTTGGAATTAAATTTCCAGATCGTCCGGTTAATGGAGGTAAAGAAATACATGTCTCTGTTTGTGGGTGTAGGTGTCTGTCTTTGTGTGTGTCTGTTTGTGTGTGTATCTGTGACTGTGTTTGTCTGTCTCAGTGTGTATATCACTGTGTATCTGTCATTGTTTATTTGTGAGTTTGTCTGTCTGTGTGTATTTGTGTATCTGTATACACCTTTAACTGATCTATTGTACAAACTTATGATCATCATCATATAACGTCCATTTTCCACACTAGCATGGGTAGGACAGGTTGTCCCTTTGGGAGAGATCAGGTTGGTGGACGGTTTGTCACTCATACAATGGTGAGTTTGTTTTGGTTTCTACAATTGGATGCCCTTCCTAACGCCAATCACATTTACAGTGTGTTGAGTGCTTTTTGTCGTGACTCCTACACGACCATTTTACACACACACACACAGATATTTAATCCTCCAACAATCTCCTCTTCTGTTCCAGAGTGTGTCCCTATTGCATACACATACACACACATTGTGTATGTATGTGTATATATATATATATAATGTTACAGTATCATGAGAGAGAATAGAGAGGAAGCGTTATAGAAGGAGACGATACAGATAATTAATTGCCATAAGCAGGTGCTTTAGTGCTCGATGCTTGTGCAGACAGGGTTAAACATTAGAAGCGTTAATATTTAGTGTGCGAATTTAAGCAGAGCAATTATAATCGAAGAAATTGAAGAAAGAGAAGAGACCGTTAAAATATATTTATAAGGAGCTCTTACACATGTTACGCCTAAGTTGGGCTCCTCAGAGGCTCAGAGGAAAGTAAAGGGTTTAATTAGGAACCCTGAATGGGTATGAATACCATTTTAACATCGAAATTCATATCTCGGTGTTAGAGTTAGCTGCTTAAGTTTGTGAACGAAGGGAGGTAATTCAGGTGCTGATTTGGAATTGTCTGCTAAAATTCATTTCCACTATTATAAAATATTTATTTATTCCCCTAAGTCTATTTACTACATGCTAATTTAATAATGCTTTGTCAAGCCAGTTTGCAGAGGCACAGTTAAGGTATGAATGTAAGTGTTCCATAACATTATGGTCAATGAAACTTATGTACAGTCTAAGTTAGTATGAGGCTGCAATTTCAACAGGTTTAAACGCCAAAAAGTGTAAAGGCATAAACGTCAGGCTTTGCACAATCACATGATTATACCCCCATGATTTTTAAATGGTACAATCATCGATCCTGCAGAGATACTCAAGATTTATTCCGTTGGTGTGGAGGAGTATGACGAGGTAATTAGGTCTGGACACATGAAGTGCTACACCCTTGAGGGATGACGGGGGCTGGATAATAGTATTGTTCACAGATGTTTAATTTTTAGCCCACCGTTTTAAGACAAGCCAGGGCGAGGTGTAAAATGCCTTGGTACTATGGTGTATATATATATATATATATATATATATATATATATGTATGTATAATAATAAAATGTGGAGAAGGAGCACACGAGTTGGAATATATATATATATGAAAATAGGGGAAAAAAGACGATTATTAGGAAGAAAAATATTTCCTTTTTATTTTTTTCTCTTTTTTCTGGGTTAGAAAATGTTTAAAACAAAATATTTTACTTCGTGTGAAGTGTTAAGGTATTAGTTAATTTATTTATTAATTAACAATGGCATTTATTTATTTATTTATATATTTAATAATTGTCTATTACCGGTTTCAGCATTTTATGCATTATCAAAGGGGGGAATTTGTATTGGTGTAAAATGTTGATGTTGAACATGTTAAGGAAATGGGGAAGAAAGAATAATGTTATTTACAAACAAGATTTTTGAAGTGGAAAAAATGGGGGTAATGTGGAACATAAGGTAAGTTCCACATTACCCCCCCCCCCCCTTTTTTTTTTCTTTTAAACATTCTCTATCCCAGAAAAAAGAGAAAAAAATAAAAAGGAAAAAAATATTTTTTTCTCCCTATTTTCATATATATATATATGCTGACGATCTGGTTCTTATAGCAGAATCAATAGAGGAGCTAGAGAATAAATTCTGGCTATGGAAACAGCAGTTGGAAGCAAGAGGATTGAGAGTGAACCTAGCTAAGACAAAAGTGTTGATGAGTACAAAAGAGGACAAAATTCTGATTCCGTCAGGGAAATGGCCATGTTCAATATGCAAAAAAGGAACTGGCATAAATTCTATAAAATGCACACAATGCAGATCCTGGGTACACGAGAGATGTAGCGAGATAGCAGGCAAACTAACAGGTAGGGAGAAATACGTATGCAGTAGATGTACAGGGAAATTAGACAGTAGAAGTCGCATTGATAGACATTTTTCAAATGCAGGCGGATGCTATAGAAGTGGTGGATAGCTTCCAGTACCTAGATCAGATTAGCATGGGAGGGGGGTGTTCCGAGGCCATAGTATCTAGAATAAGGATGGGTTGGAAGAAGTTTAGGGAGCTGCTTCCTCTGCTGACGAAGAAGGGTTTCTCCCTGCATACGAAAGGCTGGTTATATGATGCCTGTGTGAGGAGTGCGATGCTGCATGGTAGTGAGACATGGGCAGCAACTGCAGAGGATATGCGATGGCTGGAGAGAAATAAGGCAAGCATGCTCCATTGGATGTGCAGTGTAAATGTGCGTGAACGACCCAGCATGAATGTGTTGAGAGAGAAACTGACTGAGTGGGATAGAATGTAGTGTGCGAGAGAGGAGACTGAGGTGGTATGGACATGTGATGCGTATGAAGGATGACCGATGGGTGAAGAAGTGCCAGGAAATGCCAGTTGAAGGAAGACGTGGTAGAGGTAGACCACGAAAAACATGGGCGGAGGTGGTGAGAACAGACGTCAGATCGCTGAAGCTCACAGTGGAGATGACGAAGGACCGTGACAAGTGGAGAGATGCTGTACTGAATAAGACCCGTCCCACCCTTGCAAGCAGGGAAGAGCGGACGTAAAATGATGATGATGATATATATATGGAAATCTTTTCATATTACTATTTTCTTTGCTTCTTGCATTATTTAAATATACCGCGACTCTGTCACATTTCCTCCACTATACTCTTCTTAGTTGCATCTTCTTCTCACATGTTGATTTCTCTCTCACCCCAGTACCTTCATCGTGCTCAATCTCAAATCTTTTCTCCGCCAGCTCTATTCCATTCTCAAACACTACCCCCCTCCTATTTTTTTCTATAAACATTTGCCCATCCCTTCAAGCTTTCTGATTTCTTATTCTTTCTTCTGATAAAGGACTAGCGTCCAAATCGTTAAGACCCTCTTTCTGCTATTACAAGCATTAAACTAATATATCCCTTACATATACTGTACCGATTGTGTTATTTCTGTTTACCTTTTACATATATATATATATATATATATATCTACATACATACATATAACAATTTGTGGCTCCTCTTCTGTTCCCCCAGAGCGCGTCACTATTACCCCTCCTGAAGAAGATGCAGCTACTGCTATCACCAATGGAGATGTGATTCCGAATGCGGAAACTTCTCTGGACTCTGGCACTAACAAAACCGACGTAATTCTCATCACAGGCAAACCAGAAAACTGTGAAGAGGCTAAAAAAGCATTACAGGTCAGTGTTAATATTTACCTACTTCTTTATATATATGTATATATATATATATATATATATATATATATTATACAACGGCCTTACGTCTTTGAAATACATATAACAAAATAAATAGGGATGTACAAATGAAACCGTCTTTCTTTATTATTATGTGTATATATATATATATATATCATCATCATCTTCGTTTAACGTCCATTTTCCACGCTAGCATGGGTTAGACGGGAGTTGTCCAACTTGAGACAAGGCTGGTCGGGTGACCGTGTCTCGCTCATATAGGACTATGTGGCAGGTTTTCTACGGCTGGATGCCCTTCCTATATATATATATATATATAGAGAGAGAGAGAGAGAGAGAGAGAGAGAGAGAGAGAATTACTGTCTGTCATATTTTTTACCATAGGTATTAAGAAACACTGATCGGTAATGTGTGTGTGTGTGTGTGTAAAGAGGTAAATACATGTATATATATATATATATATATATACATGTATTTACCTCTTTACACACACACACATTAAATATCAGTGTTTCTTAATACCTACATATATATATATATATATATATATATATATATATATATATATATGTAGTAATAATAATTACAAAGACCAGCCCAAAGAGGGCTCGATAACGATTATATATATATATATATATATATAAGTATATACAAATCCGTAGAAAAAACTTTAATCTAAATTAGTAATATATATATATATAAATAAACACACAATGCTGGTCAGTGTGTGTGTGTCTATATATATATATATATATACACACACACATGCATATGTGTTAATACCTCTCTATTTATATCTATGTCTTCATCTGTCCACTACATCTTTAATATATGACTTATTTTCCATTTTCTTCCTCCACTGTAGGCATTGGTCCCCATTACTTTAGAGGTGGAAGTTCCATTTGAGTTCCACCGTTTCATTATTGGACAAAAAGGTAAAGATGTTCGTAAGATGATGGAGAACCACGAAGTAAGCATTACTGTTCCACCACCTGAAGACAAGAGCAACATTATTAAAGTTACAGGACCTCCAAACAATGTCCATGGGGCTAAACAGGCTCTGGAAGAGAGGTGCACGGCTTTGGAGAGTGAGAAACAGGACAGAGTATGTTGTACCTCTCTCTCTATCTTTTTATCTTCTCTCTTTCTCTCTGTATTATCTCTTTTGTTTTCTTGTCATCACCCCACCTCCAACCATTTCTTTGTTGCTGATGAGTCTGTCTTGTTTCTGTTTACACACAGACAGATACATGCATACATACGCACATATACATAATGGTAACGCATGAAGACGTTCTCTTGATATGAGCAAAATGTATGCAAGAGTAATGTAAATGCTAAAGGTTTTAAAAAGATCACGATAGTCTCTAGCTATTTTCTGAGTTGCTGTGGGTCTATTACCCCAATTCTTCTGGTCCCCACCAGAATTACTGTCTGTCATATTTTTTGCCATATCTCATTAATTCTGCTTCACTTTTCAGCTGTTGCGTAGTTATAAACTCGAGGTTGAAGTGGACTCTCAATACCACCCAAAGATTATCGGCAGAAAAGGAGCTGTTATTACTAAAATACGTTCAGATCATGATGTTAACATTCAGTTCCCTGAACGAAGTGAAGCTCAGAATATTATCACCATAACAGGATACGAAAACAACGCCAACCTGGCTAAAAAGGCAATTCTTGAAATTGTCCACGAGCTGGTAAATATCTCTTTATGTCTCAAACTTCCAAAAAACTGAAGAATTATGAAATTTATAGAAAATGTAGGCAAGTTAGATGTAGGAAGTAGCTGTAAACACAGTCTGTAGCTTGTAGTAAGAAACTCTAAGAAGAGCTGAACTTCGGAAAAGAAACCCACTCTACTCAAGCGAGTGTTTTGGCCCTTAACTTCTTACTCTAAAAGGGATGGGCCACATCCAAGACATAAATAATAGTTTAGAAAATCGGGTGAAATACCCCTATGTATGAGATAAAGTGGTGACTCTCTCCCCAATTTTCTATTGAGAAATATCAATTTGTTGATGCAGAAGTAAATATTTAAAAAGAATTATGACCAAATATTGCCTTTAGAAAATGAAAAAAACATCACGGTAATAAGTGAGGGCATTCTCTTGAGATGAGCAAAATGTATGCAAGGAGAATTATATCATTAGGTGAAGTGGAGTATATATGTATGTATGTATATGTGTATATATATGTATTTTTATGACATTTACGTTTGTGTCTGAATAAATCTATTTTATATTCCAGGAGGACATGACAAGTATCTCTGTGAAAATCGATCCTCGTGTACATCCACGGATAATTGGTGCAAAAGGACGTAATGTGAAACGCCTGATGGATGACTACAAAGTGGACATCAAGTTTCCCCGCCCAGAGTCTGACGAGCCAGATGTGATCACCATCACAGGGGCTGAAGAAGATTGTTTAGATTGCCGAGAATATCTTATGGGTTTTGAAGAGGAATATGTAAGTAAAATCACTGTAACTCTGTTTATAAATCTTTCGATATATACATACATACATACAGGCCTATATATATAATGTGTATGTATGTATATATACCGCTGTGTGTGTGTGTGTGTGTATATATATATATATATATACACACACACAAATGTCTATACTTATATGTAATCGAAACTATATTGTTGTTGTTGTTTGCTACACACCTTCAAATATATAGAGTGTGTGTATATATATATAATTGAAGAAAGGGAAGCAGACCGTTAAAATATATTTATAAAGAGTTCTTACACATGTTATGCCCAAGCTGGGCTCAGAGGGAAGTAAAGGGTTTAATTAGGAACCCTGAATGGGTATGAATACGATTTTAACATCGAAATTCATATCTCGGTGTTAGAGTTATCTGCTTAAGTTTGTGAACAAAGGGAGGTAATTCCGGTTCTGATTTGGAATTGTCTGCTAAAATTCATTTCCACTATTATAAAATATTCATTTATTCCCCTAAGTCTATTTACTACATGCTAATTTAATAATGCTTTGTCAAGCCAGTTTGCAGAGGCACAGTTAAGGTATGAATGTGAGTGTTCCATAACATTATGGTCAATGAAACTTATGTACAGTCTAAGTTAGTATGAGGCTGCAATTTCAACAGGTTTAAACGCCAAAAAGTGTAAAGGCATAAACGTCAGGCTTTGCACAATCACATGATTATACCCCCATGATGTTTAAATGGTACAATCATCGATCCTGCAGAGATACTCAAGATTTATTCCATTGGTGTGCAGGAATACGACAGTGCTTCTTTTTCTTCAATTTCTTCGATTATAATTGATCTGCTTAAATTCACACACTAAATATTAACGCTTCAAATGTTTAACCCTGTCTGCACAAGCATCGAGCACTAAAGCAATTAATTATCTGTATCGTCTCCTTCTATAACGCTTCCTCTCTCTATTCTCTCTCACGATACTGTAACATTCTATTATATACACACACACAAATGTCTACACTTATATGTAATCAAAACTATATTGTTGTTGTTTGCTACACACCTTCAAATATAGACTGTGTGTGTATATATATATATAGGCTGCAAAATCGTGTTCGAGCATTGCCATCACCTGATAAAATGCAAAAAATGTGAGGCATGAATGTGGCTCTTTAAACCACCCAAAGACTTGCACCCTCTGGCACACATATATATATATATATATATATATATATATATATATATATATATCAAAATATAATATAGTTAGAAACTCACAATAAAACCCCTAAGATCAAGGGAGCTGAAGGAAGAGAGACCGAGTTCATATATCATAGCAATGAGAGAAGGCACAATGAATTGTCTGATAATAGGGAATTTTAGCCCCTATTCATCATCATCATCATCATCATCATCATTTTACGTCCGCTTTTCCCTGCTTGCAAGGGTAGGACGGGTCTTATTCAGTACAGCATCTCTCCACTCGTCACGGACTTTTGTCATCTCCACCCTGAGCTTCAACGATCTGAGGTCTGTTCTCACCACCTCCGCCCATGTTTTTCGTGGTCTACCTCTACCACGTCTTCCTTCAACTGGCATTTCCTGGCACTTCTTCACCCATCGGTCATCGTCCATGCGCATCACATGTCCATACCACCTCAGTCTCCTCTCCCGTACACTACATTCTATCCCTCTCAGACACAGTTTCTCTCAACACATTCATGCTGGGTCGTTCACGCACATTTACACTGCACATCCAACAAAGCATGCTTGCCCCATTTCTCTCCAGCCGTCGCATATCTTCTGCGGTAGCTGCCCATGTCTCACTACCATGCAGCATCGCGCTCCTCACACAGGCATCATACAACCGGCCTTTCGTACGCAGGGAGAAACCCTTCTTTGTCAACAGAGGAAGCAGCTCCCTAAACTTCTTCCAACCCGTCCTTATTCTAGATACTATGGCCTCGGAACACCCCCTCCCATGCTAATCTGATCTCTTAGGTACCGGAAGCTATCCACCACTTCTATAGCGCCCTCCTGCATTTGAAAAATGTGTCTATCAATGCGACTTCTACTGTCTAATTTCCCTGTACATCTACTGCATACATATTTCTCCCGACCTGTTAGTTTGCCTGCTATCCCGCTACATCTCTTGTGTACCCAGGATCTGCATTGTGTGCATTATATTATCTGACATAATTTATGTGCCTTCTCTTATTGCTATGATGATGATCATCATCATTTTACGTCCGCTTTTCCCTGCTTGCTAGGGTGGGACGGGTCTTATTCAGCACAGCATCTCTCCACTTGTCACGATCCTTCGTCATCTCTGCCATGAGCTTCAGTGATCTGAGGTCTGTTCTCACCACCTCCGCCCATGTATATATATATGATATAAATATATATACACATATATATGCACACACACATATATATATATATACACATATAATATATATATATATACACATACACACAAGTCTACACTAATATGTGATCTAAACTATATTGATGTTGTTCACCCCTGCACAGCTTCAAGATATAATTGACCAGGAATACCTGAAAGAACTCCACGAACCACCCAGCCGATCAGATGTTAATGGGGCTCCGAAAGAATCTAAAGGGTTCTTTGTGAAAGACGCCCCATGGGATAAAGTCCCTGACACAAACAGTACTGATGAGTTCCCATCCTTCGGGACTGCTGTACCTCTGCCGAAACCCTCCCAGGCTTGGGGACCACTCAAGCGAAAATAAAGTACATGTTTATGTTTTCACTTTTTTTCTTTTTCTTCCTTCTTTTCTATTATTGTTTTTTTTGTTTTTTTTTTAAATGCTAAAACAAGAGAAAAATATATAAATTTTTTTTACCCCCCCAAAACATAACGAACACTTAATTACTGTTAATGAAGTTTGTTCGATTGTTTTTTTTTTGTTTTTTTTTTAAAATTATATATTATATAATCTGGTTGTACTCCAGAATATATATATATAATTTTTTTTGTTTTGTTTTGTTTTAAATGTATTATTTCTGTTACCATTAGTTACATTCTTAGGAGAGGTGGGCGTGGGGGGAAGGGCAATTTTTATTTTATTTTATATTTTGATTTTTAATTTGAATATTTTTTTTTGGCAGGAGAGGGAGGGGCATTAGCTAATACTCCTCCTCTTCCTCCTCACATCATCTGATAGTTATTTAGGGGGTCCCAGCCTCTCTAACCCTTTTTTGCTCTATTTACATAACTTCTGCCTATCCTTAAACTGGAATACCCTTTAAACCTTACATTATATATATATATATATATATATATATATATGTAGATATATATACATGTGTGTAGTTACACATACACACATGTATATGTATGTATATATATTTATATATATTTATGTGTATATATATGTATTCAGATGTGCACACATGTGCATATATTTGTGTTTGTGTATGTATATATATATATATATATATATATATTATATATATATATACACACACATATATATAAACATACACATGTCTAGTTATGTTTGTTTAATTATATTGGTGGTTTTCTGTTCTTTTTCTTTTTCTGTCTCCTCCTCCATGGAAAAATAACAACAACAACACAGCAAACATTTAATTGAACTTGTTGCAGGAGTTTAGCTCACTTTTTGTTACCAGTCTCACTCTCCTTATGTACTCCTTCTGTATCTTTTCCTTCATACTTGCATGCTGGATTTTACCCCCTTCATTAACTCCAAGATATTTGTAGAACTCTTCATTGTTAAGTTCCTTTATGGTAGTTTGTTGGTCCATGACAATATCTTTATGGTTAGAGAGCTTTTGCATACATGTCCAGTCCAAATTCCATATGGATATTGTTTCACTGTGTGCAGTAAACCTTCCAGCTGCCCATCATTGTTTCCAAATAGCTTGATATCATCCATATAAAGAAGGTGACTGTAGTGCCTGTTGTCTATTTTATATCCATAGCCTGACCTCCACAGTAACTGACTTAACGAAGCAAGTGACATACAGCAAAGGGGACAATGAGTTGCTTTGGGATATTCTACGATTAATCTTGATCTGTCTAGATTCCATTGTTCCATTGTGGTGTTGGACCATCAGAGTTTTCCAGTCTGTCATCATTGCCTTCAGGAAAGTTGTGATCTCAGGTGCTATGTGATACATTTCTAGTGTCTTTATGATCCATGAATGAGGTATGCTGTCGAATACCTTCTTGTAGTCTATCCAGGTGATTGACAGGTTTTTCTTTTTCTGTTTGCAGTTTTCCGTTATGAGTATATTAATCAATAGCTGATCTTTGCACCCATAACTCTCTTGTTTACAGCCTTTTTGTTCAGGTGGCACTAGATCTCCACAGATGAGGTTATTGTAGACCCTGTTGGTAATCACTGATGTGAAGGCTTTGTACATCATTGGGAGATATGTAATTGGTCTGTAGTTTGGGGGATTTTCTGTGCATTCATTCTTTGGTAGAAGATATGTTATGCCAGTTGTCAACCACTTTGCGACCTCTCTTGGGTTTGCTACAATCTTAGGAATTCAGCAGCCAAGGCTTCATGGAGCACATCCACATGTTTCAGCCAGAAATTCTGCACACCATCTTATTATTATTATTAGCCTTTCATTTCTGTTAAGTTTGTGTTTTTAGGAGTGTGGTAGGGTGGAGCTGGGGGTAGGGTGATGGGTTTAATGATACCCTCCACACGCGCACACAACCACACTCATAACCTCTCCTATTGTCTCCATAAGAAATTGTTGTTGTGACTGTTATTTTTTGGTGGTGTTGATACAGACATTGGAGGGGGTGGGTGGAGAGTTTTAAAGTGATATCTCCCCCCCCCCCTCCGTTTCAACTTTCAGATGATGTCTAGAGCAAATAAGATAGATACCAGTTATATATTGGAGGCGGGACAGGGTTGATTTTTATTGACTAACCTTTCTACCCCCAAAGTTTTAGCTTTGTGCCTCTTAGAAATCATTATTATTATTATTATTAGCCTTTCATCCTTATGGAGTTGATAAGATAAAGTACCTGTAACACACTGGGGTTGATTTAAGTGATTTTTCCCTTCCCTTCAAATTACTGGTCTTGTGCCAAAAGTAGAAAGAATTATTATTATTATTAAGGGTGGCGGATTGGCTGTAATCAGTAGAGGGTCAGACAACCTACTTTGTGGCATAGTTATGGCCCTTTACATTCTGAGTTCAAATCCTGTTAGTTTTGCCTTTCATCCTTACAGGGTCGATAAAATAAAGTACCAGTAATGTACTGGGGTCAATTAAATCGACCCCCCTACCCCACCCCCTCCAAAAAAAAAATTGCTGGCCTTGTGCCTAAATCAGAAACCATTATTATCATTATTGGTATGTGGGGCAGGGTTAAGGTGTAACTTCTTTAGTGAACCAGATTTACTTGGTTTGAGCCTGGCATGAACACCACAGAATCACATCATGTGACTTTGTAAAAAAAAAAAAATGGCTACTGTTACTGTTGTTGTTGTTGTTGTTGTTGTTACTACTGTTGTTGTTGTTAATGGAATTGTTGAGGTTTCCAAGATAGAAGAAAGACTGTGGTTCTAAGTGTTTTGTCAGGTACTCAAGACCAGCCAACGTTGGGTTTTTCACCCTCTGTTGATTACACCCACCCCACCTCACCTTCCGAATCTCCTTTAACTCCACCCACACCTCCAACAAAAAATAAGGACCTTGTACTTAAGGAAGGGATTACCTCCATAAAAAATATACATATACACATGTATGTGTGTATGCATGTATGTATGTACATATGTATATATACATATATATGTGTGTGTGTGTGTGTGTGTATATATATATATATATATATATATATATATATATATATAAAGTTTAATATACCAAAGTTTCACTTAAATGTTTTTAATGATTATCAACTGTTATGTACATTTCACAGGTGATTGGTCCTTGTGGATGTTATAGACCTGACCCTAGTATTGATCTGTTTTTAGTTGAAGCACCATATCTGATGACCAGATTGATACTGTAACATCCATATGGACCTTGAGCCAATCATCTGTGAAACATGTGTAATGGTTGATAATCAATAAAAACATTTATGTGAAACTTTGTTGTTAAACTTAATATTTACACTCTGCTTTAGCATAACATGATAATACTGGTACCACCTCTAGTAATTTACAAATCAATCCACAGAACTCTGGTGGCTGTCGAAAAAAGCCAAAACAATGTTTGTTTCAACAATGATTTTTAAAAAAAATGTCCAAATTTTTAAGAAGAAAAAAAATGTAATTAAAAATAGCAAATAAACAATAAAATAAATTCCTTGATTTGTTAGAAAGTTACAAGTTATTGTTTTATATTGTTGAGGGAATAGAAACTCCAGTGGCTTAACCCTCTAGCATTTAAACCGGCTGTAACCGGCTGCTGATACTGATGTTAAGTCGGTTGTTATATCCAGCCAGAATTCTCTCACCTCTTTCTGTTCAAACCAGCCATAACTGGCCACTCATACCAACATTAAGCTATTGTTTTCAAAATAAATAACATCAAAATCTCGTAGATTAGATATTATGTGAGATAAAGCCTGTACCATGAAAATACAATAATATATATAGAGTAATGTAAATGTTATGAGATATTATGACGTAAAGCCTTTACTGTGAAAATACAATAGTATATATAGAGTATTGTAAATAGAAAAGGGTTAAATAGAAAAATTAATGTTAACCCTGATGGGATTTCACTTTAATGATGTTGATAGTAATAATGCTTTCTTTATTAGCCACACAGGGCTCACATTAATGAGACATTAAAGACAGTACAGGATGAATAATAATAGTGTTAATTTGACCATGTTGATAATGAGTAATAATAATTTAATGATGTTAATAATAATGATGATGATAATTTCTCTTTTTCTATTTTGCCACAAGGATGACACACACAGACATTACAATATAATACAAATTAAATTCAAAAGGGGAGGTAGTTATATATATATATATATATATATATATATATATATATATATTCATATGTGTATGTATCTATATCTATCTATATATATATATATATATATATATATATATTCATGTGTGTATGTATCTATATCTATCTATATATATATATATATATATATATATATATATATATATTCATGTGTGTATGTATCTATATATATATAATTTTAAAAGCTAAAATAATTGATGGAAAGCTACATTTTCCTATCATGGGCCTCCCTTCCCAAATTAAAACTTCAATAATAATAATAATGATAATATAACGATTGATATTGAAAAATACTTCTACAAAAAATAACGAAACTCTATTACGACAGGGGTGAATCCTATTTGTTTCTGTCCCAAATTGTTCGTTAAAACTCTTATTTTTTAATTTTTTTTTTTGTTTCCAAAAAAAAAAGGAAAAAAGAAAAAAGCCCAAACAGTCAAACAGTTCGTTAACGACCAAAATTGAAATAATTAATAAAGAAATATTTAAAAAAAAATAAAAATAATAAAACCTGAATCCTTTGTTTTGGTTAGATTTACTTTTATTTTCTATATTTTGTTTTTGTTTTACATTTTAATTTGACTTTGTTTATAGTGGAATGGGTTAGCAGTAATTGGTAGAGTATCGGACAATGTGCTTTGTGGCATATGTAGTTACCTCCCTTTGTGTTCCAAGTTCAAATCCCGCCAAGGTTAGCTTTGATCTTTTATCCTTGGGGGAATGGATCGATAAAATAAAGTACCAGTAATGCACTGGGGATCGATTTAAACAACTTTCCCTCTTCCTTGTGCCTCAGTATTTAACTGGTACTTTATTATAATCAATCCCAGTATTTAATTGGTACTTCACTATATCAACTTCAGTATTTAACTGGTACTTTATTTTATCAACCCTGGAAAGATTAAAATGAAAGTTGACCTCGGCAGAATTTGAACTCAAAATGTAGAAAGGCGTAACTGAACACGCGTTTTGTCCTATGCTCTATCGATTCTGCCAATCACACCACCTTTAAGTAAATATAAACATACTTCTTTGGGCCTTCAACTCTTGATGGAGATTTTGGGAGGGTAGGGTGTGGGTGAGAGGGTGTTTCTGTCATGTTATATACAATGTCTTGGACATTGTAAACATGGTGGTTGTGGTGACTGATGGAAGGGGAGGTGGGGGCTAACTAATTTTAGGTCTGACTTCTTACTGGGTGAAAGTTAGAGAGAGTGGGGGGGGGGTTGGAGTGGAAGATGAATCGATTCCAGTACTTGACTGTTTGTTACCTTATTGATTGGTCCCTGGATAAAAAAAAAAGTAAAAAACGCTGACCTCGGTAAGATTTGAACTCGAGTATCTAGGGACGCCCACCCCTCCCCTTTGCCCACTTGGAAGTCGATATTTTTAATGTTTTAAACTAATCAGACCCTATGACCATTCTGTGATGATAGTTCGTTAAGACATTTTAATTAGGGCTAAAATCAATCAATTAGACCAATATTTCAGAATTAGGGAATAAAGATGATGTAAGGTCAATAAATTATTGATCTGATTTGTTCGATTGATTTTTTTTGTGGTTTATTTTTAAATTTCTTTTTTTTTCTATAGAAAAGGTTCCACTCTAGATAGAGAAAAAAAAACTAAATCTAGGGGGCTAACATGTCCCCTAGATTTCTAGGTTGGTTGATAATACCTTCCTGTAACTTGTGAAAGAATGAGGAGTAAATATTGAGGTGGTGGTGGAGTAGTAAGGGGGGGGTATCTGTAAACGTGGTGGTAATAGAGGATAAGTGAATATATATTGGTGGTGTGTAAACATAAGGGTGTTGTGATGGGGTATCTAAGCAGATATAAAGGTGGTGGTGATGATAGTAGTGCTGGTGTGGCTATCTAAACATATATGTGGTGGTGGTGTAGTATGTAATCTCAGGCACAGCAGCTGATGTATTTCAGTTTGCATGTAGCAAGATAATACTCCTTTCTCCCTATTTTTCTGTCCCTCTTTCTATCTCTCTATCTCCCTCCCCCTATATCTCTTTCTCTCTACAGATTTATGGTAGCTATGTATTCCACAAAAACTAAAATAAAATGAAATAAAATTCTACCAAAAGACAAATTAAACAAACATCTTGAAATGTTATTTTTTTTTTTTTTCAAAATATTCTCCTTTAAAAAACAAAAAATACGAAACTGTAAAATAAAACAAAATTTTGATGATAAAAAAAATATCATTTGAAAAAAATAAAAAATTGCGATAAATGAAATAAAAATGATATATTTGAAAGGAAGAAAAGTGTGAGAAACAACCACATGAAATAAAGATATAATATATTCTAATGTCTTGTCTTGTCTTTCTTTATATCATCATCACCATTTTTACATCCGTTCTTCCATGCTAGCATGGGTCAGATGGGTTGTCCTCTTGTAGGCAGTGACCGGTCGGCTGACCTTGTCTTGCTCATATAGAAATTGATTCTGGCTTGATTTCTACAGCTGGATGCCCTTCCTAACACCAACCTAATTTATAGTGAGTGCAGGGTGCTTTTTTTTTTTTTTTTTTTTTTTTTTGTGGCGCCTACAAGTCCACTTTACAGTGTGGGCTGGGTGCTTTTTGTTTTGCAGTGGTATGATAGGGACCTCAGTCCTATCATCTCATTTCTACAGCTGAGTAAACTGGAACAATGTGAAATAAAGTGTCTTGCTCAAGGAAACAACACATCACCCAGTCCGAGAATTGAACTCACAACCTTTCGATTGCAAGCCCAATGCTCTAACCATGTGCCTTTATATATATATATATATATTTTCATATATATTCATATTCTAATGTGTTCTCTTGTCTTTCTTTATATGTATTTATTTATATATATATACATATATATCAAATTAAAAAAACGGAATTAAAGACTCCTGTTTATCCCCTATAATTTAATGAGCTCAAGCAATAGACTACAGGCTGTTTATAAATCACCATAAACAATTATTACTATTAATATTATTATGTATATATATATATATATATATATATATATACGTAATAGAAAATGTTTAAGACCCCAACGGCAGAGCTCAGGCCATTTCGACGGCTATTTCAGTCCAGAAATAGCTGCCGAAACGTCTTGAACATTTTCCTATTACCCACACTACTACCCTAAGTACTCTGCTGCGTTATGGTCCATCTTGTTTCTTACCACACTTCCTTTATTATATATATAGGTAGGTAGATATGTATATATATATATATATATATATAAATATATATATATATATACATTTGAATAAAAAAGAAAATTTCGCTCTACATGGCTGAATACAATAAATGTAATCTGAGTTTTTTGAATATTAATAATAACATTCTATTTGTTTGTAATTATACAAACACGCCTCAATTTTATAGCCATCTAGTTCTGAAAGTTTGGCAGGTGAACAGTGAGCTGTACTGATGAAGGGTGATACCCAGAAACACTAGTGTCTGCAGTTCTGTTCGCTTGCCAACACAAGAGCAAGAATGAAGTGTTCAGTCTACTGACATGGCTATAAAATTGAGGCTTGTTTGTATAATTACAAACGAATCGAATGATATTAATATTCGAAAAACTCAGATTACATTT
Organism: Eledone cirrhosa; assembly: GCA_964016885.1. Lineage (NCBI taxonomy): Eukaryota > Metazoa > Mollusca > Cephalopoda > Octopoda > Eledonidae > Eledone > Eledone cirrhosa. Next base: position 8,903,825 of record OZ024763.1, read on the forward strand.
ATTATATACATTTGTGTAGATATATACAAATGTATATATATATATTTATAAATCTCTATATATATATAGGTAGATATAGATTTATAAATATAAATGTTCTAGTCTTCTAGAAGCCATTTCTATATTAAATATTGTATATACTCTACTCTTTCCTTGGAATGAGACTTCTAAACATTTAGAAGCCAATTTCTATAATAAATATTGTATATACTATATTATTTCTTTCGAATGAGACAGTTCTAGAGCTTTAGAAGCCATTTCTCCAATAAATAATGTATATACTCTACTATTTCATTCGAATGAGACAGTTCTAGTCCTGTAAAAGCCCTTTCTACATTAAATATTGAATATACTCTACTTTTTTCATAGAATGAGACTCTTCTAGAGCTACTGAAGACATGTATACATGAAATATTGTATATACTCTAAGATTTTCTTCGAATAAGACAGTTGTAGCCCTTTAGAAGCCATTTCTATATGAAATATTGTTTATACTCTACCTTTGAATATGTCAGTTTTAGAATGGTAGAAGGCATTTCAATGTGAAATATTGTATATAGTCCATTATTTTCTTCAAATAAGACAGTTTTAGTCCTGTAGAAGCCATTTCTACACAAAATATTCTATATACTCTACTATTTCCTTCAAATGAGGGAGTTCTCGTCCTCTAGAATCCATTTCTATATGAAATATTCTCAATACTCTACTATTTCCTTCGAATAACACAGTTCTAGCCCTCTACAAACCATTTCTATATGAAATATTATATATACTCTACTATTTCCTTAAAATCAGGCAGTTCTAATCCTCTAGAAGCCATTTCTATATTAAATATTATATACACTCTACTATTTCCTTTGAATAAGATAGTTCAAGCCCTCTAGAAGACATTTGGATATGAAATATTGCATATACTCTACGATTTATAAGCCATTTCAATGTGAAATATTGTAAATACTCTACTATCTCCTTCGAATAAGTCAGTTTCTGTCCTGTAGAAGCCATTTCTACATGAAATATCGAATATAATCTAATATTTCCTTCGAATAAATCATATACTCTACTATTTGCTTCAAATAAGTCTGTTTTAGACCTGTAGAAGCCATTTCTACATGAAATATCGAATATAATCTAATATTTCCTTCGAATAAATCATATACTCTACTATTTGCTTCAAATAAGTCTGTTTTAGACCTGTAGAAGCCATTTCTACATGAAATATTGTATATACTCTACTATTTCGTTCGAATAAGTCAGTTTTAGAACTATAGAAGCCATTTCTATATGAAATATTGCCTATACTCTACTATACTCTACTATTTCCTTCAAAGAAGTCAGTTTTAGACAGGTAGAAGCCATTTCAATGTGAAATATTGCATATACTCTACTATTTCTTTCGAATAGCTCAGTTTTAGACCTGTATAAACCATTTCTACATGAAATATTGTATTTACTCTATTATTTTCTTCAAATAAGATAGTCCGAGCCCTCTAGAAGCCATTTCTATATGAAATATTTCATATATTCTATTTCCTTCGAATAAGTCAGTTTTAGATCTGTAGAAGCCATTTCAATGTGAAATATTGTATATACTCTACTATTTCCTTCGAAGAAGTTAGTTTTAGACAGGTAGAAGCCATTTCTATAGGAAATATTTTATATACTCTAAGATTTCCTTCAAATGAGATAGTTCTAGCACTATAGAAGACATTTCTATATGAAATATTGCATATACTCTACTATTTCCTTCGAATAAGTCAGTTTTAGACCTGTAGAAGCCATTTGAATGTGAAATATTGTATATATATACACTACTATTTCCTACGAATAAGTCAGTTTCTGTCCTGTAGGAGCCATTTCTACATGAAATATCGTATATACTCTAATATTTCCTTCGAATAAGTCAGTTTTAGAACTGATAGTTCTAGCACTCTAGAAGACATTTGTATATGAAATATTGCATATACTCTACTATTTCCTTCGAAGAAGTCAGTTTCAGACATGTAGAAGCCATTTCAATGTGAATTATTGTATATACTCTACTATTTCCTTCGAATGAGATAGTTGTAGTGCTCTAGAAGCCAATTCTATATGAAATAATGCATATAATCTACTATTTACCTCGAATAAGTCAGTTTTAGACCTGTATAAGCTATTTCAATGTGAAATATTGTATATATGCTCTACTATTTCTATGGCTTCTAAATGACTAAAACTCTCTTATTCGAAGGAAATAGTAGAGTATATACAGTATTTAATATATAAATGGCTTCTACAGGTCTGGAACTGTTTCATATATGACTTTCGGAAACAGGCTTAAAACTGTTCGATTTACAAGGAAATAGTAGGGTATATACAGTATTAATATAGAAATGGCTTCTAAATGACTATAACTCTATTATTCGAGGGAAATAGTAGATAATATACACTATTTAATTTAGAAATGGTTTCTACAGGCCAAGAACTGTTGAATTCTGGAGGAAATAGTAGAGTATATACAGTATTTAATATATAAATGGGTTCTACAGGTCTGAAACTGTTTCATTTGAAGGAAATAGTAGTGTATATACAGTATTTAATATAGAAATGGCTTTTAAATGCCTAAATCTCTCTTATTCGAAGGAAATAGTAGAGTATATATAGTATTTAATTTAGAAATGGCATCTACAGGTCTGGAACTGTTTCTTCCAAAGGAAATAGTAGAGTATATACAGTATTTAATAAAGAAATGGCTTCTACAACCCTAAAACTGCTTAATTCGACGGTAATAGTAGAGTATATACAGTATTTAATATAGAAATAGCTTCTATAGGGCTAGAACTGTCTTATTCGAAGGAAATAGTAGAGTATATACAGTATTTAATATAGAAATGGATTCTAAATGACTAAAACTCTATTATTCGAGGGAAATAGTAGATAATATACAGTATTTAATTTAGAAATGGCAGCTACGGGTCTAGAACTGTTTCATTTCAAGGAAATAGTGGAGTATATACAGTATTTAATAAAGAAATGGCTTCTACAGGCCTAGAACTGGGTAATTTGATGGTAATAGTAGAGTATATACTGTATTTAATATAGAAATAGCTTCTACAGGGTTTGAACTCTCTTATTCGAAGGAAATAGTAGAGTATATACAGTATTTAATATATAAATGGCTTCAAAAGGTCTGGAACTGTTTCACTTGAAGGAAATAATAATAATAATAATGAAATATTATGTACAGTGCTCAGGTGCACGACAACTCATCAAAAAGTGTATGTATAGTACATAGGGTAATGTACAAACGTCAGGAAAATGAACAGTGCACGGAAATAATAGTGTATATGCAATATTTAATACAGATATGGCTTCACCAGGACTAAAACTCATTAATATGAGGGGTATTAGTAGTATATACACCATATTTAATATGGAACTGGCTTCTAAATGAAGATATCTATTTAATTCGATAGAAATAGTAGAGTATATCCAATATTTAATACAGAAATGGCTTCTACAAGACTGAAACTCATCAGTATGAGGGGTATTAGTAGTATATATGCCATATTTAATACGGAAATGGCTTCTAAATGCAGAGAACTCATTTATTCGATGGAAATAGTAGTGTATATCCAATATTTAATACACAAATATCTTCTACAGGACTAATACTCATTAATATGAGGGGTATTAATAGATTATATGGCATATGTAATACAGAAATAGCTTCTAAATGACTAGAACTTTTTAATTCAAATCAAATAGTAGTTATATCCAATATTTAATACAGATATGGCTTCTACAAGACTAAAACTCATTAATATGAGGGGTATTAGTAGATTATATGCCAAATTTAATACAGAAATGGGTTCTAAAAGACTAGAACTCTTTATTTCAAATCAAATAGTAGTATATATGCAATATTTAATACAGAAATGGCTTCTACAAGAATAAAACATTAATATGAGGGGTATTAGTACATTATATGGCATATTTAATACAGAAATGTGTTCTAAAAGACGAACTCTTTATTTCGAATCAGATAGTAGTATATATGCAATATTTAATACAGAAATGGCTTCTACAAGAATAAAAATCATTAATATGAGGGGTATTAGTGCATTATATGCCATATTTAATATGGAAATGGCTTCTAAATGCAGGGAACTCATTAATTTGTTGGAAATAATAGTGTATATGCAATATTTAATACAGATATGGCTTCTACAGGACTAAAACTCATTAATATGAGGGGTATTATTAGTATATATGCCATATTTAATACGGAAATGGCTTCTAAATGCAGAGAACTCATTTATTCGATGGAAATAGTAGTGTATATCCAATATTTAATACAGAAATGGCTTCTACAGGATTAATACTCATTAATATGAGGGGTATTATTAGATTATATGGCATATGTAATACAGAAATAGCTTCTAAAGGACTAGAACTCTTTAATTTGAATCAAATAGTAGTATATATGCCATATTTAATACGGAAATGGCTTCTAAATGAAGATATCTATTTAATTCGATGGAAATACTAGAGTATATCCAATATTTAATACAGAAATGGCTTCTATAAGACTAAAACTCATCAATATGAGGGGTATTAGTACATTATATGGCATACAGGACTAAAACAGCATCATAATGGCTAAAACACTATCATAAATGAGGAAAATGACTCTAAAATGGCTAAAACACTATCACAAATGAGGAAAATGACACTAAAATGGCTAAAACAGCATCATAATGGCTAAAATACTATCATAAATAAGGAAAATGACACTAAAATGGCTAAAACAGCATTATAAATGACGCTTAAATGACTAAAACGGCATCATAAATGAGTAAAATGACTCTAAAAGGGCTAAAACGGCATCATAAATGACTAAAATAACACCAAAATGGCTTAAACGGCATCATAAATGAGTAAAACGACTCAGAAATGGCTAAAACGGCATCATAAATGACGAAAATGACTCAGAAAGGGCTAGAACGGCATCGTAAATGACTAAATCGACTCAAAAATGTCAAAGGTCATCATAAAAGACAAAAATGACTCTAAGTTGGCTAACATTTCATTATAAATGACTAAAATGACTCTAAAAGGGCTAAAACGGCATCGTAGATGACGAAAATGACACTAGAATAACTAAAACGGCATCATAAAAGATTAAAATGACTCTAAAATAGCTATAATGGCTAAAACAGCATCATGAATGAGGAAATTGACTGTAAAATGGCTAAAACAGCATCATGAATGACGAAAATGGCTAAAACAGCATCATAATGGTTAAACACAATCATAAATGAGGAAAATGACTCTACAATGGCTAAAACAGCATCATAAATGACGAAAATGACTCTAAAAGGGCTAAAACAGCATTATATATGACTAAAGCGAATCTGAAAACTCTAAATGACTAAAACGACTCTAAAATAGCTAAAACAGCATCATAGATGAGGAAAATGACACTAGAATGACTAAAACGGCCTCATGAATGACGAAAATGATTATAAAATAGCTAAAACCGCATCATAATGCCTAAAACACTATCACAAATGATTAAACCGACTCAAAAATGTCTAAAACGGCATCATAAAATAGAAAATTGACTCTAAATTGGCTAAAATTGCATTATAAATGACTAAAATGACTCTAAAAGGGCTAAAACGGCATCGTAGGTGACAAAAATGACACTAGAATGACTAAAATGGCATCATAAATGACTAAAATGACTCTAAAATAGCTAAAACGAAATCATAATGGCTAAAACATTATCATAAATGGGGAAAATCACTGTAACATGGCTAAAACAACATCATAAATGACGCTTAAATGACTAAAACGGCATCATAAATGAGTAAAATGACTCTAAAAGGGCTAAAACGGCATCACAAATGACTGAAACGACTCAAAAATGTCTAAAACGTTATCATGAATGACGAAAATGACACTACAATGGCTAAAACAGCATCATAAATGACTAAAATTACTCTAAAAGGGCTAAAACGGCATTATATATGACTAAAACGACTCTGAAAACGCTAAAACAGCGTCATAAACAACCAAAATGATTCTTAAATGGCTAAAACGGCATCATAAATGACTAAAATGACTCTGAAATAGCTAAAACAACATCATGAATGACTCAAATGACTCTAAAATGTCTAAAGCGGCATCATAAATGACGAAAATGACTCTAAAATGGCTAAAACAGCAACATAATGGCTAAAACACTATCATAAATGAGGAAAATGACTCTAAAATGGCTAAAACAGCATCATAAATGACTAAAACGACTCAAAATTGTGTAAAACAGCATCATAATGGCTAAAACATTATAATAAACGAGGAAAATGACTCTATAAATGCTAAAACAGCATCATAAATGACGAAAATGATTCTAAAAGGGCTAAAACGGCATTATATATGACTAAAACTACTCTGAAAACGATAAACAGCGTCATAAACTACCAAACTGATTCTTAAATGAATAAAACGGCATCATAAATGAGTAGAATGACTCTAAAATGGCTAAAACGGCATCATAAATGACGAAAATGACTCAAAAAGTGCTAAAACGGCATTGTAAATGACTCACAAATGTCTAAAACGACATCATATATGAGTAAAATGATCCTAAAAGGGCTAGAACGGCATCATAAATGACTAAAATGACTCTAAATTAGCTAAAACAGCATCATAAATGACGAAAGTGATACAAGAATGACTAAAACGGTAACATAAATGATTAAAATGACTCTAAAATAGCTAAAACGGCATCATAATGCCTAAAACACTATCACAAATGAGGAAAATGACTATAAAATGGCTATAACAGCATCATAATGGCTAAAACACTATCATAAATGAGGAAAATGACTCTAAAATGGCTAAAACCGCATCATAAATAACGAAAATGACACTACAATGGCTAAAACAGCATCATAATGGCTATAATACAATAATAAATGAGGAAAATGACTCTAAAATAGCTAAAACAGCATCATAAATGACGCTTAAATGACTAAAACGGCATTATAAATGAGTACAATGACACTAAAATGGCTAAAACAGCATCATAAATGACGTAAATGACGCTTAAATGGTTAAATCTGCATCATAAATGACTAAAACGACTCTAAAATAGCTAAAACAGCATCATAGATGAGGAAAATGACACTAGAATGACTAAAACGGCATCATGAATGACTAAAATGATTATAAAATAGCTAAAACGGCATCATAATGCCTAAAACACTATCACAAATGAGGAAAATGACTCTAAAATGGCTAAAACAGCATCACAAATGATTAAAACGACTCAAAATTGTCTAAAACGGCATCATAAAAGACAAAAATGACTCTGAATTGGCTAAAATTTCATTATGAATGACTAAAATAACTCTAAAAGGGCTAAAACGGCATCGGAGGTGACGAAAATGACACTAGAAGGTCTAAAACGGCCTCATAAATGACTAAAATGACTCAAAAATAGCTAAAACGGCATCATAATGGCGAAAACACTATCACAAATGAGGAAAATGACTCTAAAATGGCTATAACATCATCATAATGGCTAAAACAGTATCATAAAAGACGAAAATGACTCTAAAATGGTTAAAACAGCATCATAAATGACGAAAGTGACTCAAAAAGTGCTAAAACGGCATCGTAAATGACTCAAACTACTCACAAATGTCTAAAACGACATCATATATGAGTAAAATGACCCTAAAAGGGCTAGAACGGCATCATAAATGACTAAAACGACTCTATATTAGCTAAAACAGCATCATAGATGAGGAAAATGATTCTAAAAGGGCTAAAACGGCATTATATATGACTAAAACTACTCTGAAAACGCTAAAACAGCGTCCTAAACTACCAAAATGATTCTTAAATGACTAAAACAGCATCGTAAATGAGTAGAATGACTCTAAAATGGCTAAATCGCATCATAAATGACGAAAATGACGCTTAAATGACTAAAACGCCATCATCAATTAGTAATATGACACTAAAAAGGGCTAAAACGGCATCGTAAATGACTAAATCGACTCAAAAATGTCTAAAACGTCATCATGAAAGACAAAAATGACTCTAAATTGGCTAACATTTCATTACAAATGACTAAAATGACTCTAAAAGGGCTAAAACGGCATCGTAGATGACGAAAATGACACTAGAATGACTAAAACGGCATCATAAAAGATTAAAATGACTCTAAAATAGCTATAATGGCTAAAACAGCATCATGAATGAGGAAATTGACCGTAAAATGTCTAAAACAGCATCATGAATGACGAAAATGACTCTAAAATGGCTAAAACAGCATCATAATGGTTAAACACAATCATAAATGAGGAAAATGACTCTACAATGGCTAAAACAGCATCATAAATGACTCTAAAAGGGCTAAAACAGCATTATATATGACTAAAACAAATCTGAAAACTTTAAATGACTAAAACGACTCTAAAATAGCTAAAACAGCATTATAGATGAGGAAAATGACACTAGAATGACTAAAACGGCCTCATGAATGACGAAAATGATTATAAAAAAGCTAAAACCGCATCATAATGCCTAAAACACTATCACAAATGATTAAAGCGACTCAAAAATGTAGAAAACGGCATCGTAAAATACAAAATTGACTCTAAATTGGCTAAAACAGCATCATGAATGACGAAAATTACTCTAAAAGGGCTAAAACGGCATTATATATGACTAAAACGACTCTAAAATAGCTAAATCAGCATCATAGATGAGGAAAATGACACTAAAATGACTAAAACGGCACCATGAATGAGTAAAATGACTTTAAAATAGCTAAAACGGCATCATTATTCCTAAAACACTATCATAAATGACGAAAATGACTCTAAAATGGTTAAAACAGCATCATAAATGACGAAAATGACTCGAAAATGGCTAAAACAGCATCATAATGGCTAAAACATTATAATAAACGAGGAAAATGACTCTACAAATGCTAAAACAGCATCATAAATGATGAAAATGATTCTAAAAGGGCTAAAACGGCATTATATATGACTAAAACGACTCTGAAAACGCTAAAACAGCGTCCTAAACTACCAAAATGATTCTTAAATGAATAAAACGGCATCTTAAATGAGTAGAATGACTCTAAAATGGCTAAAGCGCATCATAAATGACGAAAACGACGCTTAAATGACTAAAACGCCATCATCAATTAGTAAAATGACTCTAAAAGGCTAAAACGGCATCATAAATGACTACAGCAACACTAAAATGGTTAAAACAGCATCATAAATGACGAAAATGACTCAAAAAGTGCTAAAACGGAATCGTAAATGACTCAAACTACTCACAAATGTCTAAAACGACATCATATATGAATAAAATGGCTATAACAGCATCATAATGGCTAAAACACTATCATAAATGAGGAAAATGACTCTAAAATGGCTAAAACAGCATCATAAATAAGTAAAACGACTCAAAATTGTCTAAAACGGCATCATAAAAGACATAAATGACTCTAAATTGGCTAAAATTTCATTAAAAATGACTAAAATGACTCTAAAAGGGCTAAAACGGCATCGTAGGTGACGAAAATGACACTAGAATGACTCAAATGACTCTAAAATAGCTAAAGCGGCATCATAATGGCTAAAACACTATCACAAATGAGGAAAATGACTCTAAAATGGCTATAACATCATCATAATGGCTAAAACAGTATCATAAATGACGAAAATGACTCTAAAATGGTTAAAACAGCATCATGAATGACGAAAATGACTCTAAAATGGCTAAAACAGCATCATAATGGCTAAAACATTATCATAAACGGGGAAAATGACTCTACAAATGATAAAACAGCATCATTAATGACGAAAATGATTCTAAAAGGGCTAAAACGGCATTATATATGACAAAAACGACCCCGAAAACGCTAAAACAGCGTCCTAAACTACCAAAATGATTCTTAAATGACTAAAACAGCATCGTAAATGAGTAGAATGACTCTAAAATGGCTAAAACGCATCATAAATGACGAAAATGACACTTAATTGACTAAAACGCCATCATCAATTAGTAAAATGACACTAAAAGGGCTAAAATGGCATCGTAAATGACTAAATCGACTCAAAAATGTCTAAAACATCATCATAAAAGACAAAAATGACTCTAAATTGGCTAACATTTCATTATAAATGACTAAAATGACTCTAAAAGGGCTAAAACGGCATTGTGGATGACGAAAATGACACTAGAATGACTAAAACGGCATCATAACAAATTAAAATGACTCTAAAATAGCTATATTGGCTAAAACAGCATCATGAATGAGGAAATTGACTCTAAAATGGCTATAACATCATCATAATGGCTAAAACAGTATCATAAATGACGAAAATGACTCTAAAATGGTTAAAACAGCATCATAAATGACGAAAATGACTCTAAAATGGCTAAAACAGCATCATAATGGTTAAACACAATCATAAATGAGGAAAATGACTCTACAATGGCTAAAACAGCATCATGAATGACGAAAATGACTCTAAAAGGGCTAAAACAGCATTATAGATGAGGAAAATGACACTAGAATGACTAAAACGGCCTCATGAATGACGAAAATGATTATAAAAAAGCTAAAACCGCATCATAATGCCTAAAACACTATCACAAATGATTAAACCGACTCAAAAATGTAGAAAACGGCATCGTAAAATACAAAATTGACTCTAAATTGGCTAAAATTGCATTATGAATGACTAGAATGACTCTAAAAGGGCTAAAACGGCATCGAAGGTGACGAAAATGACACTAGAATGACTAAAATGGCATCATAAATGACTAAAATGACTCTAAAATAGCTAAAACGAAATCATAATGGCTAAAACACTATCATAAATGGGGAAAATCACTGTAACATGGCTAAAACAACATCATAAGTGACGAAAATGACGCTTAAGTGACTAAAACGGCATCATAAATCAGTAAATGACTGAAACGACTAAAAAATGTCTAAAACGTTATCATGAATGACGAAAATGACACTACAATGGCTAAAACAGCATCATAAATGACGAAAATTACTCTAAAAGGGCTAAAACGGCATTATATATGACTAAAACGACTCTGAAAACGCTAAAACAGTGTCATAAACAACCAAAATGATTCTAAAATGGCTAAAACGGCATCATAAATGACTAAAATGACTCTGAAATAGCAAAAACAACACCATGAATGACTCAAATGACTCTATAATTTCTAAAGCGGCATCAAAAATGACGAAAATGACTCAAAAATGGCTAAAACAGCAACATAATGGCTAAAACACTATCATAAATGAGGAAAATGACACTAAAATAGCTAAAACAGCATCATAAATGACTAAAACGACTCTAAAATAGCAAACACAGCATTATAGATGAGGAAAATGACACTAGAATGACTAAAACGGCACCATGAATGAGGAAAATGACTTTAAAATACCTAAAACGACATCATAATGCCTAAAACACTATCACAAATGAGGAAAATGACTCTAAAATGGCTATAACATCATCATAATGGCTAATACAGTATCATAAATGACGAAAATGACTCTAAAATGGTTAAAACAGCATCATAAATGACTAAAATGACTCTAAAATGGCTAAAACAGCATTATATATGACTAAAACTACTCTGAAAACGATAAACAGCGTCATAAACTACCAAATGATTCTTAAAGAATAAAACGGCATCATAAATGAGTAGAATGACTCTAAAATGGATAAACGCATCAAAAATGACGAAAACAACGCTTAAATGACTAAAACGTCATCATCAATTAGTAAAATGACTCTAAAAAGGATAAAACGGCATCATAAATGACTACAGCAACACTAAAATGGCTAAAACGGCATCATAAATGACGAAAATGACTCAAAAAGTGCTAAAACGGCATCGTAAATGACTCACAAATGTCTAAAACGACATCATATATGAGTAAAATGATCCTAAAAGGGCTAGAACGGCATCATAAATGACTAAAACGACTCTAAATTAGCTAAAACAGCATCATAGATGACGAAAATGACACAAGAATGACTAAAACGGTAACATAAATGATTAAAATGACTTTAAAATAGCTAAAACGGCATCAAAATGGCTAAAACACTATCATAAATGAAGAAAATGACTCTAAAATGGCTAAAACAGCATAATAAATGACGAAAATGACACTAAAATGGCTAAAACAGCATCATAATGGCTATAATACAATCATAAATGAGGAAAATGACTCTAAAATAGCATCATAAATGACGAAAATGACGCTTAAATGACTAAAACGGCATCATAGATGAGGAAAATGATACTAAAATGGCTAAAACAGCATAATAAATGACGAAAATGATGCTTAAATGGCAAAAACTGCATCATAAATGACTAAAACGACTCTAAAATCGCTAAAACAGCATCATAGATGACGAAAATGACAGAGGATGACTAAAACGGCATCATTAATGACTTAAATGATTATAAAATAGCTAAAACGGCATCATAATGCCTAATACGCTATGACAAATGAGGAAAATGACTCTAAAATGGCTAAAACAGCATCATAATGGCTAAAATACAATCATAAATGAGGAAATTGACTCTAAAATGGGTAAAACAGCATCATAAATGACGTAAATGACGCTTAAATGGTTAAATCTGCATCATAAATGACTAAAACGACTCTAAAATAGCTAAAACAGCATCATAGATGACGAAAATGACACTAGAATGACTAAAACGGCATCATAAATGACTAAAATGACTCTGAAATAGCAAAAACAACACCATGAATGACTCAAATGACTCTATAATTTCTAAAGCGGCATCAAAAATGACGAAAATGACTCAAAAATGGCTAAAACAGCAACATAATGGCTAAAACACTATCATAAATGAGGAAAATGACACTAAAATGGCTAAAACAGCATCATAAATGACTAAAACGACTCTAAAGTAGCAAACACAGCATTATAGATGAGGAAAATGACACTAGAATGACTAAAACGGCACCATGAATGAGGAAAATGACTTTAAAATAGCTAAAACGGCATCATAATGCCTAAAACACTATCACAAATGAGGAAAATGACTCTAAAATGGCTATAACATCATCATAATGGCTAATACAGTATCATAAATGACGAAAATGACTCTAAAATGGTTAAAACAGCATCATAAATGACTAAAATGACTCTAAAATGGCTAAAACAGCATCATAATGGCTAAAACATTATAATAAACGAGGAAAATGACTCTACAAATGCTAAAACAGCATCATAAATGACGAAAATGATTCTAAAAAAGCTAAAACGGCATTATATATGACTAAAACTACTCTGAAAACGATAAACAGCGTCACAAACTACCAAAATGATTCTTAAAGGAATACAACGGCATCATAAATGAGTAGAATGACTCTAAAATGGATAAAACGCATCATAAATGACGAAAACAACGCTTAAATGACTAAAACGTCATCATCAATTAGTAAATGACTCTAAAAAGGCTAAAACGGCATCAAAATGGCTAAAACACTATCATAAATGAAGAAAATGACTCTAAAATGGCTAAAACAGCATAGCAAATGACGAAAATGATTCTAAAAGGGCTAAAACGGCATTATATATGACTAAAACTACTCTGAAAACGATAAACAGCGTCATAAACTACCAAAATGATTCTTAAAGGAATACAACGGCATCATAAATGAGTAGAATGACTCTGAAATGGATAAAACGCACCATAAATGACGAAAACGACGCTTAAATGACTAAAACCTCATCATCAATTAGTAAAATGACTCTAAAAAGGCTAAAACGGCATCATAAATGACTACAGCAACACTAAAATGGCTAAAACGGCATCATAAATGACGAAAATGACTCAAAAAGTGCTAAAACGGCATCGTAAATGACTCACAAATGTCTAAAACGACATCATATATGAGTAAAATGATCCTAAAAGGGCTAGGACGGCATCATAAATGACTAAAACGACTCTAAATTAGCTAAAACAGCATCATAGATGACGAAAATGACACAAGAATGACTAAAACGGTAACATAAATGATTAAAATGACTTTAAAATAGCTAAAACACGGCATCAAAATGGCTAAAAGACTATCATAAATGAAGAAAATGACTCTAAAATGGCTAAAACAGCATAATAAATGACGAAAATGACACTAAAATGGCTAAAACAGCATCATAATGGCTATAATACAATCATAAATGAGGAAAATGACTCTAAAATAGCTAAAACAGCATCATAAATGACGAAAATGATGCTTAAATGGCTAAAACTGCATCATAAATGACTAAAATGACACGAGAATGACTCAAACGGCATCATTAATGACTAAAATGATTATAAAATAGCTAAAACTGCATCATAATGCCTAACACGCTATGACAAATGAGGAAAATGACTCTAAAATGGCTAAAACAGCATCATAAATGATTAAAACGACTCAAGATTGTCTAAAACGGCATCATAAAAGACAAAAATGACTCTAAATTGGCTAAAATTTCATTATGAATGACTAAAATGACTCTAAAGGAGCTAAAACGGCATAGTAGGTGACGAAAATGAGACTAGAATGACTAAAACGGCATTATGAATGACTAAAAGGACTCTAAAATAGCTAAAACGGCATCATAATGCCTAACACGCTATGACAAATGAGGAAAATGACTCTAAAATGGCTAAAACAGCATCATAAATGATTAAAACGACTCAAGATTGTCTAAAACGGCATCATAAAAGACAAAAATGACTCTAAATTGGCTAAAATTTCATTATGAATGACTAAAATGACTCTAAAGGAGCTAAAACGGCATAGTAGGTGACGAAATTAGACTAGAATGACTAAAACGGCATTATGAATGACTAAAAGGACTCTAAAATAGCTAAAACGGCATCATAATGCCTAAAACACTATCACAAATGAGGAAAATGACTCTAAAATGGCTATAACAGCATCATAAATGATTAAAACGACTCAAGATTGTCTAAAACGGCATCATAAAAGACAAAAATGACTCTAAATTGGCTAAAATTTCATTATGAATGACTAAAATGACTCTAAAGGAGCTAAAACGCATAGTAGGTGACGAAAATTAGACTAGAATGACTAAAACGGCATTATGAATGACTAAAAGGACTCTAAAATAGCTAAAACGGCATCATAATGCCTAAAACACTATCACAAATGAGGAAAATGACTCTAAAATGGCTATAACAGCATTATAATGGCTAAAACACTATCATAAATGACTAAAACGTCACAAAAATGTCTAAACCACATAATAAATGACGAAAATGACACTAAAATGGCTAAAACAGCATCATAATGGCTAAAATACAATCATAAATGAGGAAAATGACTCTGAAATGGCTAAAACAGCATCATAAATGACGTAAATGACGCTTAAATGGTTAAATCTGCATCATAAATGACTAAAACGACTCTAAAATAGCTAAAACAGCATCATAGATGACGAAAATGACACTAGAATGACTAAAACGGCATCATGAATGACTAAAGTGATTATAAAATAGCTAAAACGGCATCATAATGCCTAAAACACTATCACAAATGAGGAAAATGACTCTAAAATGGCTATATCATCATCATAATGGCTAATACAGTATCATAAATGACGAAAATGACTCTAAAATGGTTAAAACAGCATCATAAATGACTAAAATGACTCTAAAATGGCTAAAACAGCATCATAATGGCTAAAACATTATAATAAACGAGGAAAATGACTCTACAAATGCTAAAACAGCATCATAAATGACGAAAATGATTCTAAAAGGGCTAAAACGGCATTATATATGACTAAAACTACTCTGAAAACGATAAACAGCGTCATAAACTACCAAAATGATTCTTAAAGGAATACAACGGCATCATAAATGAGTAGAATGACTCTAAAATGGATAAAAACGCATCATAAATGACGAAAACAACGCTTAAATGACTAAAACGTCATCCTCAATTAGTAAAATGACTCTAAAAAGGCTAAAACGGCATCATAAATGACTACAGCAACACTAAAATGGCTAAAACGGCATCATAAATGACAAAAATGACTCAAAAAGTGCTAAAACGGCATCGTAAATGACTCACAAATGTCTAAAACGACATCATATATGAGTAAAATGATCCTAAAAGGGCTAGAACGGCCTCATAAATGACTAAAACGACTCTAAATTAGCTAAAACAGCATCATAGTTGACGAAAATGACACAAGAATAACTAAAACGGTAACATAAATGATTAAAATGACTTTAAAATAGCTAAAACGGCATCAAATGGCTAAAACACTATCATAAATGAAGAAAATGACTCTAAAATGGCTAAAACAGCATAGCAAATGACGAAAATGATTCTAAAAGGGCTAAAACAGCATCATAATGGCTATAATACAATCATAAATGAGGAAAATGACTCTAAAATAGCTAAAACAGCATCATAAATGACGAAATGATGCTTAAATGGCTAAAACTGCATCATAAATGAGTAAAACGACTCTAAAATCGCTAAAACAGCATCATAGATGACGAAAATGACACGAGAATGACTCAAACGGCATCATTAATGACTAAAATGATTATAAAATAGCTAAAACTGCATCATAATGCCTAACACGCTATGACAAATGAGGAAAATGACTCTAAAATGGCTAAAACAGCATCATAAATGATTAAAACGACCTCAAGATTGTCTAAAACGGCATCATAAAAGACAAAAATGACTCTAAATTGGCTAAAATTTCATTATGAATGACTAAAATGACTCTAAAGGAGCTAAAACGGCATAGTAGGTGACGAAAATGAGACTAGAATGACTAAAACGGCATTATGAATGACTAAAAGGACTCTAAAATAGCTAAAACGGCATCATAATGCCTAAAACACTATCACAAATGAGGAAAATGACTCTAAAATGGCTATAAGATCATCATAATGGCTAAAACAGTATCATAAATGACGAAAATGACTCTAAAATGGTTAAAACAGCATCATAAATGACGAAAATGACTTTAAAATGGCTAAAACAACATCATAATGGCTAAAACATTATCATAAACGAGGAAAATGACTGTACAAATGCTAAAACAGCATCATAAATGACAAAAATGATTCGAAAAGGGCTAAAACGGCATTATATATGACTGAAACGATTCTGAAAACGCTAAAACAGCGTCATAAACTACCAAAATGATTCTTAAATGAATAAAACGGCACCATAAATGAGTAGAATGACTCTAAAATGGCTAAAACGCATCATAAATGACGAAAATGACGCTTAAATGACTAAAACGCCATCATCAATTAGTAAAATGACTCTAAAAGGGCTAAAACGGTATCATAAATGACGAAAGTGACTCAAAAAGGGCTAAAACGGCATCGTAAATGACTCAAACGACTCACAAATGTCTAAAACGACATCATATATAATTTAAATGACTCTAAAATAGCTAAAACGGCATCATAATGCCTAAAACACTATCACAAATGAGGAAAATGACTCTAAAATGGCTATACAGCATCATAAATGACGAAAATGACGCTTAAATGACTAAAACCGCATCATAACTGAATACAATGACACTAAAATGGCTAAAACAGCATCATAAATGAATACAATGACACTAAAATGGCTAAAACAGCATCACAAATGACGAAAATGACGCATAAATGGCTAAATCTGCATCATAAATGCCTAAAACGACTCTAAAATAGCTATAACAGGCATCATAGATGAGGAAAATGACACTAGAATGACAAAAACGGCATCATGAATGACGAAAATGATTATAAAATAGATACAACTGCATCATAATGCCTAACACACTATCACAAATGATTAAAACGACTCAAAAATGTCTAAAACGGCATCATAAAAGACAAAAACTGCTCTAAATTGGCTAAAACGGCATTGTAGGTGACGAAAATGACAGTAGAATGACTAAAACGGCTACATAAATGATTAAAATGAATCTAAAATAGCTAAAACGGCATCATAATGCCTAAAACACTATCACAAATGAGGAAAATGACTCTAAAATGGCTATAACAGCATCATAATGGCTAAAGCACTATCATAAATGAGGAAAATGACTCTAAAATGGCTAAAACCGCATCATAAATGACGAAAATGTTTCTGAAATGGCTAAAACAGCATCATAATGGCTAAAACAATATCATAAATGAAGAAAATGACTCTAAAATGGCTAAAACAGCATAATAAATGACGAAAATGACTCTAAAATGGCTAAAACAACATCATAATGGCTAAAGCATTATCATAAACGAGGAAAATGACTATACAAATGCTAAAACAGCATCATAAATGACGAAAATGATTCTAAAAGGGCTAAAACAGCATTATATATGACTGAAACGATTCTGAAAACGTTAGAACAGCGTCATAAACTACCAAAATGATTCTTAAATGAATAAAACGGCATCATAAATGAGTAGAATGACTCTAAAAGGGCTAAAACGGTATCATAAATGACTATAGCAACACTAAAATGGCGAAAACGGCATCATAAATGACGAAAGTGACTCAAAAAGGGCTAAAACGGCATCGTAAATGACTCAAACGACTCACAAATGTCTAAAACGACATCATATATGATTAAAATGACACTAAAATAGCTAAAACGGCATCATAATGCCTAAAACACTATCACAAATGAGCAAAATGACTCTAAAATGGCTATAACAGCATCATAATGGCTAAAACACTATCATAAATGACTAAAACGTCACAAAAATGTCTAAACGACATAATAAATGACGAAAATGACACTAAAATGGCTAAAACAGCATCATAATGGCTAAAATACAATCATAAATGAGGAAAATGACTCTAAAATGGCTAAAACAGCATCATAAATGACGAAAATGACGCTTAAATGACTAAAACGGCATCATAAATGAGTACAATGACACTAAAATGGCTAAAACAGCATCATAAATGACGGAAATGACGCTTAAATGGTTAAATCTGCATCATGAATGACTAAAACGACTCTAAAATAGCTAAAACAGTATCATAGATGACGAAAATGACACTAGAATGACTAAAACGGCATCATTAATGACTAAAATGATTATAAAATAGCTAAAACGGCATCATAATGCCTAAAGCACTATCACAAATGAAGAAAATGAATCTAAAATGGCTAAAACAGCATCATAAATGATTAAAACGACTCAAAATTGTCTAAAACGACATCATAAAAGACAAAAATGACTCAAAATGGCTAAAACAGCAACATAATGGCTAAAACAGTATCATAAAAGACGAAAATGACACTAAAATGGTTAAAACAGCATCATAAATGCCGAAAATGACTCTACAAATGCTAAAACAGCATCATAAATGACGAAAATGATTCTAAAAGGGCTAAAACGGCATTATATATGACTAAAATGACTCTGAAAACGCTAAAGCAGCGTCATAAACTACCAAAATGATTCTTAAATGAATAAAACGGCATCATAATGCCTAAAACACTATCAAAAATGAGGGAAATGACTCTAAAATGGCTATAACAGCATCATAATGGCTAAAACACTATCATAAATGAGGAAAATGACTCTAAAATGGCTAAAACCGCATCATAAATGACGAAAATGTTTCTGAAATGGCTAAAACAGCATCATAATGGCTAAAACACTATCATCAATGAAGAAAATGACTCTAAAATGGCTAAAACAGCATAATAAATGACGAAAATGACACTAAAATGGCTAAAACAGCATCATAAAGGCTATAATACAATCATAAATGAGGAAAATGACTCTAAAATAGCTAAAACGCATCTTAAATGACGAAAATGACGCTTAAATGACTAAAACGCCAATATCAATTAGTAAAATGACTCTAAAAGGGCTAAAACGGCATCATAAATGATTACAGCAACACTAAAATGGCTAGAACGGCATCATAAATGACGAAAATGACTCAAAAAATGTCTAAAACGTTATCGTAAATGACTCAAACGACTCACAAATGTCTAAAACGACATCATATAAGAGTAAAGTGAACCTAAAAGGGCTAGAACGGCATCATAAATGACTAAAACGACTCCAAATTAGCTCAAAAAGCATCAGAGATGACGAAAATGACACAAGAATGACTAAAACGGCAACATAAATGATTAAAATGACTCTAAAATAGCTAAAACGGCATCATAATGGCTAAAACACTATCATAGATGAGGAAAATCACTGTAATTTGGCTAAAACAGCATCATAAATGACGAAAATGACGCTTAAATGACTAAAACCGCATCATAAATGAATACAATGACACTAAAATGGCTAAAACAGCATCATAAATGAATACAATGACACTAAAATGGCTAAAACAGCATCACAAATGACGAAAATGACGCATAAATGGCTAAATCTGCATCATAAATGCCTAAAACGACTCTAAAATAGCTATAACAGGCATCATACATGAGGAAAATGACACTAGAAAGACAAAAACGGCATCATGAATGACGAAAATGATTATAAAATAGATACAACTGCATCATAATGCCTAACACACTATCACAAATGATTAAAACGACTCAAAAATGTCTAAAACGGCATCATAAAAGACAAAAACTGCTCTAAATTGGCTAAAACGGCATTGTAGGTGACGAAAATGACAGTAGAATGACTAAAACGGCTACATAAATGATTAAAATGACTCTAAAATAGCTAAAACGGCATCATAATGCCTAAAACACTATCACAAATGATTAAAACGACTCAAAAATGTCTAAAACGGCATCATAAAAGACAAAAACTGCTCTAAATTGGCTAAAACGGCATTGTAGGTGAGGAAAATGACACTAGAATGACTAAAACGGCATCATCAATGACTAAAATCACTCGAAAATAGCTAAAACGGCATCATAATGGCTAACACACTATCATAAATGAAGAAAATCACTGTAACATGGCTAAAACAACATCATAAATGACGAAAATGACGCTTAAATGACTAAAACGGCATCATAAATGAGTAAAATGAGTCTAAAAGGGCTAAAACGGCATCATAAATGACTGAAACGACTCAAAAATGTCTAAAACATTATCATCAATGACGAAAATGACTCTAAAATGGCTAAAACAGCATCATAATGGCTAAAACACTATCATAAATGAGGAAAATGACACTACAATGGTTAAAACAGCATCATAAATGACGAAAATTACTCTAAAAGGGCTAAAACGGCATTATATATGACTAAAATGACTCTGAAAACGCTAAAACAGCGTCATAAACGACCAAAATGATTCTTAAATGGCTAAAACGGCATCATAAATAACTAAAATGACTCTGAAATAGCTGAAACAGCATCATGAATGACTAAAACGACTCAAAAATGTCTAAAGCGGCATCATGAATGACGAAAATGACTCTAAAATGGCTAAAACTGAATTATCAAAGACTAAAATGGCTAAAACAGCAACATAATGGCTAAAACATTATCATAAATGAGGAAAATGTCTCTAAAATGGCTAAAACAGCATCATAAATGACGAAAACGTCACTAAAATGTCAAAAACGGCATAATGAATGACGAAAATGACACTAAAATGGCTAAAACAGCATCATAATGGCTAAAATACAATCATAAATGAGGAAAATGACTCTAAAATGGCTAAAACAGCATCCTAAATGACGAAAATGACGCTTAAATGACTAAAACGGCATCATAAATGAGTACAATGACTCTAAAAGGGCTCAAACGGCAACATAAATGACTAAAATAACACCAAAATGGCTTAAACGGCAACATAAATGAATAAAACGACTCTAAAATGTCTAAAACGTTATCATAAATTACGAAAATGACTCTAAAATGGCTAAAACAGCATCGTTATGGCTAAAACACTATCATAAATGAGTAAAATGACACTACAATGGCTAAAACAGCATCATAAATGATAAAAATTACTATAAAAGGGCTAAAGCGGCTTTATATATGACTAAAACGACTCTGAAAACGCTAAAACAGCGTCATAAATAACCAAAATGATTCTTAAATGGCTAAAACGGCATCATAAATGATTAAATGACTCAGAAATAGCTAAAACAGCATCATGAATGACTAAAACGACTCAAAAATGTCTAAAACGACATCATATAAGAGTAAAGTGACCCTAAAAGAGCTAAAACGGCATTATATATGACTAAAACGACTCTGAAAACGCTAAAACAGCGTCATAAATAACCAAAATGATTCTTAAAAGGCTAAAACGGCATCATAAATGACTAAAATGACTCAGAAATAGCTAAACCAGCATCATTAATGACTAAAACGACTCAAAAATGTCTAAAGCGGCATCATGAATGACGAAAATGACTCTAAAATGGCTAAAACTGCATTATCAAAGACTAAAATGACTCTAAAATGGCTAAAACAGCAACATAATGACTAAGACACTATAATAAATGAGGAAAATGACACTAAAATGACTAAAACAGCATCATAAGTGACGAAAATACCGCTTAAATGGCTAAAACTGCATCATCAATGACTAAAACGACTCTAAATTAGCTAAAACAGCATCATAGATGACGAAAATGATACAGGAATGACTAAAACGGCTACATAAATGATTAAAATGAATCTAAAATAGCTAAAACGGCATCATAATGCCTAAAACACTATCACAAATGAGGAAAATGACTCTAAAATGGCTAAAACAGCATCATAATGGCTAAAACACTATCATAAATGAGGAAAATGACTCTAAAATGGCTAAAACAGCATCATAAATGACGAAAATGTTTCTAAAATGGCTAAAACTGCATCATAATGGCTAAAACATTATCATAAATGAGGAAAATGACTCTAAAATGGCTAAAACAGCATCATAATGGCTAAAACACTATCATAAATGAGGAAAATGACTCTAAAATGGCTAAAACAGCATCATAAATGACGAAAATGTTTCTAAAATGGCTAAAACTGCATCATAATGGCTAAAACATTATCATAAATGAGGAAAATGACTCTAAAAATGCTAAAACAGCATCATAAATCCCTAAAATAACACCAAAATGGCTGAAACGGCATCATAAATGACCAAAACGACTGAAAAATGTCTAAAACGTTATCATAAATGACGAAAATAACACTACAATGGCTAAAACAGCATCATAAAATGGCTCTAGAAGTGCTAAAACGGCTAAAATAGCGTCATAAACGACTAAAATGATTCTTGAATGACTAAAACTGCATCCTAAATGAGTAGAATGATTCTAAAATGGCTAAAACGCATCATAAATGACGAAAATAACGCTTAAATGATTAAAACGGCATCATAAATGAGTTAAATGACTATGAAGGCCTAAAACCGCATCATGAATGACTGAAATGACACTAAAATTGCTAAAACAGCATCATAATCGCTAAAACACTATTATAAATGAGGAAAATGACTCTAAAATGGCTAAAACAGCATCATAAAGGACAAAAATGACCAAAAATGTCTAAAACGGCATCATCAATTACGAAAATGACTCTAAAATGGCTAAAACTGAATTATAAAACTAAAATGGCATCTAAATGTGATAAAACGGCAAATAAATGACTAAAACGACTCAAAAATGGGTAAAACGGCATCATAAATGACTACAGCAACACTTAAACGGCATCATAAATGACGAAAATATCTCAATAAGGGCTAAAACGGCATCATAAATGACTAACATAACACCAAAATGACTTAAACGCCATCATAAATGACTAAAACGACTCAAAAATGTCTAAAACGTCATCATAAATTACGAAAATGACTCTAAAATGACTAAAACAGCATCATAAATGAGTAAAATGACTCTAAAACGGCTAAAACCGCATCATAAATGACTAAAACGGCATCATAAATGCGTAAAATGACTCTAAAAGGCCTAAAACGGCATCATAAATGACTAAAATAACACCAAAATGGCTAAAACGGCATCATAAATGACTAAAAGGACTCATAAATGGCTAAAACGGCATCATAAATGACTACAGCAACACTAAAATGGTAAAATGGCATCATAAATGACGAAAATGACTCAAAAATGTCTAAAACGGCATCTTTAAAAATGAAAATGACTCTAAATTGGCTAAAATTTGATTATAAATTACTAAAATGACTTTAAAAGGGCTAAAACGACATCATAGATGACGAAAATGACACTAGATTGAGTAAAACGGCATCATAAATGACTAAAATGTCTCTAAAATAGCTAAAACAGCATCATAATGGCTAAAACACTATCACAAATGAAGAAAATGACTCTAAAATCGCTAAAACAGCATCATAAATGACTAAAATAACACCAAAATGGCTTAAACAGCATCATAAATAACTAAAACGTCTCAAAAATTTCGTAAACGTCATCATAAATGACGAAAATGACTCTAAAATGGCTAAAACAGCATCATAATGGCTAAAACACTAGCATAAATGAGGAAAGTGACTCTACAATGGCTAAAACAGCATCATAAATGACGAAAATGACTCTAAAAGGGCTAAAACGGCATTATATATAACTAAACGACTCTGAAAACGCTAAAACAGCATCATAAACGACCAAAATGATTCTTAGATGGCTAAAACAGCATCATAAATGACTAAAACGACTCAAAAATGTCTAAAGCGGTATCATAAATGACGAAAATGACTCTAAAATGGCTAAAACTGCATTATAAAAGACTAAAATGACTCTAAAGGGGCTAAAACGGCATCATAAATGACTAAAACGACACAAAAATATGTAAAACGCCATCATATATGACGAAAATGACTCTAAAATGGCTAAAACAGCATCATAAATGACGAAAATGACGCTTAAATGGCTAAAACAGCATCATAAATGAGTAAAATGAGTCATTTATGAGGCCGTTTTAGCCATTTTGGAGTCATTTTAGTCATTTATGATACCGTTTTTGCCATCTTAGAGTCATTTTAGTCATTTATAATGTAGTTTGTCCCATTTTAGAATCATTTTGATCGTTTATGATGCCGTTCTAGCCATTTTAGTGTCGTTTTAATCATATAAGATGCCGTTTTAGCCATTTTAATGTCATTTTCTTCATTTATGATAGCGTTTTAGCCATTATGATGTTGTTTTAGCAATTTTAGTCTCATTTTATTCATTGATGATGCCGTTTGAACCATTCTGGAGTCATTTTACTCATATATGGTGCCGTTTCAGCCATTTTAGTCATTCATGATGCCGTTTTAGCAATTTAGAGTAGTTTTAGTCCTTTCTGATGCTGTTTTAGCCATATTAGAGTGATGTTAGTCATTTATGATGCCGTTTTAGCCATTTGAGAGTGACTTTAGTAATTATTGATGCCGTTTTAGCTATTTTAGAGTCATTTAATCAATTATGATGCCGTTTTACTCATTTTAGAGTTAATTTAGTCATTCATGATGCTGTTTTAGCAATTTAGAGTAGTTCTAGTAATTTATGAGGCTGTTTTAGCCATATTATAATGACTTTAGTAATTTATGATGCCGTTTTAGCCATTTGAGAATCACTTTAGCCATTTATGATGACGTTTTAGCCATTGTAGAGTCTTTTAATCACTTATGATGCCATTTTAGCCATTTATGATGCCGTTTTAGTCGTTCTAGAGTCATTTTCGTCATCTATGATGCCGTTTTAGCTATTTTAGAGTCGTTTTAGCCATTTTTTTCATTAATGATGCCGTTTCGGCCATTTTAGAGTCATTTCAGTAATTTATGATGCCGTTTCGGCCATTTTAGAATCATTTTAGTCATTTATGATGCCGTTTTAGCCATTTTAGAATTATTTATTCATTCATGCTGCCGTTTTATCCAATTTAGAGTCATTTTAGTAATTCATGATGCCTCTTTTAGCCCTTTTAGAGTCATTTATTCATTTCTGATGCCGTTTCAGCCATTTTAGAGTCATTTTCATCATTTATGATGGCGTTTTAGACATTTTAGTGTCGTTTATTCATTCATGATGCCGTTTGAGCCCATTTAGAGTCATTTTACTCATTTATGGTGCCGTTTCAGCGATTTTAGAGACATTCATGATGTCGTTTTAGCAATTTAGAGTAGTTTTAGTCATTTCTGATGCTGTTTTAGCCATATTAGAGTGATTTTAGTCATTTATTATGCCGACTTAGCCATTTGAGAGTCACTTTAGTCATTTATAATGCCGTTTTAGCCATTTTTCAGTCGTTTTAGTCATTCACGATGCCGCTTTAGTCATTTTGGAGTTATTTTAGTGATTTATGATGCCGTGTTAGTCATTCTAGAGTCATTTTCCTCATCTATGATGCCGTTTTAGCTATTTTAGAGTCCTTTTAGTCATTTATGATGCCGTTTTAGCCATTTTTGTCATTCATAGTGGCTGAAACGGCATCATGATATGACAAAAATGGGTATTAGTAGATTATATGGCATATATAGTAAAGAAATAGCTTATAAATGATGAGAACTCTTTAATTCGAATCAAATAGTAGTATATATGCAATATTTAATACAGAAATGACTTCTACAAGAATAAAACTCATTAATATGAGGTGTATTAGTACATTATATGGCATAATTATTACGGAAATGGCTTCTAAATGCAGGGAACACATTAATTCGATGGAAATAGTAGTGTATATGCAATATGCAATACAGATATGGCTTCTACAGGACTAAAACTCATTAATATGAGGGGTATTAGTAGTATATATACCATATTTAATACGGAAATGGCTTTTAAATGTAGAGAAATCATTTTTTCGATGGAAATAGTAGCGTGTATGCAATATTTAATACAGATATGGCTTCTACAGGACTAAAACTCATTAATATGAGCGGTATTAGTAGTATATATGGCATAATTAATACAGGAATGACTTCTAAATCCAGAGAACTCATTTATTCTATGGAAATAGTAGTGTATATCCAATATTTAATACAGATATGGCTTCTACAGAACTAAAACTGTGGGGTATTAGTAGTATATATGCCATATTTAATACAGAAATGGCTTCTAAAGGCCTAGAACTCTTTAATTCCAATCAAATAGTAGTATATATGCAATATTTAACACAGAAATGGCTTATACAAGAATAAAACTCATTAATCTGAGGGGTATTAGTACATTATATGGCATATTTAATACGGAAATGGCTTCTAAATGCAGGGAACTCATTTATTTGTTGGAAATAGTAGTGTATATCCAATATTTAATACAGAAATGGCTTCTACAGGACTAATAATCATTAATATGAGGGGTATTAGTAGATTATATACCATATTTAATACAGGAATGGCTTCTAAATTCAGAGAACTCATTTATTTGATGGAAATAGTAGTGTATATCCAATATTTAATACAGAAATGGCTTCTACAGGACTAATACTCATTAATATGAGGGGTATTAGTAGATTATATACCATATTTAATTCAGAAATGGCTTCTAAAGGACTAGAACTCTTTAATTCCAATCAAATAGTAGTATATATGCAACATTTAATAGAGAAATGGCTTCAACAAGACTAAAACTCATTAATATGAGGGGTATTAGTAGTATATATGCCATATTTAATACGGAAATGACTTCTAAATGCAGAGAACTCATTTATTCGATGGAAATAGTAGTGTATATCCAATATTTAATACAGATATGGCTTCTAGAGGACTAAAACTCATTAATATGAGGGGTATTAGTAGTATATATGGCATAATTAATACCGAAATGGCTTCTAAATGAAGAGATATATTTATTTCGATGGAAATAGTAGAGTATATCCAATATTTAATATAGAAATGGCTTCTACAAGACTAAAACTCATCAATATGAGGGGTATTATTAGTATATATGCCATATGTAATACGGAAATGGCTTCTAAATGCAGAGAACTCATTTATTCGATGGAAATAGTAGTGTATATCCAATATTTAATACAGAAATGGCTTCTACAGGACTAATACTCATTAATATGAAGGATATTAGTAGATTATATGCCATATTTAATACAGAAATGGCTTCTAAAGGACTAGAACTCTTTAATTCCAATCAAATAGTAGTATATATGCAATATGTAATAGAGATATGGCTTCTACAAGAATAAAACTCATTAATATGAGGGGTAATAGTAAATTATATGGCATAATTAATACGTAAATAGCTTCTAAATGCAGGAAACTCATTAATTTGATGGAAATAGTAGTGTATATGCAATATTTAATACAGATATGGCTTCTACAGGACTAATACTCATTAATATGAAGGACATTAGTAGATTATATGCCATATTTAATACAGAAATGGCTTCTAAAGGACTAGAACTCTTTAATTCCAATCAAATAGTAGTATATATGCAATATTTAATACAGAAATGGCTTCTACAAGAATAAAACTCATTAATCTGAGGTGTATTAGTACATTATATGGCATAATTAATACGTAAATGGCTTCTAAATGCAGGAAACTCATTAATTTGATGGAAATAGTAGTGTATATGCAATATTTAATACAGATATGGCTTCTACAGGACTAATACTCATTAATATGAGGGGTATTAGTAGTATATATGCCATATTTAATACAGAAATGGCTTCTAGAAGAATAAAACTCATTAATCTGAGGGGTATTAATACATTATATGGCATAATTAATACGGAAATGGCTTCTAAATGCATGGAACTCATTAATTTGATGGAAATAGTAGTGTATATGCAATATTTGATACAGATATGGCTTCTACAGGACTAAAACTCATTAATATGAGGGGTATTTATAGTATGTATGCCATATTTAATATGGAAATGGCTTCTAAATGAAGAGATCTATTTAATTCGATGGAAATAGTAGAGTATATCCAATATTTAATTCAGAAATGGCTTCTACAGGATTAATACTCATTAACATGAAGGGTTTTAGTAGATTATATGGCATATGTAATACAGAAATAGCTTCTAAATGACTAGAACTCTTTAATTCCAATCAAATAGTACTATATATGCAACATTTAATAGAGAAATGGCTTCAACAAGACTAAAACTCATTAATATGAGGGGTATTATTAGTATATATGCCATATTTAATACAAAATGGCTTCTAAATCCAGAGAACTCATTTATTCTATGGAAATAGTAGTGTATATCCAATATTTAATACAGATATGGCTTCTACAGGACTAAAACTGTGGGGTATTAGTAGTATATATGCCATATTTAATACAGAAATGGCTTCTAAAGGACTAGAACTCTTTAATTCCAATCAAATAGTAGTATATATGCAATATTTAATACAGAAATGGCTTCTACAAGAATAAAACTCATTAATCTGAGGGGTATTAGTACATTATATGGCATATTTAATATGGAAATGGCTTCTAAATGCAGGGAACTCATTAATTTGTTGGAAATAATAGAGTATATCCAATATTTAATACAGAAATGGCTTCTACAAGACTAAAACACATCAATATGAGGGGTATTAGTAGTATATATGCCATATTTAATACAGGAATGGCTTCTACATGCAGAGAACTCATTTATTTGATGGAAATAGTAGTGTATATCCAATATTTAATACAGAAATGGCTTCTACAGGACTAATACTCATTAATATCAGGGGTATTAGTAGATTATATACCATATTTAATTCAGAAATGGCTTCTAAAGGACTAGAACTCTTTAATTCCAATCAAATAGTAGTATATATGCAACATTTAATAGAGAAATGGCTTCAACAAGACTAAATCTCATTAATATGAGGGGTATTAGTAGTATATATGCCATATTTAATACGGAAATGACTTCTAAATGCAGAGAACTCATTTATTCGATGGAAATAGTAGTGTATATCCAATATTTAATACAGAAATTGCTTCTAAATGCCTAAAACTCTCTTATTCGAAGGAAATAGTAGAGTATATACAATATTTAATATATAAAGGGCTTCTACAAAGGAAATAGTAGAGTATGTCCAGTATTTAATAAAGAAATGGCTTCTACCGGCCTAGATCTGCTTAATTTGACGGTAATAGTAGAGTATATAGAGTATTTAATATAGAAATAGCTTCTAAATGACTAAAACTCTCTTATTTGAAGGAAATAGTAGAGTATATACAGTATTTAATACATAAATGTCTTCTAAATTTCCAGAAGTGTTGAATTATTAAGGAAATAGTAGAGTATATGCAGTATTTAATACAGAAATGGCTTCTACAGGCCTAAAACTGTTCGATTTACAAGGAAATAGTAGCGTATATACTGTATTTAATATAGAAATGGCTTCTACAGGCCTGGAACTGTTTCATTCGAAGGAAATAGTAGAGTATATACAATATTTAATAAAGAAATGGCTTTACAGGCCTAGAACTGTTGAATTCTGAAGGAAATAGTAGAATATAGACAGCATTTAATATAGAAATCGCTTCTACGGTCCTAGAACTCTTTCATTTGAAGAGTATTTAATCTACTAATCCACTCGAAGAAGACAGTTGAAGTCCCGTAGAATGTACTTCTCTATTTAATATTGAATTTCCTCTAT
Organism: Eledone cirrhosa; assembly: GCA_964016885.1. Lineage (NCBI taxonomy): Eukaryota > Metazoa > Mollusca > Cephalopoda > Octopoda > Eledonidae > Eledone > Eledone cirrhosa. The sequence continues at coordinate 8,934,438 of OZ024763.1, forward strand.
TAATTCACTCGAACGAGATAGTTCTAGAATTGCAGAAGCC
>OZ024763.1:8936977-8944477 GCA_964016885.1 Eledone cirrhosa
ATATTACTATTACAAATCCAATGGAGCATGCAAGCTTCGTTCCTCTCCAGTCTGCATATATCCTCTGCACACAATTCCCAAGTCTCACTGCCATGTAACATTGTTGTTCGTATGCAGGCATCATACAGCCTGCCTTTCATTTTTAGAGAGAACCCTTTAGTGGCCAATAGTGGTATAAGCTCTCTGAACTTCTTCTATTCCGTTCTGACTCTAGCTACTGTACTTTCAGAGCACCCTCCACCACTGCTGATTTTGTCACCCAGGTAACGGAAGGTGTCCACTATTTCTATAGAACCATCTGTGCAATGGAATGAGCTAGTATTCTGTGGGCACTTGCTGCTACTTATTGCACCTGAGCACCGGCCACATATAAAATCTATATTCTTAGTTAGCTTACCTGTGATCCCACTACATCTTTTATGCACCCATACTTTGCATTTGGGACATAAAATGGAGTTTCTGCTTACTCCTTTCCTACACACTGAGCATGGCCATTTCCCAGATGGGACCGGTGCCCTATTTTCCTTCCTACAAACTAGAACTTTAGTGTTAGACAGGTTAATTTTAAGGCCTTTTGATTCTAGGCCATGCTTCCATGTTTGGAATTTCTTCTCTAGTTCGGCCATTGATTCAGCTATGAGCATTAGATCATCTGCATATAGGAGTTCCCATGGGCAGCCGGTCTTGAACTCCTCTGTTATAGCCTGAAGTGGCAATAATAAATAGGAGGGGGCTAAGGATGGAGCCCTGATGAACACCAACTTTTACGCTAAACTCTTCACTATATTTGTTGTTAATTCTAACCTTGCTGACTGTTTCTTTATACATGGCTTGTATAGCTCTCACAAGCCATTCATCAACACCTAGTTTTCTAAGAGCCCACCAGATAACGGAGCGGGGGACTCTGTCAAAGGCTTTTTCCACGTCAACAAAAGCTAAGTATAGGGGTTTACTTTTAGCTAGGTACTTCTGTAGTTGTCGTACAATGAAAAGAGCGTCTGTGGTACTTTTACCTGACACAAACCCGAACTGCATTTCATCTAGATCAATTCGCTCTCTGATTAGTTGCGCTATTACTTTTTCTGTGACCTTCATGACCTGGTCGATTAATTTAATGCCTCTATAGTTACCCCTATCTAGGGCATCTCCTTTATCCTTGTAGCAGTTAATGATGATGCTGCTATACCAGTCCTTCAGAACAACCCCATTCTGTATGACTTGGTTTACTATCCGGGTGACCATAGTGTGTCCCACCGTTCCAGATGCTTTCAGCATTTCAGCAACTATTTCCGAAGGCCCAGCCGCCTTTCTCGTCTTCATATCTTTGATTGCCTTACTTATTATACTACCTTCAACTAGCACTGCTGGTCCCTCTATTGGATCGATGTGGGGGAGACTGTCTTTCTCCCAATTATTCTCCTCATTTAGTAGCCTTTTGTAGTGACACTTCCAAGCTACCTTCTTATCAGCATCAGTGATAGCAAGTACACCATCATCATAAAGGACACACTTCTCCCTGACAATATCACGGTTTTCCTTGACACATTGCCTAGCAATCCTGAACACCTCATGTTTTTGGTCCTCGCGTTGTAGAACATGCTTGAACTTTCTTTCCTCTACTTCCCTTCTTGTAAAGTACACTTGTCTCCTAGCTTCCCTCCTGGCCACTTGATAGTGTTCTCTACTTCCCCCATCCCGCTATACTTTCCAAGCATGCTTTTTGGCCTTAATTGACTCCTCCACCTTACTGTTCCACCACCATATTACTCTCCTCCTGCCTATAGGCCTGCTCCAGCCACAGACATCATCTGCCGCCTTCAGTAGGTTAGCTTTCAGGAATTCCCACTGTTCCTCTATATTGTACGACTGTAATTGCTCTTCCTTACTGTCAAAAGCATCAAGTAATATGCTTTTAAATTTATTACTGGCTGTGGGGTCCTTTAGCTTCCATATTTTTCTCCTGAGGATAGTCCTCCTCTGTTGTCGAGTACATCTTGTACTGACTATGAGGTCGCTGACTATGAGTCTATGTTGGGAGGTGCATTCTTCATGGGGGAGGGATTTAGTGTTTACAACAGACACTCTATCACGTCTTCTGGTAAGGATATAATCTATCTGACTGGGATGTTCCCCTGATCTATAGGTGATCAAGTGATTGTCTCATTTAGTGTTACAGATAGTTAGGTTATTTGCGTCACAGAATTCCAGGATTCTGGAGCCTTCCTCATTTGTAGTACCAAACCCATAGCCTCCATGGATTCCGTCATAGCCATCACATATATATATATATATATATATATATATATATATATATATATATATATATGTGATTGTATATATATATATATATACATGTATATATATATATGTGTATATACATATATATATATATATATATACACATATATATATATATATATATATATATATATATATATATATATATATATATATGTGTATGTATATATATATATATATACATGTATATATATGTGTATATACATATATATATATATATATATACATATATATATATATATATATATATATATATATATATATATATATATATATACAGGATAACAGGTTATCGTTATAGGCTTAGATGTAGTCCAGTTAGAGTACTCCGTGTAGTGGATAGTACTAACATGTGGCTTAGTTTGACTCAACAAGACATTTCCATAGTGATGCTGTGAGTTCGCAGTGATTTCTATGTAGTTTATACTTGGAGTAATAATAATTCAAGAAAGAGTGACATGGTTCGCTATACAATAAGGGCTTTATTCACATTGCTGACAACTGTTTCTTTGATCTGGTAGGTCTAGAGTTCGCTACCCGCTTGATTTTGCGTCAACAATCAATTGTTTATAACCAGTTGTTTTCATCAGAGCACGCGAAAGTGAAGAAGATACACAAGGCATGGCTTTTATATAGGAGTGGTATTAAACCAGAACAATAATATCAATAATAACATAAAATAACTAGATAGTAAATATTTAAAATAATAACATCAATATAAGTAAGAAATAGAGTATAATGATGAATCTAGCATGTTAAACGAACTGATATTATACAGATGTATGAAATTGACATGTGAAAACTGCTATAGGGTACATTAGATATAGTGTTAAGGTGGCGAAGAGATAACAGTAACAACTAAAATGTACTTGGAGTCAGGATTTATGTGGTATCTGCTTTGCTGTAGGTATGCTGGCAATAAACCGGAGATTTCCTTATTGTTTGACAGATAAACATTTTCGTTGTATTAATTTAGTGTGAATGATAGTTTTTATGTGGTGTTAAGTGGAGTTGTAGATTCGTTATTTAAGCGGCCTATACTAAAGGTAAGGATTGTTAGTTCGAATCATGGGGGTTTAGTTTTCACAGCATCAATAACAAATTGTGTATAAATAAGACAACCTTTACAATCTTGAATTGCTGCATATCTTAAGGAACGATAAAATGCCACTCAACAGCAAAATAGAAAGGTCAATTTTCTGCAGACATAGGATTGCTACAAAATTCGCGAGATTTAAACTACCATGATTCGAACCAATATCACTTAGCTTTTAACATATGAAATCCGCCTTCTCACACAGCCCACTACAGAACCATAATCTTCTATAAACACCTTCTAGCCTCCCTAATTCTATACCACTGGGATGTGGTAGTAATGTCTACAACTATCTTATCAGCCCATAAATCAATCCCATCTTTGCTGCTGTTCACTCCTTCGGACCAAACAATTATATCTCACATTAGCACTCTTGATCTATAATAGATGAACTTAATTCTAAGTACATTATCTTATTATTCCTATACTCCTTGAAATCTTACTTTCCTCTTATTATTATTATGAACATCTCAATGTATCCCTAATATTATTCATCATGTTCTCTAAATCTACCATGCATATTTTACTATTTTATTACCTTTATTGTCTCTATTATTGTTGTTATTATTGTCTTATTTATACACGATTTGTTATTGATGCTGTGAAAACTAAACTCCCATGATTTGAACTAACAATCCATACCATATATATATATATGTGTGTGTGTGTAGTGAAATCTGTCCACACCTTGAACCTTGGATGACACCTAAAGGTAAAACTCTAGGTCACCACCCTTTTGGTGCGAACAGGTTCATGCGTGGGCTATCTCCACAAGGTGGGAGACAGAAAGCGACAGCTATATAAAATCTGTATCATCCCATGTTTATACAGAGCGATCGGAGCAGTACGCTATTACAAGCTATGTGAAAGATTCACCGCTATCTACAGGCCACAGAGGTCTACAGTCACTACAGACCATTCAGAGGTCTACAGACATATAGAGAGATTGGAGCATTTATGTCTACAATAAGCTTTGTAAAGATTCACCGCTATCTACAGGCCCCAGTGGTCTACAGCCAACTACAGACCATTCAGAGGTTGCAGGCTAAACCAGACTCACGAAGAGAACTACTACCCCGGACTGCAGCCACCAACAACTTTATCTGGCCGCTCGCTGTTTTCATATCAAAAATAAAACAACATTGTCAACCTTCGCTACTCGTGGTAACTTGTTTATTCTTCTTTTTGACTCAAGTGAAGTAAACTTATATAAATTAAATCATCAGCTATTCTTGTTATTTCATCTAACAATCATGTTAAATTCTTCTAACAACTTCTTACTAATACCCTTTGTTAAATATGTATATATATATATATACACATATGTATATATATATATATGTATGTGTATATATATATGTGTGTATATATATATATATATGTGTGTGTATATATATATATATATATATATACATATATATATTTATATATATATATATATATATATATATATATATATATATATATATATATATGTATATATATTTATGTATATATATATATATATATATATATATATATATATATATATATATATATATATATATATATATATATATATATACATACAGTTAAATAGAAATATCCAATAGTTATATGTGGTTGTGGTTATTTAAGAAGACTGCTCACTCACCATAGTCATTCTGCGGAGGAAATGCATCAACAGGACTTGTTCCAGCCCAACCATCGTATTTTTTATCTTCATCAGGATATTTTCCCTGTGTTAACAGAATTGGACAAATGGAATTGGTAAAGTAGAACCAAGAATTGAATGGAATATACTTATATATATACATACATTATGATGGCTGCCCCCTCGTTACCGAGTATGGCCATTGCATGATATACCATTATTAATAATTATTAATTAATTCTATCGTGCAATGCCTGAGCATGAAGATATTTTTTAAAGTGAGGAAAGACTGTGCACTGAACCAATCCCACTCTCTGAGCTATTACCCGAAAAGAAGAAAAGATCAACATCATCAGTAACTACTGAGCCACAGTATATACATACATACATACATACATACATACATACATATATATATATATATATGTGTTGTTTCCTTGAGCAAAACACTTTATTTCACATTGCTCCAGTTTACTCAGCTGTACAAATGAGATGATAGGAATGGGGTTCCTATCATTCCACTGCAAAGTGGTCGTGGAGGTGCCATGGCAAAAAAGCACCCAGGCTACACTGTAAAGTGGACGTGTAGCTGCCACAGAAAAAAGCACCCAGCACTCACTGCAAATGAGGTTGGTGTTAGGAAGGGCATCCAGCTGTAGAAATCAAGCCAGAATCAGTTCTCATCCCACCCTTGCACGCAGGGAAAAACGGACGTGAAATGATGATATGATGATGATGATGATATATATGAATATATATATATATATATATATATATATATATATATATATATATGTGTGTGTGTGTGTGTATATATATATGATGATGATGACGATGATACATATATATATATATATATTAATATATATATATATATACACACACACATATATATATATATATTAATATATATATATATATATATATATATACATATCATCATTTTACATCCGCTCTTCCCTGTAGGTGGTTCAGTGAATTACATGTGTTGGTACCAAACCAAGAACTCTGCGAAACCCACAGAACAGGTTCACAATAAATATCTTTTACAGGTAAATGAAACTTCTTAATTTTTTACTCAGGTTTTGTCCAAGAGTTATAATCAAAATTACCTGCCAAGCATTCATCCTCATCTTCAGGTACCTTTCACCCCAGGGGTATACCATACCTGAAATATCAATAAAAGGTCAATCACAAGTTTCATCTGATTCCTTCATTCCTTCATTCCACTATCCTTTACAACAGATCCCATCAGATTAAACAATGTCCACAATATCACCCCCCCCCCCCCCCCCCCCCGATATTTTGCTCAGTTTACTCAAAATGTCACCTTCACATCATTATAATTTGGTTATGTCTAAAAATTACTGAAAAATATCCATACCATCAAAAAATTACTCAACTGTATAATTGCCTCTCCAAAATAACTGAAGCATATCCTTTACCACTCAAAACTTACTGAAAAATATCATTAGCATCCAAAAATTACTGAAGCATGTTCTTACTGTCCAAAACTTACTCCAAAAATTGATCAACCATATCCTTAACTCCGCAAAATTACTGAAGTATGTACTTACAGTCCTAGAATTAATCAACCATATCCTTACCACCCCCAAAATCACTGAAGCATGTCCTTACCATTCCAAAATTACTGAAGCATATCTTTATTGTCCAAAAATTACTGAACCATGTCCCAACACCCCAAAATTACTGAAACATGTCCTTACCCTCCAAACCTCCTCTTGCAGAATATTCCCATTCATATTCTGTTGGTAACCGTTTCCCGACCCAGCTGCAGTAAGCGAAGGCATCGTTGTAACTGATGTGTACCACAGGGTAAGACATCCGTTCTATGATGTTGCTAAATGGACCCTCAGGCTGTAGATAGAAACAGTAACCTTGTGATGGTGGTGGTGATGGGGTGGTGGTGGAGGTGACGGTGGTGGTGGTGATGGTGTGGTGATGTTGGTGGTGGTGGTGGTGATGGTGGTGGTGGTGATAGTGGTGATGGTGGGGGACGTAAAATGATGATGATGATGATGATGTAGGTATATACAAATATATATATAATACAAATATATACATATACTATCAGTGGTACCCGGCGATGCACGGGATAATGTATTTTGGAACGCGGGCCGCCAACAGACCTAATCGTGGAAAAACTGCATGCCTGGACAATATGTAAAAAAAATAAACCGAATACTGTGATGGCAGGATAATCTTTAAGATTTTCCTCGATGAAGCAGGAAAAATGCAGGTTTTCACCTAATGCGGGCCCTAGGGGATCAAGAAAATGAATTTTTTTATGTGCATAATATGCCTTTAAATTTCGGGAAAATCGGCTAGACGTAACGCCTCTAAAAAGCCCTAAGAAGCCGAAAAAAGTTTTTCACCTAATGCGGGCCCTAGGCCATAAAAAAGTTGGATTTTCTTTGCTTATGGTATGAAGAAGAGACTGACCTATACATAG
>OZ024763.1:8949477-8964477 GCA_964016885.1 Eledone cirrhosa
CCGTATAGTTTTTTTCTTTTAGTGTTTTTTTCTTTTAGTGTTTTCCTGAAAATTTCTTCTTATATTTCCTATATCTTCTGTTAGTTTATATATATATACTATATATATATGTATATATATTATATATGTGTATATATATTATATATATGTATATATATGTATATATATTATATATATATATGTATGTATATTATATATTTGTCTCTGTAATCCCTTCAGTTCTGTATCAGTGAGACATAAAATAATGTCTGTAATGCTGGTTGATTTGCTTTGCTAGACAACGTGGTAGGTTTCATAATAATAATATAATATAAGGTGGACCTGTTCTCTCTGTTCTCTTCAGGTTTTTTCAGTTTGTATTAGTGAGACATAATTTTTAGGAATAAAATAAAAAAGGTGAGACCAGGTAATGTTGGTTCCTTTTTCTTCCTAGACAACGTGGAGGGTTTTATAATATAAAATAAAATATAACGAGAGGAAGAAAAATGCGGACCTTTTCCGTGTGTTCCCTTGAGTTTTGTATTAGTTTTTAGGAATAAAATGAAAAGGAGGCACCTGACTAAAACAGTCGTTGTGTAATGTTGGTTCCTTTACCTTCCCAGACAACGTGGAGGGTTTATAATATAAAATAATATACAATGATATTAAATAAATATAAGAGGAAGTCCAAGTTTATTTCATGCAATGTCATTCTGGTTACGTTGGCAATTGATTGAGATAAAACTGAGGGCAACAGCTTGGGTGGAGATATTGGTGGTGGTGGTGTGGTGGTATGGTGGTAGCGGTGGTGGTGGTGGTGGTGGTGTGGTGTGGTGGTTGTGATGGTGGTGGTGATGGTGGTGGTTGTGGTGGTGGTGATAGTGGTGTGGTGGTGGTGGTGGTGGTGGTGGTAGTGGTGGTGTGATGTGGTGGTGGTGATGGTGGTGTGGTGTTGTTGTTGGTGGTGGTGTGGTGGTGATGTCGTTGTGGTTGTGGTGTGGTGGTGGTGGTGGTAGTGGTGTGGTGGTTGTAGTGGTGGTGATGGTGGTGGTGGTGGTGGTGTGGTGTTGTTGTTGTTGTTGGTGGTGGTGTGGTGGTGATGTCGTTGTGGTTGTGGTGTGGAGATAGTGGTGTGGTGGTGTTGTTGTTGGTGGTGGTGTGGTGGGGGTGGGGGTGGTTGAAATCATTCTGTCATTACCATAACAGAAGTCCGACGAGCTTTTGATTCCAGAGTCAGGCCAGACCGATACAGATCAAACCTTAAAGCCATATATGTGTGTGTATACATATATATATATATATATAACCAAAGATTAATATGGTTCATTGATTACTCAATGAATACAGTTTTACAACAGATTAAAAGCACTCAACAGAAAGTTATCCTGGAGTTTTTAATATTATTCAAAATATTAACAAATGAAGATATTCACATAATCAAAATATATGAGGTAGTCACGGTTCTGGGACAGCATTCCTCACCATATGAGATGTCATCTGGTGTACCACAGGGATCTGTTCTTGGCCCCCTTTTGTTTGTGGCATATATTAATGACATAGATGCCAACTTAAAGAATGCCACAGTACTAAAGTACGTAGATGACATCAAGCTGTACCTTGAGATAAAAAGGACAGATCCTGAACACTATAGATCTTGCTTGCAGTCTGACCTGGACACAATGCAACAATGGATCTCAGACTGGTAACTCAAGCTAGCTGTGCACCACCATGCATTTTGGGAGTAAAAACCCAGCTTCCACATACTCCCTCCACAGTACTAATATCAAGAAGTCTTCTTGTGAACGTGACCTGGGCATTACGGTCAGCAGCGATTTACGTTGGACGAAGCACATCTCTAAAATTGTCAAGAGGGCTGAGGGTGTCTTAGCATCACTCAGCAAGACCTTTGTCAGCCGCTCTGCAGCTATCTATTTAAGGCTGTACATGGCTATGGTGTGGTCACACTTAGAATTTGTATCACCAGTCTGGAACCCCTATCTTGCTCAGAACATTGACCGCCTGGAAACTGTTCAGAGACGTGCAACCAAGCGAATACCCTCCATCAGGCATCTACCATACTCTGAACGCTTTGCTTCCCTGGGCATAGATACATTGAAGCTCCAACGCCTGGCAACTGACTGGTAAGCACCAACAAAATTGTTAACCATCTTGCCAACAACAACCCTGAGTACCTTTTTGATTTCCATGTGTCTAACACATGTGGACATGCCCACAAAGTCAGAAAACAGCACAGCTCCCATGACTTTCGGAAACATTTTTTCACGTTCAGAGTTGCTGAAGCATGGAACAAACTACCTGCATCAGTTGTTAGCTGTCGAGACACTGCATCCTTTAAAACCTCCAAGCGTCCCGAGATTCGCCAACACTACACCTAATGTTCCCCCTCCATACACATACACAAATGTATATTATGACTCATACACTATTCACTTCCCTGACATTTGTATATTATTCTATGTACTATACATGCACCTTTGACGAGTTGTAGTGTACCTGAGCACTTTACACAATAATTTCATTATCATTATATGCTTTATTATATATATTTCGAAGGTACTGTGTTGTTTTTTCAGTACGTCCTCATCAGACAAAATATATGATTTGATATATGACATACCTCTACAGTCTTGATATTTCAATTCCTGTATTGGCAGTCAATACAGGAATTGAAATATCAACAGCCAATTGACAAGATCGCAGACCTCATTCGCTTAACGAGTGGGTTGGGAGGGTCATGCTGCCAATAACAACACACCTATTGGTTTCCACTGGTCTTTCCAATTACAAGTACTATCTATCGGTCACAACTCCAGATAGAAGGAGCAACGTGAAGTAACAAATTTTAATTTCAAGAAAAGTTTTGTCAGTCATATCAGGAACATAACAAATAATTTTATGCTGAAATACTGAAGTACACTCTGTAAAGTGGTTGCTGTTAGGAAAGGTATCTAGTTATAGAAACCATGCCAAAAATGGAGGATATGAAAATGATTGACTACTAACTTGCTGAGTAGGGTGGACCTCGTCAAACTGGACCAAGGAAACAGTTTCCATTGGTATTGCCATTGCTGATACTATCTACTGTTCGCAACTCCTGGCAGAAAGAGCAACATAAAATTAAGTGTCTTGCTCAAGGACATAACGCTTCACCCAGTCTGGGAATCGAACTCACAATCTCACGATTGTGAATCCGACTCTGTAACCACTCAGCCACTCACCTTCTACACACATATATATACATGTGCGTGTATATATATGTGGGTGGGTGTATATGTGTGTATATATATGTGTGCGTGTGTATATATGTGGGTGTGTGCATATGTGTGTCTATATGTGTATATATATGTCTATATGTGTATGTATGGGTGTATATGTGTGTCTATATGTGGGTGTATATAGACGGGAGACAGTTAAACGCGTAACTAGGAAGAAAGCAGCCAAAACAAAATGTTTCTAATTTTGTCGATTTTTTCAGTACTTTTCCTAATTTATTTGTTCAAATCCGTCAAAAAGTAAGTAAAAAAAAACATCTTTTTCTTCCTGGATTCATTTTAAATGTTCGTATTTCGTTAATTTTAGTTAATTATTTATTAATAATTAAATCTGAGAGAGTGAAATGAGACAGAAACGAATTAGTTATAAACACATCGGAATATAAAAAGGAAAGAAGAAACTAACCAGGGGCACCTGCTAGAAATAGCAGCCAAATGTTACCTCAAAGACGTTTATATAATTATCTAATTAATTAAGTATTTAATTGCTTTAATATTTTGCCGGTTCTAGTAATTAGATTACGGCCAAGCTGCAGCTAGTGTCTGTCTTAAAGAGGGTTTGTTTAGTCGATCATATCAATCCAAGTACTTTCCTTGTTATATTTGTTTTCCTTTTTGATCAAGTTTGATATCTATATTATCGATCTGTCTCTTTATCGAACTACTAAGTTACATACAGGACATAATCGAACTAATGTATATAGTTTTTAACGGGGCGTTATCGATCTCTCTATTTGTCGAACTAATAAGTTATGTACAAGACTTAATCGAACTAATATTTATACTGTTTTCTTTTGGAATTTATCGATCTCTGTGTTTATCGAATTGTTAAGTTACATACGGAACATAATCGAACTGAAATCTATATTTTTTTTACGAGACATAAACAAATACACACACACACATATATATATATATATGTGTGTGTGTGTGCTAATATATATAAAACGACAGTCCTTGTTTTGAGAAAAATGGGAACAAAAGAAGAAACTTTGACCCCCAACTTTGAGAGAGAGAGAGAGTGAGACATACAAAGAGAGATACAGATAGAGAGAGAGAGAAACAGAGAGGGAAACAGACAGATATACAGAGAGGGAGATAGCCATATATACAGTCAGACAGACTGAGAGAGAGAGAGAGAGAGAGAGATTAAAAACTTTGGCCTTAATATTTTCGTTTCGTGTGTTTATATTTAAAAAGTCACGTTCCTTATTTTAGCATCAACTATAATTATTTAACCATGGAGTTTAAACAACCTCTCTCTCTCTCTCACTTCACTCTCTTCATACTCAACAATCTCTCTCTCTCTTCATACTCAACACTCTCTCTCTCTCTTCATACTCAACACTTTCTCTCTCTCTCTTCACACTCAACACTTTCTCTCTCTCTCTTCATACTCAACACTCTCTCTTCACACTCAACAATCTCTCTCTCTCTTCACACTCAACAATCTCTCCCCCCCTCTCTTTTCATACTCAACACTCTCTCTCTCTTCACACTCAACAACCTCTCTCCCTCCCTCTCTCTCTATTTAGTTTTCGTGTCTTTAAGAAATGTCTTTGGACTTTTATGTTTACAATATCTCAGAGTTCAGAATGTGAAAATTATGTGAGGAATTTTTATTTTTTACACTAGAAATATTTCATGTTGGTGGTAGTGGTGTTGGTAGTGGTGGTGTTGGTGGTGGTGGTGTTGGTAGTGGTGGTGTTGGTGGTAGTGGTGTTGGTAGTGGTGGTGTTGGTAGTGGTGGTGTTGGTGGTGGTGGTGTTGGTGGTAGTGGTGTTGGTAGTGGTGGTGTTGGTGGTAGTGGTGTTGGTGGTAGTGGTGTTGGTAGTGGTGGTGTTGGTGGTAGTGGTGTTGGTGGTAGTGGTGTTGGTGGTAGTGGTGTTGGTAGTGGTGGTGTTGGTGGTAGTGGTGTTGGTGGTGGTGGTTTTGGTGGTAGTGGTGTTGGTAGTGGTGGTGTTGGTGGTAGTGGTGTTGGTGGTAGTGGTGTTGGTAGTGGTGGTGTTGGTAGTGGTGGTGTTGGTGTTGGTGTTGGAATCTATCTATATGTCTGTCTATCTATCTACTTACCTACCTATATCCCTGCACACCTATCCCTTCCCTACTTCTGGTATATCCTGGCTTGTTCCCCTCTAATCCCAAACTACTTCCCCTATAATCACAGACTGGTCTATAACTACTTCCTATATACTCACTTCCCCTATAATCACAGACTGGCCTATAACTACTTCCCCTATACCTAGTTCCCCTATAATCCCATATAAGGGGCCCAGCTCTATTTCAGAGCCTTGTCCTCAGTTTCTGAGCAGAGTTGATAATATTTTGATGATGTTTTGTTGTTTCAGTTATGGCTGGAAGCCTTTTTCATTGTTTAAATCCCACGGGATTCCTGGCCCAGAACCTACAGCTTTTTTTGGAAACCTTGTCTCATTCAAAAAGGTAAATATCTTGACATCATCAAAAAGCACCCAGTCCACTCTGTAATGTGGTTGTGTGGGTGACATGACAAGAAGTACCCAGTCCACTCTGTAATGTAAGTTGCGTGGGTGACATGACAAGAAGTACCCATTCCACCCTGTAATGTGGTTGTGTGTGGGTGACACGACAAGAAGTACCCAGTCCACCCTGTAATGTGGTTGTGTGTGGGTGACATGACAAGAAGTACCCAGTCCACCCTGTAATGTGGTTGTGTGTGGGTGACATGACAAGAAGTACCCAGTCCACTCTGTGAATGTGGTTGTGTGTGGGTGACATGACAAGAAGTACCCAGTCCACCCTGTAATGTGGTTGTGTGTGGGTGACATGACAAGAAGTACCCAGTCCACCCTGTAATGTGGTTGTGTGTGGGTGACATGACAAGAAGTACCCAGTCCACTCTGTGAATGTGGTTGTGTGTGGGTGACATGACAAGAAGTACCCAGTCCACCCTGTAATGTGGTTGTGTGTGGGTGACATGACAAGAAGTACCCAGTCCACCCTGTAATGTGGTTGTGTGTGGGTGACATGACAAGAAGTACCCAGTCCACTCTGTGAATGTGGTTGTGTGTGGGTGACATGACAAGAAGTACCCAGTCCACCCTGTAATGTGGTTGTGTGTGGGTGACATGACAAGAAGTACCCAGTCCACATGTACATACATATGTGTACATATATATGTCTGTATGTGTATTTACATACACATGTACATAGATACACACCACTATTATCATAGTCTACCAGAAATACACACAGACATACACAAACACAGACTGATATACACAGACACACACAGACTGATATACACAGACACACACATACACAGACTGATATACACAGATACACACATACACAGACTAACATACACATACACATACACACACATCACCATTATCACAGTCTACATCTGATGTGAAACCCAGAATTGTGCCAACTTGGAACAAGATAAGAGAAATACTGGGAGACAAAGTTTAGAAATCTGGCACATAAAACACACACGTAAATAACACACACACATACATATACACACACACATACACATGCTGTGTGTGTGAGTAATATATATATATATATATATATATGTATATATATATATAGAGAGAGAGAAAGCGAAAGACCTAAATATATATACAGTATATATATATATATATATAATAAGTTGATGGGACTAGCATAAGTTTCACTGCGTATGTATATACATATATATATATATACATATATATATATATATATATATATACATACATATATATATATATATATATATATATATATATATATATATACATACATATATATATATATATATACGTATACACACACACCCATACATATACAGTTTGTCTAAAATTAGGAGAGCTAATCTATAAACAAGATAGGAAAAGGGAAATACAAAGTTTAATAGTTTAGAAAAACAGATAATACCCCCAAATAGGGGACAGCTGGCACTTGCCAATTTAGGAGCCCAAGTTAGCTCTACAGTGTGTGTTTGGGTATTTAGTACCCTAGGTTACTTAGAAAAGTATTCACGAGTTTGCCTTGTATTTTATGAAATATATATATATATACATATATGTATATATATATTCAGTGAATCCAAAACAAGCACTCTATGCACAGGCAGAGTGTATATATTAGAAAAAACGAGGAAGTTTTGTTTACTTGTATACAATCATCATCATCATCACCGTTTTATGTCCGTTCTTCTACGCTAGCATGGGTTAGACGGGTTGTCCTGTTGTGGGCAGTGTCTGGTCGGCTGACCATGCCTTGCTCATACAGGAACTGATTTGGCTTGATTTCTACAGCTGGATGCCCTTCCTAACACCAACCTCATTTACAGTGAGTGCTGGGTGCTATTTCGTGGCGCCTACTCGTCCACTTTCAAGTGTGGGCTGGGTGCTTTTTTTGCCGTGGCACCTCCACGACCACCTTGCGGTGGGGGGTGTGGGGGTATATTGTCTATATGCTTCAGCTTCTACCCATGGGAGGTCAGGTACTCTGTATTACTGCGTGACGCCAGAGGTCACGGTCGTGTGTCATTGCCTTTGAGAGGTGTAATTGGGTAAGGTCGGCTTTTATCACCTCATCCCAGGTCATCTTGGGTCTCCCCACTCCGCGGTTTCCATCGACTTCTAGTCCTCTGCACCTTTTTATGCAGCTGTCATCCTTCATACGCATCACATGTCCATACCAGCGCAACCGCCTCTCCTGCACACAGCATTTGATTCCTCTTATGCTCAGTCTCTCTCTCAATTTATTTATGCTTTGTCGTTCACGTATATTACTGTTACACATCCATCGGAGCATGCACACTTCGTTTCTTTCTAAACTACGTAAGTCTTCCACCTTCAGCGCCCAGGTCTCACTACCATGCAACATCGCTGTTCGGATACACGCATCATACAGTCTGCCTTTCATTCTGAGGGAGAAGCCTTTTGCAGCTAGCAGTGGTAGTAGTTCCCTAAATTTCTTCCATCCCGTTCTTACCCTAGTTATTGTACTTTCTGAACACCCACCTCCGCTGCTAATTCAGTCACCTAGGTAGCAGAAGCTGTCTACTGTTTCTATAGAGCCCTCCCAGAGATTGGTGGTACTTGTTTCCTGTGGCTGTTTGCTGCTTGCTGCTGCATGTGAAGCCTACATTCTTAATTAAGCTTCCTGAGATCCCGCGACATCTCTTGTGTACCCATTGTTTGCATTTGGGGCAGAGAATGGAGTTCCTACCTACACCTTTCCTACATACTGAGCAAGGCCATTTCCCTGAGGGGATCTGGGTTCTGTTTTCTCGTCTACTTACAAGGACCTTAGTCTTTGTCATGTTGACTTTGAGACCCTTTCTTTCTAGTCCCTGCAGTTTGGAATTTCTTCTCTAGTTCTACCATAGATTCAGCTATAAGTGCGAGGTCATCAGCATACAGGAGTTCCCATGGGCATCCGATCTTAAACTGCTCCGTTATTGCCTGCAGGACTATGATGAACAGGAGGGGGCTAAGAACAGAGCCCTGGTGGACCCCAACCTGTACGCTAAATTCCTCGCTATACTCATTGCTAATCCTAACTTTGCTGACTGCTCCAATATTTATTGTATATCGACCCGTTAAGCATGTTTCACAGAGGATTGGCTCAAGGTCACCCATAGGAGTTATGGACTCGAATCCATTATCGATCTGCTCTGCAGACTGGTGATAATTGAGTTGGGTCAATAAGTCTTATGGGTAACCTTGAGCCAATCCTCTCTGAAACATGCGTAACAAGTCGATATACAATAAAAAAAATCTAATACATGTAAACAAAACTTTCTCGTTTTTTCTAATATATGTGTGTATATATATACACACACATATGCATATATATATACATATATATATATACATGTGTGTGTCTTTTAAAAGCTAATTCATGGTTTTAATTTTCTCGCAGCCACGGTATGTCTTGGAGAAAGAATGGTCTAACAAATATGGAAATATTTCTGGGTAAGAATGGATTTCTTTCTCACTTTCTCTCTATCACTCCCCCCCCCCTCTATATCAATCACTCTTTCTCTTTATCACTATATTACCCTATCTTTCCTTCTCCCACAGGTATTATATGGGCAGTAGTCCCCTATAACTAATCCCTTTTCTTCTCATCCTTCCACAGGTATTACATGGGTAGAACTCCCTATCTGCTGATAACAGATGTCCAGATGATAAAAGCAATAATGTCCACCAGTTTCAGTAATTTCCGCAACAGACCAGTAAGATACATCTAATTGTTTATGTGTGTGTGTGTGTGGTTTTGTGAGTGTATATGTATGTGTACATGTATACATATAAGTGTATTTAGGTGTAGGTGTATATGGAAGTAGATTGGTGTAATTGATAAACATGGTTAAAATCTCACCTCCTTCTGCCAGGAGTTGTGACTGACAGATAGTATTAGTAATGGAAAGACCAATGGACATATTGTTTCCTTGGTCTGATCTGATGATCAGCTCCTTTCTTCTGCCAGGAGTTGTGACTGATATATAGTATCAGGAATGGAAAGACCAATGGATATATTGTTTCCTTGGTCTGATCTGATCATCAGCTTCTGTCTTTCTTATGTTTTATTTTCATTCTTTATTTATTTCCAACCTGATAGTTTGATGTTCCGACAGATGACTTCACGGAACTTTTCTTAATGAACACCAAAGACCAACACTGGAAGTTCTTACGGTCCATTATGATGACAGCATTTAGTAACAAGAAGCTTAAAGAGGTGAGTGTTGTTGTTGTTTGTTGTTGTTGTTTAACCCCAGGCTAACACCTGCAGGTATGCGAAAATAGACATATGATGACAATGATGATGGTTAGTGGTAGTGAAGTTGATGGTGGTGATGGTGGTGAAGTTGATAGTGGTGATGGTGGTGATGTTGATGGTGATGGTGATGCCGATGTTAATGATATCCATGATGATGATGATGATCAACATCATCATCATCACCACCATCATATATACACCCTATTCTAATCAGCCATTATGTATCTAACTAACTAACTAATCCTCATCATTATTATAAAAGCAGAGCTGTTTCTCTGTCTGTCTGTCCATCATACTTATATGTATATAAGAAAAAGCAATCAAACATTATATATATAACTAGTCTTTATTATAATATCCCTTTATAATAATATTCCTCCATCTTTTCCTTAGGCTTTAAACTTAATGAAAGTCTGTGTTCGTGATTTACTGACAAATATTTCCCACAATGCAGAGAACGATAAAGAATTTTGTATCAACAAGTAAGTCTTAAATATTTCACCGTCATACCTACATATATGTATAGCAGCGAATTGGAATAAACGAAGCCAACTTTAACAGGTTTGACTTACACTTATTATTTTATATATATATAAGTATATATATATATATATATATATATAAGTATTTATATATATATATATATATATATGTAAATAAAGTACCAGTAATACACTGGGATAATTGCTGGCGTTGTGCCAAAAGTAGAAACAATTATTTTATATATATATATATAATATATGTAGTAAGAAACAGTAAATCGTGTGTCTAATATTACGATGTATATATATATATATATATATATATATATATATATATATAAAATAATATGTGTAAGTCAAATATGTTAAAGTTGGCTTCATTTATTCCAATTCACTGTTATACATATTTCAGTGACAGCCATTATTGGCTGTGATCTCACCAGGTTTGAGAATTTAGGCAAAAAAAAACAGGAAAACATGATGTTGTAATGGGTTCGACCCTGTTAATTCATCGATATGTCCAGCTCCTTAGTGTGTTGTTAGTCCTCAAAGGAACTGGAATCATATCTATATATATATATATATATATACAAAGATATGTAAGGTTAAAATTTGTTGGTGTGAATCAATGTGCAAACAAAGTAAACAAGGAAGATTGCTTACCAAAGTATTTTTGTTGACTTGGTCTTTGCAGGAGGTATGGTAACAGACCAATTTGATGGTTCAATGTACAGTATCCAAGTGCAAGATCATGGAGTAATTATAAATTTAAAGTTATAGTACTAGGAAAAACAAACAACTAGGCATGAAGAAGAATTGAAACATATGTTAAAGAATGGAATCTAAATAACTTTTTCTCCTCTAACCTCTTCTTCATGGCTAGTCGTTTGTTTTCCCTAGTACTATACCTTTAAATATATATAAATATATATATATTATATACTCCTGATATTCTCCCTCCATACACATGTGCATGTGTCCAAGGGGAGTCTTGTACACTCAGTCGCTTCACGCCACAAAACCGGGACAAGCACCGTTTCAACATGCTGCTTGCAGTGCACGAGGGCCTGCTTGCATGTGGGCCCTAGTGGACAATAAAAAAATCATTGTTGCTATTATTTTTGTTGTTGTTCTATTAAGCTGGTATTTGTTTCAATGGTTTCCAGTTACTGTAGCAGCTACACGATGGACATTATTGCGGCTACAGGCTTCGGTATTCAACTGAATTCTCAACAGAACATCAACCATCCATTTGTTCTCCATGCAAACGCTCTCTTTAAACCAGGTTTCTTGAAATATCTCATTGCCCTCTCATGTAAGATATTTCCTTCTTTATCTCTATCTTTGTTTTACACACACACACACATATATATATATATATAGACATATATACATATAAAAATACACACACACACATACATATATATATACACTTCGCATTCTACTCAAAGTGTGTATACATTTTTTGGAACACCCTATATATATATAATCGAAGAAATTGAAGAAAGAGAAGCAGACCGTTAAGATATATTTATAAGGAGCTCTTACACATGTTACGCCCAAGAGGCTCAGAGGAAAGTAAAGGGTTTAATTAGGAACCCTGAATCGGTATGAATATGATTTTAACATCGAAATTCATATCTCGGTGTTAGAGTTAGCTGCTTAAGTTTGTGAACGGAGGTAATTCAGGTGCTGATTTGGAATTGTCTGCTAAAATTCATTTCCACTATTATAAAATATTTATTTATTCCCCTAAGTCTATTTACTACATGCTAATTTAATAATGCTTTGTCAAGCCAGTTTGCAGAGGCACAGTTAAGGTATGAATGTAAGTGTTCCATAACATTATGGTCAGTGAAACTTATGTACAGTCTAAGTTAGGTCTGGACACATGTAGTGCTACACCATTGAGGGATGACGGGGGCTGGATAATACTATTGTTCACAGATGTTTAAATTTTAGCCCACCATTTTAAGACAAGCCAGGGTGTGGTGTAAAATGCCCTGGTACTTTGGTGTTTGTAAGAGCTCCTTATAAATATATTTTAACGGTCTCTTCTCTTTCTTCGATTATAATTGCTCTGCTTAAATTCACACACTAAATATTAACGCTTCAAATGTTTAACCCTGTCTGCACAAGCATCGAGCACTAAAGCACCTGCTTATGGCAATTAATTATCTGTATCGTCTCCTTCTATAACTCTTCTTCTCTCTATTCTCTCTCATGATACTGTAACATTTTATATATATATATATATATATATATATATATATATATATATACATACACACACACACACACACACACATATATATATATATATATACACACAGATATAGATAGATATATAGATAATTATACATCTTACTTTATATAATTTTTTTAAATTGCAGTTGTTTTCCCTTTTATGTGGCGGTTGGTGAATATATACATCATCTTGATGGGAGAGAGAAGACATCGAGACTTCTTTGCTAGTGTTTGTCGGGACACAATTACTTTCAGAAGAAATAACCCTGAATTTTCTGTAAGTGGAGGTATTTTGGTTGAAAATCTTCTTCTTCTCCCACTTATTGCTGAGAAGGTCGTGGGGGCAGAGCCCTCAAACACTCCTTCCAGCTGGTCCTGTAAGAAGCAACCCTCTCCAACTGATTCAGCTGTATCTCCCAAGTGTGACCAGCCAAGCCTATGGATGTTATCCAAGCATCTTGCTTGGGGTCTATCTCTGGGTCTCTGTCCAGTGTTTTCTTCCAGAGACATTCTAACCACATGTCCATAGTATCAGAGCTGTGGTCTCTCAATTCAGAGAAGTAGCAGCTCTACCTGGAGTGACTCTCTCATCTCCGAGCTATGCACTTGATTTACCTCTTCTTCACACCCAGAAAGATGTCCTTCAGGCAATGTATATATATATAGTAATAATAATTGTTTCTATTTTAGGCACAAGGCCAGCAATTACCCAGTACATTACTGGTACTTTATTTTATCGACCCCATAAGGATGAAAGGCAAAGTTAACCTCGGCGGGATTTGAACTCAGATCATAAAGGGACGTAACTGTATATATAGTAATAATTGTTTCTACTTTAGGCACAAGGCCAGCAATTACCCAGTTCATTACTGGTACTTTATTTTATCGACCCCGTAAGGATGAAAGGCAAAGTCAACCTCGGCGGGATTTGAATAGTAATAATATATAGTAATAATAATAATAATAAATGTGAAGACTAGAATCCAATTTTTAGTTTCAGAAGATTCCGTTAAGAGTGAAAGCAGCGATTCTTTGCTTAAACTTTAATCTGTTATTATATATGTGTGTGTGTGTATATAAAAAGTTTTGGATCCTCACGGCTGAGCTCCTGCCATTTCAACAGCTAGATCCGAACTATATATATATATTAATTCAAAATATTAACAAAAATAGAACTTCTTGTGATCAAGTATATTTTATTATACATATTTCAGAGGTACTGAGCTAACTTCAGCATACGTCCTCATCAGATAAAATAAGATGATGCATGACATATCCTGACATAGTAGATTGTTAAGATTCAGTCATGGATCTTAACCATCTACGATGTCAGGGTATGTCATGCATCATCTTATTTTATCTGATGAGGACGTATGCTGAAGTTAGCTCAGTACCTCTGAAATATGTATAATAAAATATACTTGATCACAAGAAGTTCTATTTTTGTTAATATTTTGAATTAATATTAATAACTCCGGAAAACCATTTCTGTTGAGTGCTTCCAATCTATTGTAAAACTAATTCTTTGATTTATTCATTGAACCTTGTTTAACCTTTAAATATATATATATATTATAATTATATATATAATATTTATCTATTCTACAGGCTCAGAAAGACATCGTTCAGACAATGCTAGAGGCACAGTCTAACTTGGAAAACACCAAAAATGTGAACCAAAATAACAATGTAATAAAACAATATGGTGCGTTTCTACTTTTGCCTCCACTTACAGTTGTTGTTGTTGTTGTTGTTGTTGTTGATGTTGTTACTCTTGTTGTTGTTGTATTTATCATTATCATTATTCATCTTTACGTTCTGAGTTCAATCCCGTACCAGTAATGCACTGGGATAGATTTGATTTGACTTTCTTCTTCCCCAGAAATTGCTGTGTCTAAAGTAGAAATCATTATTATTATTATTATTATTATAGATCTTTCAGATAAACTGATAATAGCCCAATCAACGATGTTTTTATTGGCTGGTTATGAAAACACAGCCAACACAATTGGCTTCCTGGCTTACCAACTGGCTTTAAATGGAGACATACAGGATAGGGTCCATGAAGAAATCAAAGAAGTGATTCAGGTAAAGGTAAGAATATGGTTGGTGAGTGTGTGTGTGTGAGATTGGGGAAGTTTCTCTGCATGTGTGTATGTGTATATATATATATATTTAATGCGTAGAAATGTCCATGATCTCCAGCAGACAACTGATGAAAGGGAAATTATCCCTCG
>OZ024763.1:8966977-8974477 GCA_964016885.1 Eledone cirrhosa
GTGCAGGGTGCTCTGAAAGTACAGTAGCTAGAGTCAGAACGGGATGGAAGAAGTTCAGAGAGCTTATACCACTATTGGCCGCTAAAGGGTTCTCTCTAAAAATGAAAGGCAGGCTGTATGATGCCTGCATACGAACAGCAATGTTACATGGCAGTGAGACATGGGCATTGTGTGCAGAGGATCTATGCAGACTGGAGAGGAACGAAGCCTGCATGCTCCGTTGGATGTGTAATAGTAATATACGTGAACGGCAAAGCATAAATGAACTAAGGGAGAAATTAGGAATAAGAGGAATCAGATGTTGTTTACTCGAGAGAAGACTATGTTGGTATGGTCACGTGATGCGCATGAAAGACGACAGCTATATAAAAAAGTGCAGGGCGATAAAAATAGACGGTAGCCACGGAGTAGACAGACCCAGAAAAACCTGGGATGACTTGATAAATTCCGACCTCACACACTTACACCTCTCCAAGACAATGTCACTGGACCGAGATCTTTGGCGCTACACAGTAATACAGAAGACCCGCCTTGCCTAAGTACAAAGCGAAACCTACAGTCAGTAGGCACCTCTAACAAAAATACACCCCCGCCCCACCACCACCACTCCTTTCGATGTAAAGTTATGTTGGTACCACAACATCCAGTCCGAAATAAATGAGGTCGTGTAGGTGTCACGAAAAAAAAACACAGTCCACGCTGTAATGTGGCCGTGTAGGTAACACGGTAAAAACCTCCCAGTCCACACTGTAAACGTGGTTGGTGTTAGGAAGGGCATCCAGCCGTAGAAAACCTGCAGGACAGTCCTATGCGAGCAAGACAACCAATCTTGCCTCAAGTGGGAAAACTCCCGTCCAAACCCATGCAAGCAAGGAAGATGGACGTTAAACGATGATGATGATATTCCTGACTGATCTAGCAGACCATCCATTATCCCCTCATATATTTAGAGATACGTTGATACGTAGGAGTTTACTGTGAAAATACAAAAATAATTATAGAGTAATGTAAATGCTAAAGGGTTAAAAACCATATTTGTACATGAAATGTATCAACTCTTTAAGATTGTTCTTTTTTCTTTTTATAATTTTTTCCAAGGACAAACCGAACTGTGGCTCAAGAAATGGTCATTCAAGGCTGGACAATTCCTAAAGAGGCAACAGTTGTTTTCCCAATATATACCTTACACCACCACCCACAACTTTGGCCTGAGCCAGAAAAATTTGACCCGGACCGGTAATTTAAATATATATATATCATAACCATCATTGTTGTTTTAACACCCACTTTCCCCGATATATATACATATATATATATATACATATATACCAGTGGCGAAGGGTAACCTGGAAAGCAGGGCATGCAGTCCAATCGCCATGGCAGAAAGTGGGGCTGTGCAGCCTTACCCCCCCCACCCCCCAATTCCCTCTAAATGACCCTCCCGGTCAAAGCCGCATGAAGTGTTATCTAGTGTGTGTGTTATCTTTTTATGTGTCTACGTTTTAGTAAGCAGCCAAAATTCTGCTTGCTTCAACCGACGCAATTGATCAACTCAAGATTCTATAACGCATGCACTGCATTCGTTGCATGCACCGACCCTTCGCCCCTGATATACACACACACATATATATGTATATATATATATACACACACACACATATATATATATATATATACACACACACACACACACATATATATATATATATACACACACACACACACATATATATATATATATATATAATATTATTCAAAATATTAATAAATGAGAAATATTATCATAACCAAAGTATATATTTTATCATACATATTTCAAAGGTACAATGGTGTTTCAGTACATTTTTCATCAGATAAAATATATAAGAGATTAGATATACAACATACCGCTAAGGTCTTGAATCTTCAATTCCTGTAGTGGCAGTCAATATATGTGTGTGTGTGTGTATATATATATATATATTTATATATATATATATATATATATATATATATATATATATATAATCGAAGAAATTGAACAAAGAGAAGCAGAACGTTAAAATATATTTATAAGGAGCTCTTACACATGTTACGCCCAATTTGTGCTCCTCGGAGGCTCAGAGGAAAGTAAAGGGTTTAATTTTGAATATGATTTTAACATCGAAATTCATATTTCGGTGTTAGAGTTAGCTGCTTAAATTTGTGAACGAAGGGAGGTAATTCAGGTGCTGATTTGGAATTGTCTGCTAGAAAAATTTTTTTCTTTCTTTCCGTCTCCTCCATAACTGTCTTTAACACTATAACTAAATAATTACCGTACTCCCTCTTAAACCTCTCAATTTGTATGATGAATTATTATTATTCATCTGTTGCCTTCGGTTGCCTCTCTTTTTTAACCTCTTCCCTATTTCTCTCTGTTTTTCTTTAAATACATTTCTTCTTTTTCTCCGTCTTTCTTTATAACTGTGCTTAACACTAAATATTTATAAACACTTCACTACCAAACCAACTTCCTACATAATGGTCGCTCATATTTATGGTACGTCAAAATTATTTATAAAACTGTTTATATATTGTATTTTATCTGACGAAGGCATGCCATATTTTTAATATGGTATCCCCGAAATATGTATAATGAAATAAATATGGTTTTATAAATATAGTTTCCATTTGTTTAATATCGTGTATATATATATATATATATATATATATATATACAATTATTCCATTAATTATTCATGTATTTTCTTTGACTCTGTTTTAGGTTCTCGGCTGAAAACTCAGAATCTAGGCAACCCTACAGTTACCTTCCCTTTGGAGGTGGTCCCCGCATGTGTATGGGGCCGAAGTTTGCTCAACTTGAACTTAAACTAGCAATTGTTGAGATTCTACGATTGTACCGTTTATTGCCTTGTGAAAGGACTGAGGTTGGTAGCCACTAACACTTTTGTCACTGTATCTCTAATGAAAGACACAGCTTAACACTTCTAAATAATCAAAATATCTGTAGGTGTATTAGTGTATGGGTATTGCCAGAGTCGTTAGAATGCAGGATAGAATGCTTTATGGTTTCGTTCCAGCTCTCTGAGTTCAAATCCCGCCGAGGTCAACTTTGACATTCATCCTTTCGAGGTCGATACAAAAAGTACCAGTCAAGTACTGGGGTGGATTCTTCCTCTATATCTCTTTCTCATTTCCTCTCTCTCACTTTCTATCTTTCTCTGGAAGAAATCTGCTGTACTCTGGTCTGGAGAGGGAAGGGCTCTGCCAGGCTTAAAATGCCCCAGAAATACTGTATATCAATAGTGTCCCTACGAATCTATCAGGGGTTACGGGACCATACATACATTGTCAGACAAAGGGTGATAGGAAGGGCATCCAGCCATAGAAATCTTGCCAAACAAAAGGTTAAGAGGACCCTCAGTTACTGACATATCATAGCTATTACTGATATATCAAAGCTACTACTGACATATCATAGCTATTACAGACATACTACTGACATCATAACTATTACTGACATATCACAGCTATTATTGACATATCATAGCTATTACTGACATTTCATAGCTATTACTGACATATCATAGCTATTACAGACATACTACTGACATCATAACTATTACTGACATATCACAGCTATTATTGACATATCATAGCTATTACTGACATATCATAGCTATGGCATATCATAGCTATTACTGACATATCATAGCTATTACAGACATACTACTGACATCATAACTATTACTGACATATAGCTAATACTGACATATCACAGCTATTATTGACATATCATAGCTATTACTGACATATCATAGCTATTATTGACATATCATAGCTATTACTGACATATCATAGCTATTACTGACATATCATAGCTATTACTGACATATCATAGCTATTATTGACATATCATAGCTAATACTGACATATCACAGCTATTATTGACATATCATAGCTAATACTGACATATCACAGCTATTATTGACATATCATAGCTATTACTGACATATCATAGCTATTACTGACATATCATAGCTATTATTGACATATCATAGCTATGACATATCATAGCTATTACTGACATATCATAGCTATGCATATATATATATATAGTGTCCCATAAGACTGTCAGGTTTCTCAATATCAAATATATTAAAATGTTGCCTTCCTTATGGGACACTGTATAATTTACACATGTGATGGTGGCGGTGGTGACTGTAGTGGTGGTGGTGATAGTAGTGTTGGTGGTGGTGGTGGTGGTGGTGGTGGTGGTAGTGGTGGTGGTGGTGGTAGTGTTGGTGGTGGTGGTAGTGTTGGTGGTGGTGGTAGTGTTGGTGGTGGTGGTATTGCAGGTGGTGGAGGTGGCAGTGATGGTGGTGGTGGTAGTAGTGGTGGTGGTGGTAGTGTTGGTGGTGGTGGCAGTGTTGGTGGTGGTGGTGGTAGTGGTGGTGAAGGTGGTGGTGTTGGAGGGGGTGGTGGCAACGGTGGGGGTGGGGGTGATGGTGGTGTTGGCGGTGGTAGTGCTGGTGGTGGTGGTAATGTTGGTGGTGGTGGTATTGCAGGTGGTGGTGGTATTGCAGGTGGTGGAGGTGGCAGTGATGGTGGCGGAGGTAGTACTAGTGGTGGTGGTAAAGGTGGTGGTGGTGGTAGTCCTGGTGAAGGTGGTGTTATTGGTGGTGGTGGTGGTGATGGTGGTGGTATTATTACCATTGCTAAAATATATTTGGTTGTAACTTAATTGATATTTACGTCCAGAAACTAAATTTTCATAACAATCTGTCCACCAGTAAAGATACTATAAACATTTAGTACAAAACAACACTATGACTACATCACATTAAATATTAAAGTATTTACTGTAATACTGTAAATTTTCACAACAGTCTGTCCACCAGTAGAGTACTATAAACATTTGAATTAACAAACGTGTTTTTAGATATTTTCTGCTGAACCATTACAGGATGTTAAAAGTTAACATAAATGGAAATAGAAAGTAGAATCGAGTTTTTCAGTAAAAAAAAAACACCCTCTCTTTTTTTAGTTCAGTTTTTTTTAAGGAGGGGGGGGGGGTCACAGAGGAGAAAGAATTTGTAAATCTCCTTAAATAAACTTTTAAAATTTAGTTTCAAATATAAACCACACAAGAAATATTGTCAAAGATATATATTTTGCTTTGGTGGTATGTGTATGGTAGAAAAATATAATCCATATTGAAGGTGATCTAGTGGTTAAAGTGTTGGACTTATGATCATAATGTCATGGGTTCGATTTATAGACAGAGTACTGTGCTGTCTTCTTGAGTAAAACAATTCATTTAATGTTGCTCCAGTATATTCAGCTGAAAATTAGTACCAGCAGCATTAACTGGGAGTTAACCTAGTGATGGACTGGTGTCTTGTTCAGGCGGATGTCTTGTATTCTCTCTCTGTTATTTAATGCCATGTGCCAAGGAAATTTGGGATAAGCACTGACCTGATGAGCCTCCGGGCTTGCAACAGACTTCACAAAAAGTTAAAAATAAAAATGCTCCAGTATGGCCCACAGCTGATTGACTGAAATAAATAAATAAAAATATTTGTA
The DNA here is from genome assembly GCA_964016885.1 of Eledone cirrhosa. NCBI lineage: Eukaryota > Metazoa > Mollusca > Cephalopoda > Octopoda > Eledonidae > Eledone > Eledone cirrhosa. The sequence continues at coordinate 8,972,546 of OZ024763.1, forward strand.
AAATAGCAATTTACTGTTAATCATTTATGCAGCTTGGAGACAAGCCACGTTGCTATAGAAACAAGCCACATTACTATGGAAACAGGCATCGGTATGTTTGGGTCCCAGATACGTTAGTGTTAACATATTTAATACAGAGATCAGTATTTTGCAGCAAATACAGGGGAGGGGGGGGTACAATAACAGACGTTTCAGCCTTATTCTGATCTCATCAACGAAACAACTTTCACCAGTTAAAACACGTTTGATCTCTCTCTCAGTCTGTCAAGCAAACAGTCCAGATACTTTGAGCCACTGACTTACATCTTCTTTAGCCTAGTCTGAGGTCAACTTTGCCTCTCATTCATTCGAGGTCGATAAAAAAAGTACAAGTCTAATACTGGGGTCGATTCTACCTCTATATCTTTTTCTCACTTCCATCCTTTCGCTCTCTATCATTCTCTGGAAGAAATCTGTTGTGTATAAACCTGGAGAGGAGATAGGTTCCGCCAGGTTACGCCCCCCCCCCCCCCTAGAAACGCTCTATGTCAATACGGCATCCCCACAACATCCCTAAGAGTTGCATATTTTGCTTGTAGATATTTTGTTTTTTTCGGGGTCACCATTCCTTCCCATGTCAGGTCGTCAGTGCCAACATGTGCGTTGACGTCTACCATAAGGTTATATGACTCAGTCTTAACTACATCTAACACTGCACTGACTTCATCAAGGAAGGACCTCTATTCGGATTCTTTGTTTGGTGCATAAACTTGCACCGCCCACAGAGACCTATCTTTCAACCTAAGCTGTGGTCCTAACAGACATCGCTAGACCTATAATAGAAGCTCGGGATAATGTGGGAGTATGGCTCCGTGGTATGCAGGATCCGAGGGGAAAACTATCTTGTGGCCCTAGCAGACGTCACTACCCCAATGTTAGAAGCCTAGGGTAATGTAGGAGGGTGGCTCCGTGTTGTGAAAGACCCCAGGGGCAAACTGCCCTGTGGCCCCAGCAGACATCGCTACCAGTATAATAGAAGCTGGAGATAATGTGAGAGGATGGCTCCGTTGTATGTAGCCGCCTGGTGGTCCCTGCAGAGCACAGAATGGAGAAGCTGTTACCCTAAATATATTCTTTGCGTCTTGTCATAATTTCCTAACTATCAAAACTATCACATTTGAAAATATTTCTCAAAAATCTTTATTTACCTTTCTCAGAAACAAACGGTTTTTCTGTCTCGTCTTCCTCTCTCACCTGTACAATTAATGCCGTAAACCTCAATTAAATGTAAAGGTCACATCGCAGTTTAGATTCCTCGCTGGAATTATGTCACTTTGTATGTTTCGTTAATATTCGAGAAAACGGAACCAAAACACTTTAAAAGTTCACCATTTTTTTGAAGAATTCATTTCTTCCTCCAATTTTGAATATCGAAAAAAACAAGGGAGGTAACCTTGAGAGTGATCTCCCTTGAAATTTGATTATTTTTGTTTTCGTTCTGGCTTTCTCAGTTCAAATCCCGCCGAGGTCAATTTTGCCTTTCGTTCTTTCGTGTTCGATAAAAAAAAGTACCAGTCAAGTACTAAGGTACTCCCCGCCCCACACTTTTATTGGATGATGTTGGAGGTGGGGTTTCAGGGTAAGATATGAGAGATATTTAGCTGTTATTATTAGCAGACTGTTCTGAGTTCAAATCTCGTCGAGGTTAGCTTTGCCTTTCATCCTTACGGGGTCGATAAAATAAAGTAGCAGTAATGTACTGGTAATTGCTGGCCTTGTGCCAAAAGTAGAAACAATTATTAACAGACTGTAAGGATGAAAGGCAAAGCTAACCTCGGTGGGATTTGAACTGATAATGTAAAGGACCGTAACTCTATGCCACAATTATTGATTTGTTTTGTTATTTTGTTCTTCCAGATTCCTGTGGAACTTGACGAAAACTTTTTGTTGGCA
>OZ024763.1:8979477-9014477 GCA_964016885.1 Eledone cirrhosa
CCACTCCGCGATTTCCATCGACTTCTAGTGCACTGCACCTTTTTATGCAGCTGTCATCCTTCATACGCATCGCATGTCCATACCAACGCAACCGCCTCTCCTGCACACACATTTGATTTCTCTTATGCTCAGTCTCTCTCTCAATTCATTTATGCTTTGTCGTTCGCGTATATTACTATTACACATCCATCGGAGCATGCAGGCTTCGTTTCTTTCTAATCTATGCAAGTCTTCCACCTTCAGCGCCCAGTTCTCACTACCATGTAACATTGCTGTTCGTATACACGCATCATACAGTCTGCTTTTCATTTCAAGGGAAAAGCCTTTTGCAGCTAGCAGTGGCAGTAGCTCCCTGAACTTCTTCCATCCTGTTCTTATCCTAGTTATTGTACTTTCCGAACTCCCACCTCCGCTGCTAATTCGGTCACCTAGGTAGCAGAATCTGTCTACTGTTTCTACAGAGCCCTCCAAGAGATTGGTGGTACTTGTTTCCTGTGGCTGTTTGCTGTTTGCTGTCCCAGCACAGCTGCTGCATGTGAAGCCTACGTTCTTAGTTAAGCTTCCTGAGATCCCGCTACATCTCTTGTGTACCCATTGTTTGCATTTGGGGCAGAGAATGGAGTTCCTACCTACACCTTTCCTACATACTGAGCAAGGCCATTTCCCTGGGGGGATCTGGGTTCTGTTTTCTTGTCTACTTACAAGGACGTTAGTCTTTGTCAGGTTGACTTTGAGACCCTTTCTTTCTAGTCCCTGCTTCCAATGTTCTACCATAGATTCAGCTATAAGTGCGAGGTCATCTGCATACAGGAGTTCCCATGGGCATTCGGTCTTAAACTCCTCTGTTATTGCCTGCAGGACTATGATGAACAGGAGAGGGTTAAGAACAGAGCCCTGGTGAACACTGACCTGTACGCTAAATTCCTCGCTATACTCATTGCTAATCCTAACTTTGCTGACTGCTCCCCTATACATGGTTTGTACAGCTTTCACAAGCCATTCATCTACTCCTAGTTTTCTAAGAGCCCACCAGATTATAGCACAGGGAACTCTGTCAAAGGCTTTCTCGAGATCGATGAATGCCAGGTAGAGTGGCTTACTTTTAGCTAGGTACTTTTCCTGTAACTACCTCACAAGGAAGAGGGCATCAGTGGTGCCTCTTCCTGGGACAAACCCAAATTGCATCTCATCTAGTTTCACCCGGTCCCTAATCAACTGTGCTATAACTCCTTCTGTTACTTTCATGACCTGGTCCATCAGCTTTATACCTCCATAGTTTCCTCTATCTAGTGCATCACCTTTACCTTTGTAGCAGTTGATAATGATGCTACTGCACCAATCCTTTGGTATGACACCTTCTAGTATTACCTGGTTAATATGTGTGGTCATAGTGTGATCTACCGACCTAGATGTCTTCAGCATCTTGGCAGCTATACCCAATGGACCGGTTGCCTTCCACGTTGTCATATCTTTGATTGCCTTAATATATATATATATATATATATATATATATATATAAATAAATGTATTCTCTTTTCTCCTAGTTTATTTTACACCTAATTCTGTTTAATTGACTATATCTGGGCGATTACGCTGTCGAAATATTCGATAAATATTCCGTCGTAGCCGACGCGAAGGGCTAGTTTCGGTTATTTGTTGGAGATTTCTTCATAGAAGCCTTATTCTTATAGCCTGGTCTATTCGATTTTTTATATGGTTAATTATGCTAATTGGGAGAGGAAATGGTATATATTTTATCTGGTGATTCTATAGACATGTTTTATGATATATATATATATATATATTATATATATATTCATATATATATATATAATAATAATAAAAGTGTGTGTCCTATATGTAATTAATACATACAGGGATACAAGTATAGTCCGTATGCCAGTGTGGTTCAATAGCAAGTTAATCAATTATTTATTATTATTTTTTAAGATATTTTCTGTGTTTACACTCCCTTGATTTTATATATATATATATATATATATATATATATATATGAATATATAAATAAATATATATATCCTATTGTTGTGCAATGAGAGTGAACCCAGAACCACCATTCTAGTGAAGCGAACTCCATAACCCCACAGCCATGCCTGGGTCTATCCCCACAGCCATGACCTGATCTATGTAAACATAAATAAAAGTTTATAAGTTGTGTAAACAGAAATCTTATCGCAATATAAATCCAAGGATTAGAAAAAGAAAAGAAAACAAAAAAGCAAAAATGAATCTTAGAAGAAACATGTTTTAAGAGAAAGTTGTCGCTCAGGACAGTTCCACCTCTGCAGTATAAGTTATACAGCAGACTTCAGTAGGAGCTAGTACCTGACTTTACTCTGTCATAACTAGTTTCACTCCATACTTAGCTTTATTATTATTACTTCTAAAAGTCTCCAAATGAAACAGCTAGCTTTGTTGTTACTGTGTGTCGGTGTAATGGAGCTGACCACTGTAAATGGTGGTGGTATTGATGGTATTGGTGGTGGTGGTGGTGGTGGTGGTATGGTCGTTGATCATATATCTAGACAGAATATTAATGGACATGAGGTAGAGGTGACCACTATGGGAAGTATAGCCAGTGTTGTTTACTTAGATGCTTTAAACACCTCAATAAAGGTAAGTTTTTTTTTATTTTTATCTTCGCTACTCAGCAATGGTGGGGTGGGGTGTTGGTGGGTGGAAGTGGTGGTATATACATACAAATATACATATCTCTATATATATACATACATGTATGTCCTGGGGTACTCTACGAAATATGTGTCAGTACCTAGTTGTGCTATTTTTCTGTATCCAACCGTAGAAAACCCTGCCAGACAGTCCTATACAAGCAAGACAACCAATCTTGCCTCAAGTGGGAAAATTCCCATGGACATTAAACGATGATGATGATATATATATATATATATATATATGAAGCATTCTAGACCCTCAACGGATCTAGCTGTTGAAATGGCAGCCATCGGGACCCAGAATCCTTCATATTACCTACTCTACTACCCCAAGTGATGAGTAATAGTCTAACTGGATTTGACTGCATCCATATATATATATATGTCTCTTGGGTTGAAAAGGAGGTCAAGTATGTTATAAATAGTTGCTCCGAAGAATCCAAACCTCGGTTTGGAGGAAACAATTGTAAGCAAATAAATGACTTAAACTGAACTTTGATTACTGTAATCTCTCTCTCTCTCTCTCTCTCTATATATATATATATATATATATATGTGTGTGTATGTCCTGGGGTACTCTATGTAATATATATACAGTACCTTGACCAAATAATATTTGGTATCAATGGGTTAAAGACATCTGTAAAATCAATTAGTGGTGAAGGTGGTGTGTGTATATATAATGAGTGAGTGTGGAAGACCAAAGGTTATTATTGAAAGTCTCTGGATTTCGCAAAATACATAACATTTTTTATTGGAGAAGGTAAGATATTTTTTCGCAATAATTTGATTGCACTGTTTTGTTTCCACTTATGTATTTTTCGAAAATGATATTTATTCATTATAAAAATTAAATGATAGCATTCTATATGTAGGTGGGCCCCCTTCAATTCTTGGCAACCAATATTTTTAGACCCAGTCCGCCACTGCCTGGTAGCGTTATTTTCTGTATGCTGTATATATATATATATATATATATATATATATATATGCCCTGGGGTACTCTATAAAATATGTGTGCAGTATCAGAGCAGGTGTGTGTGTATGTGTAATTAGTCCTTCCAATGGATCTTGTCAGAAGCAACCATCTCCAATTGGTCCAGCTGGATTCCTAAGTGTGACCAGCCAAGCTCATGGATGTTATCCAACCATCTTGCTTGGGGTCTACCCCTTGGGATCCTGCTGGTTGGTTTTGCCTATAAAATCTGTCCTCTTATTCTTTCCTAAGACATTCTAACCACATGTCTGTAATATCAGAGCTGTGATCTTTCAAGGAGAGAAAACTGAATTGAAGACAGCAAGTTTGGCTTTTACGCCTACCACCTTCTTCTGATTACTGAATGCCGAAGCTGGTAATTCTTGCGATTTATTCGAATAAGATTTATTTATTCATTTTTTAATTATTTTTTTGTTTGTTTTTTTCCTCTTAGAAATTGAAATGTGAGAAAAATAAAATAATTCTGATTGGAAAAGACAATTTAATAGGCAAAAACTGGACAGAAGGCCAAATAATTATTGGTGGACCTAAGTGGGAATGTTTTTTAAATTCTGTGGTCCCTCAACAGAAAGCTATTTACGGCGTCATCGTACACGTCAGCTTTGCAAGTCATCATCGTGTTAATGTGTTCATTAAAGAAACCAGGTAAATAGTAAAGGTCTTTTTCCTCCTCCTCACCACCATCATCACCATCATTGTCATTGTCATCATCATCATCACCACCACCATCATCCTCATTATATTCCTTACCGGGCACATTACTACTACTACCATCATAATCATCATCATCATCACCAGTGTCATCACCTCATAAAATGGTTTTAAAAACTTGCAATTTCTATAACATTTGAAATATTTTCTACCTGTGAAGATTTTTACCTGTAAATGATTCCTACTTTTAAATATTTCCCACCTGTGAAGATTTTTTACCTGTAAATGTAATTAATCAATGGAATATTCTATTCAGTCCTCTAAACCTGTTTGAAAATACGACCATCTCAATCCGTTTGTGGCCATCCAAGAGGAAGCAGTTAAGTCCTAATTACCTGAACACCAACGGAAATGACTCCCTTACGTCGTACAATGCTGGAATTTTCCACAACAGACTTTCCGCGAGACCTTTCCACCTGACCAAACTGAGGGGCAGTGATGATATAGTGCAGACACCAGACGACAACAACAACAACAACAATAGTTCTGAAGAAGACATGGATCTGTCAATGAAAGTTTCAGTCTGTGAGACAACCTCCAGCATAGCTTTTGATATGTAAGTATTTGGGGAGTGTGAGTTTAAGGTGCTTCTGTTTAAGAGTTGGTGTTGGTGATGGTGGTGATAGGAGGGGGTTGATGTAAGGTACTGGGGCTAGCGGTGGTAGTGGTGATGGTGGTAGCAGGGTCATGAGGTAGGATGTAAATTGTTGATGGTAGTGATGGTAGTGGTGGTGGTGGTGTGTCTTTCCTTTTGTTCTTAACCCTTTAGCATTTAAACCGGCCATAACCGACCAGAACTCTTTCACCCCTCTCTGTTCTAACCGGCCATATCCAGCCACTCATACTGATGTTAAGGTATTATTCTCAAAATAGATAACATCAAAATGTTGTAGATTTGATATTATGTGAGATATTATGTGAGGTAAAGCCTTTACTGTGAAAATACAATAGTATATATAGAGTAATGTAAATGGTAAAAGGTTAATTGTATGTGTGTGTGAATGTGTTTCTGTGTATGTAATTAAATCTTGTATATAAATATATATATATATTTGTATATATAAACACACACAGACATACATATATACAAACATACACATTATATATATATACATACACACATATATATATATATATATATATATATATATATATATATATATATATAATGAAGGAAATGTGGTAAGGAACCAGATGGACCATAACGCACCAAAGTACTCAATACTTAGGGTAGTAGAGTGGGTAATAGGAATGAGTAGGACCCCGACGGCTGAGCTCAAGCCGTTTCGACGGCTAATTCTGGACTGAATTAGCCGTAGAAATGGCTTGAGCTCAGCTGTCGGGGTCCTACTCGTTTCTATATATATATATATATATACATATATATTATTGCAGGAAGCTTACCATTGCACAGGATCCAGAAGGAATAAGCCATGTTGAATCATTCTATAACCAGGTATGCCCCCACCCCCTCTCTCGCTCACTCCCTCTCTCTTTCTCTCTATTATATATATAGTGTGTGTGTATGTATAGTGCAGTTTTAAATCAACATATGTTGATTTAAAACTGCACTATCCACAAGTGTTTTTAACCTTCATATCATGTCCTCATATTTTATCTGATGAAAACACAAATGTTATTGCATGATGATATTTGTTTTTGAAATGCGCATAATAAAATACATGGAACTCATTTAACCATCTTTTGATCTTATATATTATGTATACTCCAGTCCTACAAACTGTAGAGTGCTTCTTATCCGATATCTGCATTGCTTTATTGTACTACAATAAAACTCACCTCCTACATATATATATATATATATAGATATATATATATATATGTATATATTAGGTTATGCAAGAAATGCTTAGGATTATCCTGGATGCAGTAATGGTTAATTACTACACTGGATAGAGTTGACGTACGGTGAGGGGTTACTCAACGAGTTATGGAAGAATAGTTGAAGAAACTCAGTTCCTGATCATTCTATATTCCAGAGTGTGGATAAAGAATGAATAATAACAGGTAGACATCATAAAAAGGTAATTTATTCCGTGTGCTTACAAATGTTTCCTCGGTGGTTATACAGCCTAGTTATGCTATGTGCAAATTTATAACTATTTGCAAAACTCAATTATCAAATGCTGTTACCACTGTTTCCTCAGAGCAGAATGTATATATATATATGTATATATATATATGTATATATATATATATATATATATATAGATATAGATATACATATATATATATATATAAGTATATATATATATGTAGATATACATATATATATATCATCATCATCATCACCATCGTTTAACGTCCATCTTCCACGCTTGCATGGGTTTGGACGGGAATTTTCACACTTGAGGCAAGATTGGTTGTCTTGCTTGTATAGGACTGTCTGGCGGGTTTTCTACAGCTGGATGCCCTTCCTAACACCAATCACATTTACAGTGTGGACTGGGAGGTTTTTACCGTGTTACCTACACGGCCACATTACAGCGTGGAGTGTGTGTTTTTTTGTCGTGACATCTACACGACCTCATTTGTTTCGAACTGGATGTTGTGGTACCAACATAACTTTACATTGAAAGGGGTGGTGTGGATGGAGTGGGGGTAGTGGGACGGGGGTGTATTTTGTTAGAGGTGCCTACTGACTGTAGGTTTCGCTTTGTACTTAGGCAAGGCGGGTCTTCTGTATTACTGTGTAGTGCCAAAGATCTCGGTCCAGTGACATTGTCTTGGAGAGGTGTAAGTGTGTGAGGTTGGAATTTATCAAGTCATCCCAGGTTTTTCTGGGTCTGCCTACTCCGTGGCTACCGTCTATTTTTATCGCCCTGCACTTTTTTATACAGCTGTCGTCTTTCATGCGCATCACGTGACCGAACCAACGTAGTCTTCTCTTGAGTAAACAACATCTGATCCCTCTTATTCCTAATTTCTCCCTTAGTTCGTTTATGCTTTGCCGTTCACGTATATTACTATTACACATCCAGCGGAGCATGCAAGCTTCATTCCTCTCCAGTCTGCGTATATCCTCTGCACACATATATATATACATATACATATATATATATATATGTATATATATATGATGATGATGATGATGATATATATATAGATATAGATATACATATACATATATATTCATATATATATATATATATATATATATATATATATATATATATATATATATACATATATATATATATATATATATATATATATATATATATATATATATATATATGTATATTTGACTTTTATTTCATATATCTCTATTTTAGGCCAATGTCAGTTTTAATTCTGTTGTGGAATCAGATGACAATATTTGCAGAAACAGGTGTGATAACGAGCATTAACGAACCAACACAAGATCCACAACATTTCTTAACAGTTCCAGTCACAGATTTACCTGACCTACCACCAATTGTGCTACAAATAAATGTCTTACCTGTGTCAGCACTCCACCTTAATATCATGGCTGCACCTGGAACAACAAGTCAGGTGACTGCAAAGGTGAAATCAGTGACAGACTACAGTACAGGTAAGTTGTGATAATAGTACAGGTGTGTTGTGGCAGTACAGGTAAGTTGTGATAATAGTACAGGTGTGTTGTGGCAGTACAGGTAAGTTGTGATAATAGTACAGGTGTGTTGTGGCAGTACAGGTAAGTTGTGATAATAGTACAGGTGTGTTGTGGCAGTACAGGTGTGTTGTGACAGTACAGGTGTGTTGTGACAGTACAGGTGTGTTGTGTAGTACATGTGTGTTGTGACAGTACAGGTGTGTTGTGTAGTACATGTGTGTTGTGACAGTACAGGTGTGTTGTGTAGTACAGCTGTGTTGTGTAGTACATGTGTGTTGTGACAGTACAGGTGTGTTGTGACAGTACATGTGTGATGTGGTAGTACAGGTGTGTTGTGGCAGTACAGGTGTGTTTTACTATTGTTTTTAGTCAATTTCTTTACTTTAATACATGTGGTATACTTATCTAACAAATATCAGGTAAGTATCCCAAGACAACATCTTCAGCAGTAATATGACAATACTGTTAATCTAATAATATATCTTACCTGTGTTTGTCACAGTTTTACAGTACAACAGAGGAGAAGTAAGTAAGAAACAGGTGAAAATTAATGACTGGCAATTAACTAACGAGACCCAGGTAGAAGCTCAGGTAGAGCAGGACATGAAAATGGCAACACAGTTCTCACATCAGGTTAGTATCATCATCATCACCATCATCATTATCATCACTGTTTTGTTTTATGTCCACCCATATATATATATATATTTCCAAGAGATGTCAACATGAATGAACCTGTTATTTTTACCTAAAGACATTTTTTCCAATTCCATCCCGCCCCTCCCCTCAATCTATTTCTCATTCTTTCTCATTCTTTTTCAGGACTAGCGTCTGAAACGTTATCCTAATATATCCCTTCCATATACTGTACCGATTGTGTTGTTATTTCTGTTTACATTTTACACACACATATATATATATATATATATATATATATATATATATATATATATATATATATACACACACACAAGATATCTGTTGTTATTTCCAGCTGAAATTCACAGCTCATCTTGGTCTAGATCTAGAAGAACTGTTTCCTATTGAGGTGTTTCCTATAGAGATGAGGTAAATATGAACAACACACCTTTATAATTAGAGGAAGGGGAATAGGATGCACCATTCCTTCAAACATTACTTATAGTTACTGATTGTATATGTTTGTATATATATATATATATATATATATATATATATATTTATTAAAATAACAGATTAAAGTTTAAAATAACAGATTAAAGTTTGCTTAAACTTTAATCTGTTATTTTAATAAATATTTGCTCTACGGTTCTTATATATCTGATATATATTTATCCTTATCGAGCCCTCTTTGGATTTTAGTCTTCAAATTTATTATTATTACTATATATATATATATACACGTGAAAGATGGACGTTAAATGATGATGATCATGAAGATGATATATATATTATATATATACATATAGCAGAAGAGAGTCAGGACTCCGATGGCTGAGCTGCGGTCATTTCGACAGCTAGATCTGAACTAAACCTTGATAAGTTCAGCTATGTCACTACCACCCTAAGTATCGAGTACTCTGGTGCATTATGGGCCACCTGGTTCCTTACCACACTTCCTTCGTTATATAAATATATATATATTCATTTTACATCTGTTTTTCCCTGCTTGATATTATATACACACACACACACACATATATATATGCATACACCCGCATATAGATATATGTATATATATATATATATATATAAATATATATATATTATTAGAAATGTTAGCTATCGCCGTATTTTGACTAAAGAAATTAAAGAAATTATTTAGCCTGATAGTGGGGTTAAGAACCCTCGGAGAAATGGAAAAAGATGAGTATTGACGTACATGTACGTCAATACTCATCTTTTTCCATTTCTCCGAGGGTTCTTAACCCCACTATCAGGCTAAATAATTTCTTTAATTTCTTTAGTCAAAATACGGCGATAGCTAACATTTCTAATAATTTCAAATCCACTCGCTGTTTCGAAAATATTCTTACTATATATATATATATATATATATATATATATATATACATATTCATATATATATACATATTTATATATGAGTTCCTTGAAGACATCACCCGGATCACTGTCAGCGGCTCATGGGTGGATGTTGTTTACCTTGACTTCACTAAGGCTTTAAATTCTGTGCCACACAAAAGACTTATGGCGAAACTCTCTGCAATGGGTGTGAAGGATGATCTTTTTCACTGGTTGAAATCCTTCATTCTCAGCCGAAAAGAGGTAGTCACGGTTCTAGGACACCATTCTTCACCATATGAGATGTCATCTGGTGTACCACAGGGATCTGCTCTTGGTCCCCTTTTGTTTGTTGCATACATTAATGACATAGATGCCAACTTAAAGAATGCCACAGTACTGAAATATGCAGATGACATCAAGCTGTACCTTGAAATCAAAAGGACTGATCCTGAAATCTATAACTCTTTCCTACAATTAGACCTGGTCACAATGCAGCAATGGATCACAGACTGGCAACTGAAGCTGACTGTGGACAAGTGTACCACCATGCATTTTGGGAGGAAAAATCCAGCGTCCACATACTCCCTCCACAACACTGATATCAAGAAGTCCTCTTGCGAATGTGACCTGAGCATTACTGTCAGCAACGATTTGCGTTGGACGAAGCACATCTCTAAAATTGTCAAGAAGGCTGAGGGTGTTTTGGCATCACTCAGCAAGACCTTTGTTAGCTGCTTACCAGCCATCTATTTAAAGCTGTATATAGCTATGGTACAACCACACTTGGAATTCGCATCATCAGTCTGGAACCCCTATCTTGCTCAGAACATTGACCTCCTGGAAACTGTTCAGAGACGTGCAATCAAGCGCATACCCTCCATCAGACACCTACCATACTCTGAACGCCTTGCTTCCCTGGGCATTGATTCATTGAAGCTCCGATGTCTGGCAATGGACTTGGTAAACACCCACAAAGTTATTAACCATCTCGCCAACAACAACCCTGAGCACCTTTTTGATCTCCATGTGTCTAACACACGTGGACATGCCTACAAAGTCAGAAAACAGCACAGCTCCCATGACTTTCGGAAACATTTTTTTCACGCTTAGAGTTGCTGAAGCATGGAACAAACTGCCTGCGTCAGTTGTTAGCTGCTGAGACACTGCATCCTTTAAAACCCTCATGCTTCCCGAAATTCGCCAAAACTACACCCGATGTCCCCCTTTCATACACATGCACACATGTATATATCATGACTCATGCACTGTTCATTTTCCTGACGTTTGTACATTACCCTATGTACTATACATGCACTTTTGATGAGTTGTAGTGCACCTGAGCACTGTACACAATATTTTCATTATATTATATCATATGTATGCACACACACATATATATACATCCTCATTTTACACTATTTTTTCTCTGCTACATGTTTTCTGTATACCATGTAAGATGTGATCTTTCCATGTTGGTTTTTCCCACAGTTCTAGTTTAGATGTTGAGCTCCACTCTAAAGGCGCTGGCCTTGTTCGCTCAACTGAGGTAATATCAAAACTTTCCGCATCACTGACCACATCTATTGATCCACAACCTGCAAACTCTACTGAACCTGATTTGTGAGTAATGTGTACTTCTTTCTACACTTTCATGGAGCTACACACACACACACACACACACACACACACACACACACACACACACACACACACACACATATATATATATATATATATATATATATATATATATATATATATATATATATATATACATATATATATATATACATATATTTAATACAATAACAGAGATAGCTTTAAGCTAAACTCCGACTGGTAACCATCTCACTCAACAAACATTAGGTTATACGTTAGTATAAACCCAATTTAAGTGTTTGGGGTGCTAACTATATGTATTTTGTTGAAAGCCAGTTGTATTATTTTATGAGATATAATTAAAGTTAAAATATATCTCTCTTTCCAAACAATTGTTTCATTATAAGTTTTCTACAAATTGGGAGAATGTTTCCAGTTTATGTAGAAGCCTAACATATATTCATGTAAGAATATATTTAGGTGGGCGCTTATAAATCTTCAGTGGAAGCCCATTAAACTTTGATATAAGAAAAAATTCTTACCGCAGTTAAAAATCGTGTCTGTTAAGTTGTTCCTTCACGCATCGAATGACCGCCAAATTTGAAATTCCAGCAGTCTTTTGACTGAGGAAGTATCATAGCGTTACGAAGCGGGAAAGGGAGACAACCTCGAATCACGAGAAAAGAAAATAATATACACGTGGGTTAATTAGTTTTTTCAAAAACATTATCAATCCAGCGTGTTAAGAACTCAATTGATATTAAAAAAATAAATGTATGCGTGTATTAATTACACACGCATATAGATATTTTCTTAGGCTAAAAACAGAAGTGATACCTAAATAACAAACCACATCTCATAACTGCAATAAATACGGAAAGTTACGCTTTAAAAGGCATTTGGGAATGTAAATCTCTGGCCAAATTAAGAGTAAAATATTTAATACATGCGGGTTAATTAGTTATTTCAAACCCTTATTAATTCCACATATTAAGAACTCAATTAATTAAAAAAAATAAATCTATGCATGTAATTATTTACACACGCATATATATATTTTCTTAGGCTAAAAACAGAGAAGTGACAACCAAAAAACCCACCACATCTCATAACAGTAATAAATACGGAAAGTCATGTTTATAAGGTACCTGGAAATAAATACCTCTGGCCAAATCAAGAGTAAAATATACATATATATATATATACATATATATATATATATATATATAAAATATATATATATACATATATATATATATACATATATATATATATATATATATAAAATATATATATATATATATATATATATAAAATATATATATATATATATATATATATATATAAAATATATATATATATATATATATAAAATATATATATATACATATATATATATATATAATATATACATATATATATATATATATAAAATATATATATATACATATATATATATATAAAATATATATATATACATATATATATATATATATATAAAATATATATATATACATATATATATATATATATATATATATATACATATATATATATAAAATATATATATATACATATATATATATAAAATATATATATATACATATATATATATATATATATACATATATATATATAAAATATATATATATATACATATATATATATACATACAACTATGCATCAGAGAGATAGAGAGAGAGAGACAGACAGAGGACGGAAGAAAGAAACTGGTCAGACCAGTTAATAGAAAAAAAAAGTGTGGTACTTCTTTCTATGAGTTCAAGAATGAGTGGGACCCGTCCAACCCATGCAAGCATGGACAAGAACGGCCAGAAGAATGACGATGAGGACAAATTGTTTTAGCTTTGTTTCTATGTCTGAATTCCCCCTCCTTGGGCCAAACCAATATTTCTTTGTATAATTATATAAGTGTTTTTATTACAGCAACAACAACAACAAAGAAGAGCTGACCAAAGGAGAAGAAACTCTGTTCCAGTTGAGAAGTGCGGAGTGTCATGGCAACAAGACTGAAACCGACCAATCATTAACCATGACTGATGTCTGTGCTGCCACCTACAGCAGAAATAACAAAATGAAGAAGAATTTTGATGAGTAAATATTTTTGTTTTTTTCTTTCTTTATTTGATTTGTCAGACATAGTTTCTTTCTCTTCTTCTTCCACTACAACAACAACAATAATTACAACAACTACAACTATAACACTAGGAAGAACAACTACAACAACAGTAGCCACTACCACCACCACTACAACAACAGTAGCCACTACCACCACCACCACAACAACAATAACAGTAACCACCACTACAAGAACAACAACAAGAGCACTGAGGACACACCACCATCAGTCCTTCCTCCTCTCCTTCTTCACCACACAAATTACTGGCCTTGTTGCCCTTAACCCTTCACCATTTAAACCAGCCCATTCCAGCCACAATTCTCTCACCTCTTTCTGTTCAAACCAGCCACAACTGGCTACTCATACTGACGTTAAGGTATTGTTCTCCAAATAAATAATATCAAAATCTCATAGATTAGATGTTATGTGAGGTAAAGCCTTTACTGTGAAAATACAATAGTATATATAGAGTAATGTAAATGTTATGTGAGATATTATATGAGGTAAAGCCTTTACCATGAAAATACAATAGTATATATAAAGTAATGTAAATGTTATGTGAGATATTATGTGAGGTAAAGCCTTTACTGTGAAAATACAATAGTATATATAGAGTAATGTAAATGTTATGTGAGATATTATGTAAGGTAAAGCCTTTACTGTGAAAATACAATAGTATATATAGAGTAATGTAAATGTTATGTGAGATATTATGTGAGGTAAAGCCTTTACTGGGAAAATACAATAGTATATATAGAGTAATGTAAATGTTATGTGAGATATTATGTAAGGTAAAGCCTTTACTATGAAAATACCATAGTATATATAGAGTAATGTAAATGGTAAAGGGTTCAATTTTTGTTTGTTTGAATATTTCAGTTTGTCTGTACTTCACGGTGATGACATCGTCTTCATGTCAGAGTTGACAAACGGGAACTGGTGTCACCAACAAGGACGGCAATGTCCTGGTTGTTTTGGACAGTCGTTGACCCGTTCTAAACCTATTCCATGTCCTGACAGAATGGTGGCACCAATCTTAGCCCAGAAACTCTCAAAACTTCTCCTTGTCTCCAAACTTACCTGGCCAAACAGTAAGACAACCTTTTTTTTTGTTTATTTTTCTTTTGTTTTTGACTCTTTTTATTTATTGTTGTTTGTTGTTATTGTTGTGGCGGGCTTTTTTTTCTCTCTCTCTCTCACACACACTAATATATATATATAGTGTATATATATATATATATATATATATATATATATATATATATATATATATATACACTATATATAAGTTAAAACAATGAAATAAAAATTCAAGTCATTAGGAATATACTTCACTGCTTTACGATCGTTTCTAGGTGATAATAATACATCATACGCATATTTCGTTATCGATCTATGTAAGGTTATTTCCGTATATTTTATATTTCTTTATTTATATTCACCTAAAAACTCCATACAACACAACTCAACATATAATTTTTACTTCCCTTTTTAAACTTCACTCCACCATCTACATTCCACTATCAATACAACAATCCCTTTTTTTTCATAGGTTCTTCATAGTAATTCTATTTTTAAGACCATTCAACCATTCCTTTCAAAAGGTCATGACCTTAACTAAAGTGAGTTATATTTCGTCTTAACATCATATTGCAAAACACCATTTGATTGGTTTGTTCTTCAGCTACCTCCAAATAAGGTCATAGAACTCAATTTACTATTGATTTTGAATAAAATTTTCATTGCTCTTGACAACGGCTGACGATATACACGTAGGTAAATATATTCCTTATTTGATATTTTGTAACTAACTTTACATAGATCGATAACGAAATATGCGTGCAATATATTATTATCACCTAGAAACGATCGTAAAGCAGTGAAGTATATTTCTAATGACTTGAATTTTTATTTCATTGCTTTAACTTATATCATGACTCTGTTTTCCTTTTGATGTTTTATTGTTTTCCGGGATTTATTTTAACCTACAACATTTTCAACATATGGATTACATTGAGTTCTTCATGCAGACTAGACCCTACAACTAACCGTGGATATTTCTGTGTGTATATATATATATATATATATATATAAATATATATATATATATACGATATTAACAAATGGAAACTATATTTATAAAACCATATTTATTTCATTATACATATTTCAAGGACACCAAGTTAAATTATGGTGTGCTTTCATCAGATAAAATATAATATAGAGCAGTTTTATAAATAAATATTGACATGCCCTTAAAGAATGCAACCATTACTGTTGGAAGCTCCCGGATAGTGGAGTTATATCTTTAATTATACTATTAGGTAAGTTAGCATTGGATATTTTAAAAATAAGCTTATTTTAAAAATATCCAATACTAACTTACCTAATAGTATAATTAAAGCTATAACTCCACTATCCGGGAGCTTCCAACAGTAATGGTTGCATTCTTTAAGGGTATGTCAATATTTATTTATAAAACTGCTCTATATTATATTTTATATGATGAAAGCACACCATAATTTAACTTGGTGTCCTTGAAATATGTATAATGAAATAAATATGGTTTTATAAATATAGTTTCCATTTGTTAATATTGTATTTTTACTCCAGTTATTTGTTGAGTGCTTTATATCAGTTATAAAAATATTTGCTTGTTGTATCCCAACAATTTAAATAGAACTTTTACATATATATATAGAGATATTCTGCCATCTTTTTGTAGGAAAACTAATTGTTCTGAAAGCATGGAGTGAAGGAGAGTCCTCATCACATCGTCCTAGCCCCCAGACACCAGTTGGTACCAATAAAGATACCTGGATATATAACCAAGGTAGAGCAATACAGATCGGAATAAGTAAACCCATCAAAGACAACAACAGCAGCAACAACAACAAAAATAATATGATTTCATTAGATAAAAGAACAGGAACATTAGAAATCCTGGGAAAACTTGCTCTCTGCTCTCATTTCTCTTACGTCCGGCAGGTAAAAGCTGGTGGCTACTTAGAAATGGCGACGGTTACGGAAGAAGAGGATGAAAAATCTGATTCCAGTTCAGAGGTGGACAATGACGAGGAAGTATTGGCAAAGAAAATGTTTGTGGCTTCCATGAAGACTACCAGTAAGATATTTGATTTGAAAATATATACACACTCACACACACACACATATACATATATATTTATATATATAAATATATATATATATATAAATATATATATATATATATATATATATATATATATATATATATATATACACATATGAGGTAGGTCAGAAAAGTTCCAGGACTGATGTCACAAAAGATTTATTTCAAACCCAAACATCACACTAAAAGTTTTCTCCTTCAAAGTAATCCCCCTGGAGTGTGTAACTGTAATCTTAACTCTCTGCAGCTATCAAACTTTTTTCTTCATAATTTTATATACATGTCCTCTGTTTCAGGTCATCAAGCAATAAGCATAGAGCAACGAACAAACTTGAAAACTCCATCAGAAGCACTGGGATTGCTGCAGCAAGTGTATGGAGATGAGACGATGTCATGCTCACTTGTTTTTGAGTGGTGCAAGAGGTTTAAAGAAGGACGCGAGGACGTGAAAGATGACCCCAGGAGTGGAAGGCCCTCAACAACCAGGACTGAGGTCAACGTTGAGCATGTCAGGCAGATAGTGTGTAGCGATCGTCGGCTGACTGTTCGACTGATGGCAAATGAGCTGGGCATGAATCGGGACAGTGTCTGGAAGATTCTCACTGAAGATTTGGACATGTGGAAAGATGGTGCCAAAACTGCTGAACGATGACCAGAAGGGTCGACGCATGCAAGTGTGCCAGGACATCCTCGAGTGTCTTGAAACCGAAACAGACTTTCTAGGGGCAGTCATCACTGGTGATGAGTCATGGATCTTCGAGTACGACCCGGAGGGGACCCGTTTTAAAAACGTGGACGACATTAAAAAGGCTGTGACGACGGAACTGCAGAGGATCCCGGAAGAATTCTTCCAGGAGTGCATGCAAGCGTGGCAGAAAAGGATGGACAAGTGCATTAGACTCCAGGGGTATTACTGTGAAGGAGAAAACTCTTAGTGTGAAGTTTGGGTTTGAAATAAATCTTTTGTGACATCAGTCCTGGAACTTTTCTGACCTACCTCGTACATATATACACAGACATATATATATACACACACACACACATATATATACACATACATATATATAGACACACACATATACACATACATATATATATAGACACACACACACATATATATATATACATATACATATATATATATATATACGTAAAATGATGACGTAAAATGATGATGATGATGATGATGATGATACACACACACACCACCCAACCTTTGCTAGCAGGGAAAGCTAACATTAAAATGACAATGATGATGATGAAGAAGTTATTTAATTTATAACTGTGATATATTCCAGGTTCTAACGTCGCAATGTGTGGTGACCTGTTGACCAAACAGTTCAGTCTTGGTTCCACATTTCCCTCAAACGCCACAGTCGATCAAGTCTGTGGTCCAGCAGACATATTTATTGACCGAACCAACACCAAAGACTACTCCAGGTAGGTGGACATTTACACAAATTAAAGGTACCCAGTCTACACTGTAAAGTGGTTGTGTTGGTGTCACAATAAAAAGACCAGTCTACACTGTAAAGTGGTTGTGTTGGTGTCACAATAAAAAGACCAGTCCACACTGTAAAGTGGTTGTGTTGGTGTCACAATAAAAAGACCAGTCCACACTGTAAAGTGGTTGTGTTGGTGTCACAATAAAAAGCCTAGTTTACACTGTAAAGTGGTTGTGTTGGTGTCACAATAAAAAGACCAGTCCACACTGTAAAGTGGTTGTGTTGGTGTCACAATAAAAAGACCAGTCCACACTGTAAAGTGGTTGTGTTGGTGTCACAATAAAAAGACCAGTCCACACTGTAAAGTGGTTGTGTTGGTGTCACAATAAAAAGACCAGTCCACACTGTAAAGTGGTTGTGTTGGTGTCACAATAAAAAGACCAGTCCACACTGTAAAGTGGTTGTGTTGGTGTCACAATAAAAAGACCAGTCCACACTGTAAAGTGGTTGTGTTGGTGTCACAATAAAAAGACCAGTCTACACTGTAAAGTGGTTGTGTTGGTGTCACAATAAAAAGACCAGTCCACACTGTAAAGTGGTTGTGTTAGTGACATGATAAAAACACCCAGTCTACATTAAATGTTTATATCTTATAACAGTTTGTATATTTTATAACTGTTTTTTCAGTTGTGGAGGTATGTGGCCTAGTGGTAAGTTTTTTGGACTTACAATCATAATGTCGTGGGTTTGATTCCTGGGTTGTGTGTTGTGATCTTGAGCAAAACACTTCATTTCACATAACTCCAGTATACTCAGCTGAAAATAAGTACCAGCAATAGCTGGAGCGTTTAACCCTGTGATGGACTGGCATCCTGTCCAGCGGGGAGTCTACTACTCTCAGTTGCTTTATGCCACGGGAACTAGGATAAGCAGACCTAACAAGCTTTCTGGCTTGAGACGCACTTTAGATTTTTTAAACTTATATTTCATAACAGTTTACATTTTATAACTGTTTATATTTCATAACAGTTTACATTTTATAAGTTTATATTTTATAACAGTTTACACTTTATAACAGTTTACATTTCATAACAGTTTACATTTTATAACTTTATATTTTATAGCTGTTTTTATTTCATAACAGTTTAAATTTCATAGTAGTTTATATTTTATAACAGTTTATATTCTATAACTGTTTACATTTTATAACTGTTTATATTTCATAACAGTTTATATTTGTATCCGTTTGATGATATTGAATTTGCGGTGGAGGGACGTTCAGACAATTGGTGTGGTAACCCACTGCGACATTGCAGGGATGATTGTAATGTAGGAAAGAGAGGAGAGCCCTGGACATGGTGTAGCCGACGTGTGATGAGACCCCGTCTAGCAAGTCGTCTGAGGGAGCTGTCACGTCTTGTTGACAGTCTGTTACGAGGTGAGTTATTAAAGTTGATAAATTGAAGCGTGTGATTGTGTAACGGGAGATGACATACAAGAAATACACTGAAGGGGTGAGTTAATCTGGGACAAAATCTGATATCAAACTACCTATCACCAACCATCTATTACCAATAATCAATCACCAGTCATCAATAATCGATCACCAGTCCTCAATAATCAATCACTAGCCTCCAATCATCAATCACCAATACTAATTCTCTCTATTTATCTTTCAGAAAAGAAAGTAACTCAGAAAACACCTGGTATGTTATTACTGTTGTTGTTGTTACTGTTGTTGTTGTTGGTGGTGATGGTATTACTGTTGTTGTTGTTTAGTCCGAGGACAGCTTTCATTACACAGATGTGTATGATTAAAGGTGTTCCAGCCATGACTGTCTTGTCTTTTTGTACAGCCAGAATAACATTCCTTACACACACTCACACACATACACACACACATATATGTGTGTGTGCGTGTGTATGTCAGTGGGTGTGTGTCTGTGTTTGTGACTATGTATGTCTGTGTGTGCGTGTATGTGTGTGTGTGAATTTCGAATGTATACTAACCAATAATTTTGTAACCATGACAATTTGCAGCAATTAAAGTCTTAAAGGGTCATGTTGAGGCTACAGAACATGATTCCAGATTTGACCACCCCAATCCATTGTACAGAGAAGGCAGGTAAGTTGACAATATTTTGATAATATCATCAATATCATTTTACATGACCACACACTGTAAATGTGGTTGGCCTTAGGAAGGGCATCCTGCCGTAGAAATCCAGCCAGAAACAGTCCTATATGGACAAGACATGGTCACTCGACCCAACTTGCCTCTAATGGGACAAACCTGTCTAACCCATACTAGTGTGGAAGATAGATGTTAAACGATGATGATAACATTCATAGTGACACTATATATGTGTTTTATATTAAGGGCCTTTTATCTTGAAAGGAGGTAGATAAAATAAAGTACCAGTCAATTACTGGGGTTGATTTAATTGACCTTTCCCTTCTCTTCCAAATAGCTGGCCTTATTGCCTAAATTAGAAAGTATATACTTGTTTAAACCGGCTGTATCCAGCCAGAATTCTCTCACGTCTCTCTGTTCAAACCGGGTGTAACTGGCTGCTCATATCAATGTTAAGGTATTGTTCTCAAAATAAATATCAAAATCTCATAGATTCGATATTATGTTAGATCAAAGGTTCTCAACGGGGGGCATATGCACCCCCAGGGGCGTTTCAGAACTCCAGGGGGGCGCTGGATTTTTCCATTTTTAGGATCTCAATTACCGGTTAACGTCTCAATTATTGGACATGCCTGCACACCTGCTCACAGCTGCGGTCAGACTATAGTTATGCTGTCTGCAGCTGTGAGCAGGTGTGCAGGCATGTCCGGTAATTGAAATCCTAAAAATGGAAGAACCCACAGTCAACTGGGTCAAAGACACTTTGAGCGCAGCCAGTTAGAATCTTATCTTTCCTTCACCGATAACAATGTATTTCATGTCTGAAATTATTGACTCAACCGTAACGAGTTAACACTATGTAGATCTATTTTATTCCCTATTGTATAAATAATATTACAAATAAAAAAAAAGAAAAGAAAAAAACAGAAGCGAGTAGAACACACATCTAGGACCACATACAACACATAATCAGGTAATACACACATCTAGGACCACATACAACACATAATCAGATAATACACACATCTTTGGAATATTGTTAATCAATTTTTTAGTAATCTACTGATATAAAAATCAGTAGTATATTGAAAAATGAAAAAATAGGGTGGCAGGGGTAGGGGGGGGGGGGGGCGTTTCGTGATTTCGAGGGACAAAAGGGGGCGTTTGGCCTAAATGGGTTGAGAACCTGTGTGTTAGATAATTATGTGAGGTAAAGCCTTTACTGTGACAATACAATAGTATATATAGAGTAATGTAAATGTTATGTTAGATATTATGTGAGGTAAAGCCTTTACTGTGAAAATACAATAGTATATATAGAGTAATGTAAATGGTATGTGCGATAATTAAGTGAGGTAAAGCCTTTACTGTGAAAATACAATAGTATATATAGAGTAATGTAAATGTTATGTGAGATATTATGTGAGGTAAAGCCTTTACTGTGATAATACAATAGTATATATAGAGTAATGTAAATGTTATGTGAGATATTATGTGAGGTAAAGCCTTTACTGTGAAAATACAATAGTATATATAGAGTAATGTAAATGGTATGTGTGATAATTAAGTGAGGTAAAGCCTTTACTGTGAAAATACAATAGTATATATAGAGTAATGTAAATGCTAAAGGGTTAAAACAATAAAACATTATTTTTCTATTGCTATGACATTTGAATTATAATTTATTCAATAAATTGTGATAACCTGTGATCTTCATTACAGAGGATTGCAGCTCATTACAACCACCAAGGAGTTAAACCTCACTGAACTATCTTTATTGGCCGTATGTGCCAGTTTTGACTATGTATCCTACAGTAACCATTCTTTTATTGAAGTATTTGTAAAGAAACAAGCCGGTTTTGTTGCTAACGAGGTGGATTTCATTAGTCAAAGTTTACTTGTAGTTCAACCACCCTTTTCGCAATCTCGGGAATATGCTTATCCGAGAAATCTCCCGTCAGAACCTCGACCAAGTATGTTATTTGATGGCTCAAACCCTTTGACAAACCTCTCTCCAAACTTCAAAATACAAGACTTTCTATTCTCTGGTGTACGGTATTTCCGACTTGATCTGCAACTTTTAATGTGTTTGGAAAGGGTCAAGCAAACTTTCCCACAGAAATTCCACATCGTAGCCAATGGTGCTTATCGTTCATCAACTGCGAATCTTGTCAACTTAAGACATCGCCACACTGAAGAAATCCACCGATTCCAGGCAGGAAAAGCTGTTGAATTAGTGACAGAAGACAACAATCCAACCATTTTTTTACTTCTGGCTAAGACTGTCGTTCGACAATGCAGTGCTTCACTACGTGTCATGGAATGGGCTTTGGGTATCGGACTTCACAGCGATTACATCTACGTGGATCTGAGAGCACAAGTTGATGAGAGTTTCATAAAAATATGGAATGTTGGAGGAGATAACGAAACATTTAAGTGGCTCAAGATATTTTCTGATGCTACACAAACAGGTAAATATTTCAGGTGAGATTGTCAAATAAGGAAACTCTGTGACAGCAGTTATATATGTATGTGTGTATATGTATTTGTATGTATATGTGTGTGTGTATGTGCATATGTATATGTGTATATATATATATATATATATATATAATAAACAAGAAAGATGGTTTCATTTGTCCAAAAAAAAAATGTATGTATACGTATGTAGGAATACAAATATATATATATATATATATGTTACACTGGGGTTGATTTAATCAACTTTCCCCTTCCCCCACACAAACTGCTGGCCTTGTGTTTATATTAGAAATTATTATTATTATTGGCAGTATTGGTAGAGAGTCAGGCGCCATGCTTTGCAGCATAGAGTTACGGCCTTTTCCGGTCAGAGTTCATATCACAAGTAGACACACAACCATACCACCACACCACTACACAACCATACCACCACACCACTACACCACCACACCACCACTATCTCCACTACTTTCTCTACCACTACCATTACAACCACACCACAACACCACCATACCACCACCACCACTACCACTTTACAACCACACCGCCGGGCTCGATAAAATAAAGTACCAGTAATACACTGGGATAGTTGCTGGCCTTGTGCCAAAAGTAGAAACAATTATTATTGTCATTATTGTTGTTGTTGTCTGTATTACAGGTGGTTCCTTAATTGTCCCCTCCAATGAGGAGGAAACCTGCAAGACATCTCCTGTCCTTGGAGAACACCTTCACTATCTCTCACTTCACCTCGATCACAATCAGTGAGTTCTAGCAGCATTTTTTAACTGGGTTCAACTGGTTTTTAATTGGTTTTTGTTGTAAATATATTTTTTATCTTTTACACTTGATTCTGTGGTGCTGTCATGGTATGGTTGTAATGGTAGTGGTGGTGTGGTGGTATGGTTGTAATGGTAGTGGTGGTGTGGTGGTGGTGGTGGTATGGCTGTAATGGTATGGTGGTGTGGTGGTGGTGGTGGTGGTGGTGGCGGTATGGTTGTAATGGTAGTGGTGGTGTGATGGTGGTGGTGGTGGTATGGCTGTAATGGTAGTGGTGGTGGTGGTGTGGTGGTGGTGGTGGTATGGTTGTAATGGTAGTGGTGGTGTGGTGGTGGTGGTAGTATGGCTGTAATGGTAGTGGTGGTGTGATGGTGGTGGTGGTGGTGGTATGGCTGTAATGGTAGTGGTGGTGTGGTGGTGGTGGTAGTATGGCTGTAATGGTAGTGGTGGTGTGGTGGTGGTGGTGGTGGTATGGCTGTAATGGTAGTGGTGGTGTGATGGTGGTGGTGGTGGTGGTATGGCTGTAATGGTAGTGGTGGTGTGGTGGTGGTGGTGGTATGGCTGTAATGGTAGTGGTGGTGGTGGTGTGGTGGTGGTGGTGGTGGTATGGCTGTAATGGTAGTGGTGGTGTGATGGTGGTGGTGGTGGTGGTATGGCTGTAATGGTAGTGGTGGTGGTGGTGTGGTGGTGGTGGTGGTGGTATGGCTGTAATGGTAGTGGTGGTGGTGGTGTGGTGGTGGTGGTGGTGGTATGGCTGTAATGGTAGTGGTGGTGTGATGGTGTGATGGTGGTGGTGGTGGTGGTATGGCTGTAATGGTAGTGGTGGTGGTGGTGTGGTGGTGGTGGTGGTATGGCTGTAATGGTAGTGGTGGTGGTGGTGTGGTGGTGGTGGTATGGCTGTAATGGTAGTGGTGGTGTGATGGTGGTGGTGGTATGGCTGTAATGGTAGTGGTGGTGGTGGTGTGGTGGTGGTGGTGGTGGTATGGCTGTAATGGTAGTGGTGGTGTGATGGTGGTGGTGGTGGTGGTATGGCTGTAATGGTAGTGGTGGTGGTGGTGTGGTGGTGGTGGTGGTGGTGGTATGGTTGTAATGGTAGTGGTGGTGTGATGGTGGTGGTGGTGGTGGTATGGCTGTAATGGTAGTGGTGGTGGTGGTGTGGTGGTGGTGGTGGTGGTATGGCTGTAATGGTAGTGGTGGTGGTGGTGTGGTGGTGGTGGTGGTGGTATGGCTGTAATGGTAGTGGTGGTGTGATGGTGTGATGGTGGTGGTGGTGGTGGTATGGCTGTAATGGTAGTGGTGGTGGTGGTGTGGTGGTGGTGGTAGTATGGCTGTAATGGTAGTGGTGGTGGTGGTGTGGTGGTGGTGGTGGTGGTATGGCTGTAATGGTAGTGGTGGTGTGATGGTGGTGGTGGTATGGCTGTAATGGTAGTGGTGGTGGTGGTGTGGTGGTGGTGGTGGTGGTGGTATGGTTGTAATGGTAGTGGTGGTGTGATGGTGGTGGTGGTATGGCTGTAATGGTAGTGGTGGTGGTGGTGTGGTGGTGGTGGTGGTGGTGGTATGGTTGTAATGGTAGTGGTGGTGTGATGGTGGTGGTGGTATGGCTGTAATGGTAGTGGTGGTGGTGGTGTGGTGGTGGTGGTATGGTTGTAATGGTAGTGGTGGTGGTGGTATGGTGGTGGTGGTATGGTGGTGGTGCTGTGGTGGTGGTGTGGTTGTAATGGTAGTGGTGGTATGGCTGTAATGGTAGTGGTAGTGGTGGTGTGGTGGTGGTGGTGGTGGTGGTATGGTTGTAATGGTAGTGGTGGTGTGGTGGTGGTGGTGGTATGGCTGTAATGGTAGTGGTGGTGTGGTGGTGGTGGTGGTATGGTTGTAATGGTAGTGGTGGTGTGGTGGTGGTAGTGGTATGGCTGTAATGGTAGTGGTGGTGGTGTGGTGGTATGGCTGTAAAGGTAGTGGTGGTGTGGTGGTATGGCTGTAATGGTAGTGGTGGTGGTGGTGTGGTGGTATGGTTGTAATGGTAGTGGTGGTGGTGGTATGGTGGTGGTGGTATGGTGGTGGTGGTGTGGTTGTAATGGTAGTAGTGGTATGGCTGTGGTGGTATGGTGGTGGTGGTGTGGTTGTAATGGTAGTGGTGGTATGGTAGTGGTGGTATGGTGGTGGTGGTGTGGTTGTAATGGTAGTGGTATGGTGGTGGTGGTGGTGTGGTTGTAATGTTTGTGGTGATATGGTGGTGTAATGTTGTGGTTGTAATGGTAGTATGGTGGTGTCGTGCTATGGTGGTGTTGTGGTGTGGTTGTAATGGTAATGGTAGAGAAAGTAGTGGAGATAGTGGTGGTGTGGTGATGTAGTGGTTTGGTGGTATGGCAGTGTAGTGGTGTGGTGGTTTAGTGGTGTGGTGGTATGGTTGTGTAGTGGTGGTATGGTTGTGTGTCTACTTGTGATATTTACTCTGTTGTAGTTTCTGTATTCCCGATGCTGACCAGAAAATGTGTGAAGCAACAAAGTCTGACCGCGAAGAACAGAGTAAGGACTTTATTAACCGTCTCATCTCTGCAGCTGGGGTCAGTGCTCTACATACCAGTGATATCATAAGGGATGTGAACAAATGTTTGATTGACAACTGTGGTGGATGCCCTGGATCAGGTAGTTTGAAATTCTGCATATTTCACCTCTTCAGTGCTGTAGACGAGATAACTCATCCTAACATGTTTGAACTCCTTTCCAACAGTTCATAACTTCTAAGCTAGATGGGGTTACTAGTTTATTGATGTGATGTTTGTCAATCAAAATAGTAATTTTACTGAAAAACAACAACAACCCAGCACAGCAATCATAGCTGTGTAAAATATTTGCGGCAGTCAACAAGTTAATATGATAATGAAACCAGTTGGTCAAGTAGGATAGGATGTTGTGAGGGATTTGATCTGGAGATGTACATTCTGTGTTCAAATCCCACCTCATATTGTCAGGAATTGTGACAGATAGATAGTATCAGTAATGGAAAGACCAATGGAAACATTATTTCTTTGGTCTGCCAATGGATCCTTGGTCTGATCAGATGATCAGCTTCTTTCTTCTGCCAGGAGTTGTGACAGACAGATAGTATCAGTAATGGAAAGATCAATGGAAACATTGTTTCCGTGGTCTGATCAGATGATCAGCTCCTTTCTTCTGCCAGGAGTATCAGGAGTATCAAATTAATGATCAGCTGTGTTCCTTTCTTTAGTGACTTGAGTGGAGCATCCCCAAGATTTAAGAAGCGAACCACTTTAACCCTTTAACATTTAAACATGCCATATCTAGCCAAAATTCTCTCATTCTTTCTATTCAAACTGGCTGTAACTGGCCACTCATACTGATGTTAAGGTATGTTCTCAAAATAAATAACATCAAAATCTTTTAGATTTGATATTATGTTAGATATTATATGAGGTAAAGCCTTTACCATGAAAATACAAAAGTATATATAATGTAAATGTTATGTGAGATATTATGTGAGGTAAAGCCTTTACCATGAAAATACAATAGTATATATAGAGTAATGTAAATGTTATGTGAGATATTATGTGAGGTAAAGTGTTTACTGTGAAAATACAATAGTATATATAGAGTAATGTAAATGTTATGTGAGATAATTATGTGAGGTAATTATATGAGTTAAATAATAAAGAGTTAATCCTTCATTTCTTTATTTTGTAAATTAATTCAATGATAATCTATAACTGTTTACCACAACAGGAAACATATGGCTGCAGAAAACGAAAGCCTGCAGTCAGTTACTTCAAACATTCTTCAAAAAAGCCAGCAACCCTTCACCAAAGCTACACAACACTGTGGCCTTCTACAGCAGTATAAATACTCATTCAGAGGTGCATCATTTGGCATGTGAGCAGAGCAATGTGTGTGTGGAGGCCATCCCGCTGTATGCAGTCATTGGTAAACATTGACAATTTTTCTTCTTTGTTTGATGATATAGAGAAGTGGACATGGTGGGAAGGGAGCGAAGTGGAGATGTACATATTGTAAATTTGACTGGGTGGTGATGGTGGTGGTGGTGTTGACGATGGTGGGAAGAGGTAGGATTAGCTTTTATATATATATATATGTATTCTATGAATACATATATATATGTGTGTGTGTGTTTGTGTCTGTGTGTATATGTATATATGTCTATATATCTATATGTATATATATATATAAACATATATACATATATATATATATCAAGTTAGTATGTTTTGAAACAGTGAGCAGGTTTGAAATTAGAAAATAGAATAGCTTTCACCGTATTTTTGACTAAAGGAATTCCTTTAGTCAAAAATATATATGTATATATGTATATATATATGTATATATGTATACATATATATATATATATATATATATATACGTATATATGTATATATATATGTATATATATGTCTATATATATATGTATATATACATATATATATGTATATATACATATATATATATATATATATATGTATATATACATATATATATATATATATATATATATATATATATATATATATGTATATATATATATATATATATATGTATATATATATATATATGTATATATATATATATATATATATATATATATATATATATATATATATATATATATATATGTATATATACATATATATATGTATATATATACATGTATATATATATATATATATTCGTTTTCATTTTATTACAACTTGTCATATATATATGTATATATACATATATATATATATATATATATATATGTATATATACATATATATATGTATATATATACATGTATATATATATATATATATTGTTTTCATTTTATTACAACTTGTCATATATATATGTATATATACATATATATATATATATGTATATATACATATATATATATATGTATATATATATATATATGTATTACTTCATTTATATGTATATATATATATATATATATATATATATATATATATATATATATATATTTAAAATTTATAATGGTATTAGAATGAAAAAGTATGGTAGAATATTAAATGTTAAGTGTTAATTGAACAAGTACTTTCATGCTTTCGCAATCTTCAGGTTCATAATGTGTGGTGACAGTCAAGTTTGCAATTTTCAACTACAAACTTGACTGTCAGAAAAGTAGGTCAGAAAAGTTCCAGGACTGATGTCACAAAAGATTTATTTCAAACCCAAACATCACACTAAGAGTTTTCTCCTTCAAAGTAATCCCCCTGGAGTATGTAACTGTAATCTTAACTCTCTGCAGTGATCAAACTTTTTTCTTCATAATTTTATATACATGTCCTCTGTTTCAGGTTGTCAAGCAATGAGCACAGAGCAACGAACAAACTTGAAAACTCCACCAGAAGCACTGGGATTGCTGAGGCAAGTGTATGGAGATGAGACGATGTCATGCTCACGTCTTTTTAAGTGATGCAAGAGGTTTAAAGAAGGACGCAAGGATGTGGAAGATGACCCCATGAGCGGAAAGCCCTCAACAACCAGGACTGAGCTCAACATTGAGCATGTCAGGCAGATGGTGCATAGCGATCATCGGCTGACTGTTCGGCTGATGGCAAATAAGTTGGGCATGAATCGGGACAGCGTCTGGAAGATTCTCACTGAAGATTTGGACATGCGGAAAGTCTGCGCAAAGATGGTGCCAAAACTGCTGAACGATGACCAGAAGGGTCGACGCATGCAAGTGTGCCAGGACATCCTCGAGCATCTCGAAACTGAACCAGACTTGCTAGGGACTGTCACCACCGGTGATGTGTCATGGATCTTCGAGTACGACCTGGAGGGGACCCGTTTTGAAGACGTGGACGACATCAAAAAGGCTGTGACGACGAACTGCAGAAAATCCCGGAAGAATCCTTCCAGGAGTGCATGCAAGCGTGGCAGAAAAGGATGGAAAAGTGCATTAGACTCCAGGGGGATTACTTTGAAGGAGAAAACTCTTTGTGTTAAGTTTGGGTTTGAAATAAATCTTTTGTGACATCAGTCCTGGAACTTTTCAGACACACCTCGTATATATATATATATATATTATATATATATATATATATATATATATATATATATATATATATATATATATAGTCTATATCTATCTATCTATCTATCTATAAAGGAGCGGTTGACGGGCGCCATCATCAACAGCAGGTGGTGGGGATCTCTCAAAAGAGAGATTAGAGTAGTCTCTATAGAATTTAGTAAGGAGTTAGCCTCCAATAGAAACAGGAAGGAAAGGGAATTGGTAGATAGTGTAGAAGAGGCAATTAGAAGCGGCGTCGTGGCCAGAGTGCTAGCGTCGAGAACGGCCCTGGGCCAGTTCTTCGACGCGAAACACGAAGGCTGCATCGTCCGAAGCAAAATACGTGCTCTGGGAAACGAGGGGACCAAAGCTGTTAGCTGGGCCCGCGTGACAGAAGCCAAAAGAGGGAGCAGATCCACTATCCGGTCTTTGCGAGACCAGGATGGACGGGTGATCCTTGAACCTAAGCAGATGTGCGAGGCTTTTCAAAAGCACTTTGTCGGATTGTTCGGAAGGGGCGGGGGGCCGGTTGGGGACGTGGACTTCGGTCCATACCTCGACGGCCTGCCGCGTCTCTCGGACAGGGAGGCGAAGTCCTGCGAGGAGCCGATTTCAGCCGCTGAGATAGAGGACGTGCTGAGCCAATGCGGCAAACGCAAATCCCCGGGTCTCGATGGTCTTCCATACGAACTATATCTAGCTATGCCGGACTTGTTCCCCGATCTCCTCGAGGCGGTCTACTGCAACTGGCAACAGAACGGGAGAATTCCCTGTGCTGTGACCAAGGGCGTAGTCACGCTAGTGAGGAAGGACGAGAACAAGGGGGACGATATAAATAATTTCAGGCCCATAACTCTGCTAAATACAGAGTTACAGATTTTGGCCAAGGTGCTAGCAAAGAGGTTGGCGCTTGTCGTGGGCAACCTGGTGGGAGATGCGCAGACATGTGCTATCCCGTCCAGGTCCATCCACGATAACCTCCACCTCATGCGATACATCATAGAGAGGGTTGGGAACGAACCCGGCTTTGGTGGGGCCCTGATCAACTTGGATCAATCTAAGGCATTCGATAGGGTCGACCATGGTTACCTGGATGCGGTGCTAGCGGCGGCAGGCTTCGGACCCGTTTTAAGGGGCTGGATCAATGCCATGCACAGCAGCCGCATCTGCTCTAGGGTCAAGGTGAACGGCTACCTCTCGGAGCCGTTCGAAATCGCGCGGTCCATCCGACAGGGGTGCCCTCTCTCCTCCCTTCTGTATGTGATGACTCTAGAGCCACTGCTACGGAAGTTGGAGTTGTTGCAGGGCATCCCGTTGGAACCGGGATTGCGGAAAGCGGTGTCAGCCTACGCCGATGACGTAACAGTAATGGTGTCGACGGCCTCGGAAATCGGGGCGATCGGCACCTTACTGGAGGAGTACGAAAGGTTTACAGGGGCTAAGCTGAACCGGGACAAGTCGATTGGTCTGCAACTCGGCACGTGGAGGGGCAGATCGATGCCCTCCGATGGCGTCATCGGGCGCTGGACGGAGGGCCCGGTGAAGTTGCTCGGGGTCTGGTTCGGACCAGACCTCCAGGTGGAGAAGAACTGGGGTGAGGTGACGAACAGGGTGTTTGCACTGACCCAGAAGTGGGCCGAGTGCAAACTGTCCCTGAAAGGTCGGGCGGAGGTGGCGAACACTTATATAGCGTCCGTCATCTACTACCGCCTGACCGTCGTGCCTTGCCCAAGGGAAACGCTCGCCAAAATGGAGCGCGCACTCTTCCAATTCCTTTGGAAGAAGCGGGCTCCTATGGTGAGGAGATCCATCTGCTGTCAACACCCTTCGAAAGGAGGGCTGGGGATGCCGTGGCTAATGATACGTAAACACGCATTAAGGCTACGGCACCTTCAGGTATTCCTCTCCGGTCAACCGGTGTGGGCCCCGTTTGTGAGGCGAGCCTTTCCCAGACTCGTCTCACTCACCGAGCTGCAATCCTGGTGCAAGCAAAGACCGAGAAAACTGGGCGCCTGGCACACCGAGTGTGCCCAGGCGCTCACGGCTCTCTGGCAGGCGGACCCGGCTGTCAGTGGAGAATCCACCTCGTCATTCTATAGAGGGCTGGTGGTTAGCAGGTGCGACGACGCCCTCGGAGAAGCCCTAGGCATGGAGGAAGACGAACTGGCCAACCTGTTCGGTAGGACATTCAGCCCGGGACCCATGGATAACTTCCAGAGGTCCCTGGCCTGGCAATGCTACAGAAGGGCTCTACCCGTTCGAGAAAGGCTCTACAGACACGGGCGCCCGGGTAGGGACCCATCGAAAAAGATCTGTCCCAGATGCGTGTGCGACGAGGAAACCGTTGCACACGCATTGGTACACTGCTCGGGCATTGCCGATCTGTGGGGCTATGTCGAACAACTGCTGTCAAGGGTGGGACCGATCCGGTTGACCACCGAGTCTATTGTAACGATCAAGCCGCCTCCCCTCTTCAAAAACGAAGGAGAGGCGGTGTTTCAGTGCGTAATAGCCATGGCGAAAGAGGTTGTATGGTGGACGCGTCTGAAAGGACTGAGGTCAGACACCTTTCTCTCTGGCCAACAACTGGTCCGTTTCTTCCGATATCATTTCGGAAGAAGGATCAGGATGGAGAGAGAGGTGCTGCACCCCAGCCGTTTCTATGAAAGATGGGTGAAAGTGGCGAGAATGGCCCGTGTGAATGGGCCTTCACTCTACATCAGACTATAGGTGAGGAAGATGAAAGACCAAGGGAGAACCCCTTCTCTGTGCTCCTGAGGGGAAAGGGTTGCACACTTTTTTCAGGGGTGTGTGCGACCCCCCAAGGCGCCTCCTCTCTATTGAGGACTTTGTTATAAATTTCATTTTTGTTATATTTTATTTTATTTTTATATATTGTTATTGCCTCCTCCTTATTGAGGACGCCTTGTTTTGTAAACTCCCCCCATTGTACTTGTCCCATTTTTGATGCCCTGGTGGCAAATAAAAGAAACATATCTATCTATAAAGGAGCGGCGGTTTTCCTTTGTGTAATAGCTATGGTGAAAGAGGTTGTATGGTGGACAAGGTTAAAAGGGCTGAGGTCAGACACCTTTCTCTCCAGCCAACAACTGATTCTTTTTTTCAAATACCATTTTGGAAGAAGAATCAGGATGGAGAGAGAGGTGCTGTACCCCAGCAAGTTTTATGAAAGGTGGGTGAAAGGGGCGAGAATGGCCCGAGTGAATGGGCCTTCTCTCTATATCAGCCTGTAGGTTGAGGAAAAAGAGGAAGAGAGGAAAGGGGTACTCACTCTTCGTACTCCTGGAGATGAGGGTTGCACATTTTTTGGGGGCTATGTGTTACCCATATGTAATGTCTCCCCCTATTGGGGAAAATCGATTAATTTTTAAATTTAATTTGTCATAGTATTTTACACATTTTTATTGTATGTAAACTTCCCCCTTTGTATTTGTCCCCTTCTTTTGTGCCCCTGTGGCTAATAAAGAAACATATCTATCTATCTATCTATATATATATATATATATATAGTCTATATAGCTATCTATCTATCTATCTATCTATCTATCTATCTATCTATCTATCTCACAAACCTACACCACTAAAAATAGCAGCCAGGTTTACTCGACACGCTAGGATGCCATGCGCGCTATTTTATATATTTTATATATAGCATACTTAGATGTGTCTAGGATACGAATTCATCACCCACTGATGAGCTTGGATTGGTATTTCTATTCACAATTAACTTTGCGAAACAACAAGTTGTCTGGGTGATTGGTAGTTACCACAATTCTGGTTGGTATTTATTTTCTTAATTTTTTCTTAAATTGAGATAAGCGAACCCAATTGTCTATGGTTAGTATTCTTTTCACCTTAGCGAATCAGGTCTCTTTCGATTTGAACACATATATGTATATGTCTGTGTTCGTTTTTCTTTTATATTCTATTATAATATATAGATATATATACATTATTGCATTATTGTCACAGCTCCCCTGCTTGACTCCAAGTACAACGTAGAAGACGGTGGCACAGTGAAGGAGTTGTTGTTCGGGGAAGACAACCCATCGCCTCTAATGGAACTCTTCGAACAAGAAGTTGCAATGAGAGCTTCAGGTACAGCAACAGTCTTTATTGAGAAGGATAACGACATTGATGTACTGAGGGATGTACTCAAGGTAAATGGAACACACCTTTACCTGATCATCATCATCATCATCATTATCATAACAATCATCATCGACATAAGTATCATAATCACCACCACCACTACTGCCACCACCACCACCACCACTACCACCACCATCATCATCACCCCCAATACCACCACCACCATCTTCATCATCATCACCAACACCACCACCACCACTGCCATCACCACCACCACCACCACCAACACCACCACTATCACAACCATCATCATACTGATTAAATGAAAGAAGACAAATTAAAAAACAGCAACTTTCATCTTTTGTAGATCTTGATGGTTTACAACAATAAAATTGACAACGTTGAGTTGTACCTGAGCAATAATGTGAGTGAAGAGAAAACTTCATCATCTCTGAGAAGGAAACTGGATGTTTGGCGGAGCAGCGTTTGTCCTCGATTCAGTCGGGTGGCCGTAACCCCATTCTCTATAACAAAGATCCCTGCGGTGAAATTACGTCGCAGTGCAGAGAAAAGCAAGCCAAGAAATGACCTTAAAATGTCAGCCGAAAACTGGGAGTTAGATTGGTTAAACAGCCTTTAGATGTGTATATATCAAGAGAATTATTAATTAGCAAGTACATTGTTAATTTAGAATAATGTGTGGAATTATTATAAGAACCTGTTTTGAAGAATTAATGAGAGGAAAGAAATGAGTCCACTGATACATTGCTTGCGAGGTGATCACACACCTATAAAGGTTTAGTTGACCTCCTACAAGGTTATATCTCATTGGAGGTTTCTTGGGTGTTTTAATGATAGGGGCTCCAGTCCTATCATGTTGCTGTTGTTAGAACTCACATCTAACACTCTCCACTTTATCATATAGTCAATAATGTGACCCACCACTCACAGTAAGCAATACATGCAGGGTTCAAATTTTACCAATGGACTTGTTTGTTTGTTTTTTTCTCAAATACATTCTTATAAAGTGTAACACCCTTAAATATAATCCTTTAAAAAGTAGAAATAATTTGTTTTAATAAATATGAGCAAAGTAAATAAGTATAAT
>OZ024763.1:9019477-9024477 GCA_964016885.1 Eledone cirrhosa
AATTAAGACTAATAGAGAATGTTAATATGTATTTTGACAATCAAACGGAGATGGAGACAGGCGTTCAATCCTGGTAGCATTTGTAATATGAAAATGTAGATTTCAAGCGATTACAGTATAACGATCGCTCTATTCTGTTCATCATCATCATCATCATCACCGTTTTACGTCCGTTCTTCCACGCTAGCATGGGTTAGACGGGTTGTCCTGTTGTGGGCAGTGTCTGGTCGGCTGACCATGCCTTGCTCATACAGGAACTGATCTGGCTTGATTTCTACAGCTGGATGCCCTTCCTAACACCAACCTCATTTACAGTGAGTGCTGGGTGCTTTTTCGTGGCGCCTACACGTCCACTTTACAGTGTGGGCTGGGTGCTTTTTTGCCGTGGCACCTCCACGACCACCTTGCGGTGGGGGGGGGGGGGGGGGGCATATTGTTTATATGCTTCAGCATGTATCCATGGGAGGTCGGGTACCCTGTATTACTGCGTGACGCCAGAAGTCACGGTCGTGTGTCATTGACTTTGAGAGGTGTAGTTGGGTAAGGTCGGCTTTTATCACCTCATCCCAAGTCATCTTGGGTCTCCCCACTCCGCGGTTTCCATCAACTTCTAGTGCTCTGCACCTTTTTATGCAGCTGTCATCCTTCATACGCATCACATGTCCATACCAGCGTAACCGCCTCTCCTGCACGCAGCATTTGATTCCTCTTATGCTCAGTCTCTCTCTCAATTCATTTATGCTTTGTCGTTCACGTATATTACTGTTACACATCCATCGGAGCATGCAGGCTTCGTTTCTCTCTAATCTACGTAAGTCTTCCACCTTCAGCGCCCAGGTCTCACTACCATGCAACATCGCTGTTCGGATACACGCATCATACAGTCTGCCTTTCATTCTGAGGGAGAAGCCTTTTGCAGCTAGCAGTGGTAGTAGTTCCCTAAACTTCTTCCATCCCGTTCTTACCCTAGTTATTGTACTTTCTGAGCACCCACCTCCGTTGCTAATTCGGTCACCTAGGTAGCAGAAGCTGTCTACTGTTTCTACAGGGCCCTCCCAGAGATTGGTGGTACTTGTTTCCTGTGGCTGTTTGCTTGCTGTTTCAGCACAGCTGCTGCATGTGAATCCTACATTCTTAATTAAGCTTCCTGAGATCCCGCTACATCTCTTGTGTACCCATTGTTTGCATTTGGGGCAAAGAATGGAGTTCCTACCTACACCTTTCCTACATACTGAGCAAGGCCATTTCCCTGAGGGGATCTGGGTTCTGTTTTCTCGTCTACTTATAAGGACCTTAGTCTTTGTCATGTTGACTTTGAGGCCCTTTCTCTCTAGTCCCTGCTTCCAGGTTTGGAATTTATTCTCTAGTTCTACCATAGATTCAGCTATGAGTGCGAGGTCATCAGCATACAGGAGTTCCCATGGGCATCCGGTCTTAAACTCCTCCGTTATTGCCTGCAGGACTATGATGAACAGGAGAGGGCTAAGAACAGAGCCCTGGTGGACCCCAACCTGTACGCTAAATTCCTCGCTATACTCATTGCCAATCCTAACTTTGCTGACTGCTCCCCTATACATGGCTTGAACCGCTTTCACAAGCCATTCATCTACTCCTAGTTTTCTAAGAGCCCACCAGATTACTGCACGTGGAACTCTGTCAAAGGCTTTCTCAAGGTCGACAAATGCCAAGTAGAGTGGCTTACTTTTAGCTAGGTACTTTTCCTGTAATTGCCTCACAAGGAAGAGCGCATCAGTGGTGCCTTTCCCTGGTACAAACCCAAATTGCATCTCGTCTATATTCACCCGGTCCCTAATCAGCTGTGCTATAACTCTTTCTGTTACTTTCATGACCTGGTCCATCAACTTTATACCTCTATAGTTTCCTCTATCTAGTGCATCCCCTTTACCTTTGTAGCAGTTGACAATGATGCTACTGCACCAATCTTTTGGTATGGCCCCCTCTAGTATTACCTGGTTAACGATACGTGTGGTTATAGTGTGACCTACAGACCCAGATGCCTTCAGCATCTCGGCAGCTATACCCGATGGACCGGTTGCCTTCCCTATCTTCATATCTCTGATTGCCTTACTTACTACGCTGCCGCTGACTTGTACTGCTGGTCCCTCTATAGGGTCTACGTGGGGTAGGGTCTCTTCTTCCCATGCATTCTCCTCATTTAGTAATCTATCATAATGACTCTTCCATGCATCTTTCTTCTCAGCACTTGTGAGGGCAAGCTCACCCTTATCATTCCGGATACACTTCTCTCCAATGACATCACAACTATCTCTGACACACTGCCTCGCAATCTTGAATACCTCCTGTTTCTGGTCCTCACGTTGTAAAACATGCTTGAATTTTCTATCCTCTGCTTCCCTCCTAGCTAAGTATACTTGTCGCCTAGCTTCCCTCTTGGTCTCTATGTAATGTACCCTGCTCCCCCCGTTCTTCCATTCTTTCCATGCCTGTCTCTTGGCCTTGACTGCTTCATCTACCTTATTGTTCCACCACCAAGTCACTCTCCTCCTGCTTGAGGTCTTACTCCAGCCACAAACCTCATCCGTCGCCTCTAGTAAGTTATTTTTTAGGAACTCCCAGTTCTCTTCTACGTTAAATGTCTCTATCTGTTCTTCTTTACTGTCGTAGGCGTTGAGTAAAATATCTTTAAATCTGTTACTGGTTGAGGGGACTTTCAGCTTCCAGATCTTTCTTCTCCAGGTTGGCCTCTGTTTCAGGGCTCGTCTAGTTCTGACCGTGAGGTCGCTGACAACTAAGCTATGTTGGGATGTACATTCCTCACTAGGGAAGGCTTTTGTGTTTACGACCGTCCATCTGTCACGTCCTCTGATGAGGATAAAATCTAACTGACTAGAGTGCTCCCCTGATCTATAGGTGATCAGGTGGTTGTCGGGTTTTTTAAAGTTTGTGTTACATATCGACATGTCATTGGCGTCGCAGAATTCTAGAAGTCTGAATCCTTCCTCATTCCTTGTGCCAACTCCATGGCCTCCATGTACTCTATTGAAGCCGTCGCAGTGTTTACCTACGTGTCCGTTAAAATCTCCTGCAATGATTAGGAAGTCCTTGTCGTCTGTTAGAGCAGTAGTGTGTATTAGGGACTCGTAAAACCTATCCTTAAGTTCGTCTGGCAACCCCGATTGGGGTGCGTAAGCTGATATTATTGTGGTAATTGTCTTATTCAGGACTTATTCTGTTATTTAATAAAATATTTTTGGATTTCATAATACAAAATAATTCCATATTACACAATTTACAAAATTCCTGTCCTTGTAAATATGCAGGGGCAACTGCTATTACATCCCATTTTAGGTTAAATTGTTGGTTATTTTCGCGCAGCTGCCAAGCCTTGTCTGCGAGTGTTGTTACATAATGCTGGTTTTCATGTTTTATCGAGTAACAATGTCTATAAAGGCGAGATTTGAAGGAGGTAGCTGTAGACCCCACATAGTACCACTTCTGGCTACCCGATTCGATAGTACATTTGTATATGATGTCGCGTTCAAGACACTGATTGTTCAACGGACACATTCCTGGTTGGACACAGTTACAGTTATAATTTTGCGTTGTTGTATTAGCATGGATGGGTTGATGAGGTTGCTTAGGCAGGACGGAATGTTGTTTGTTGTTTTGTGATGTTATAGCCGATGTTTTACGTGTATTGTTATGTGTTGGAAGGCGTTTATACAACCGTTTTGCGTTAAGCTTTTTTATATGTTGTTCAATATTAGGGGCGGTTGAATATGAAAGTCGAATAGTGTTAGGGTTTAAGATTTTATTATATTTATGTGATGTTGGAAAGTGTTTTTTAACTAATCGAAAGAATTGTGAGGGTAGATTGGTTTTAATAGAGTTGTTATAGACCGGGTTGTACCATATATACTCTTTACATCGCCTTCTGTTTGGTGGTGTGCGACTATTAGTGTGTCTATTGCGGTAGTGTATGTATGGTGGTGATTCTATGCTATTTCTACCTCTATGAGATTTATTTTGGGTGTTTTGGTGATCGTCGACTATATACTCTATATTATCTAGGTGTCCAGCCTTCCTAAGTGCAATCATCATAATATTGGGCATGTTCTTTGAAGGTTTGATGGTTGGATGACAGGCGGGAGATTCTAAGGGAAATATTTCTAGGGATGGATTTAATTATAGAGGGTGGATGGTTAGAACCCGTATTTACATATTTAAGGTTCTCATTTAGTTTATGGAATGGTTTAATCGTTTCTGTATTGAGATTCAAAGTAACATCAAGGAAACTAACCTCTTTGAGGTTATATTCAAACGTAACATTTAATCCTAGTTCCTTAAAAAGCTTTCTAATATTTTTATGCATCCTTTCTAAATTCTGGTTATTCATATGCTTATAGATTCATATGCTCATAGATTAAAATAGGCACTCCCAAAAATTCTTATTTAGATAAAATAAGCCATATACTCATTGTATTCTCATTAAAAACCTTCTATATACTTGTTTACCAGTAAATTGAATTGCCATCTGTCATATACTATCCCCTCTCTTCTTCCTTTCTTACAACTAATATAAATACTCCAATTTTTCTGATTTTTTCCAATTTATCCAATATCTCTGAAGAAGTGACAACTGATTATACATTTGCTATCGAGTACTCGCTAACATTATATGATTACGCAAGCAGCGATACATAGGTATTCCGTCTGTTACAGAAACATATGTCAATACCTAATAAATTCCTCTATAAAAGCACTTTCATTTTATATTCATCTTTTCTACATTTTCTCAGGAATCTAATTTATACTCGTTGAGCAAACCTACACGTACGCTGTTCATCTCTAACGTGACGATATATTATCACTACATTATTGATAACTTGAAATTTTATATATATATATATATATATATATATATATATATATATATATATATATATATATACTCCAAGATTCTAATGAATAAGTCTGAGCATTTTATAACAACTAGAAATTGATTAACATATAAATAA
>OZ024763.1:9029477-9049477 GCA_964016885.1 Eledone cirrhosa
ACTGTCAGAATAGTACACACAGCGACACCTAGTGGGCAACTGGGCATTAAACACCAAAAATTGATCCATTCGGTAAGTGTCTACTTCTTACACACTCTCTCTTTCTCTTTCTCCATCACTTATTCTTTCTTCTTTTTGTCTTTATCATCATCATCATCATCATCACTATTTTACACCTGATTTTCCACATTTGTAATTGGATGGGTTGGATTTTCATCACTGCATCTCGCCACTTTTTATGGTTCTTTACCGTCATCTCCTCTGCGAGTTTCAGTGATTCAAGACCACCTCTCTCTACCCAGGTCTTCTTTGGTCATCCTCTACTGTAACTCTCTTCCACTGGGATTTCTTGACACTTCTTTGCCCACTGATCATCCACCATATACATCACATGTCCACACCAGTACAGTCTTCTCTCCTATACATTACATCTGATTCCTCTTATATCCAGCTTTTCTCTCATCTCATCCATGCTTGCTTTGTTGTTCATGCACATCAGCATTACACATTCATCAGAGAATGCTCACTTCATTTCTCTCTAAACTTTGTATATGCTCTTCATTGTCCATGTCTCATTGCCATTTAACAACATAGGCAGCCATTCTTATACTCTTCTGTTATGGCCTGAGGAAGCACAATAAACAGAAGTGGGCTGAGGACTGAGCCCTGATGAACACCTACTTGTACATTGAATTCTTCACTAAATTCCTTACTCTCACTTTACAGAAACACCTTCTGGTCATGGTTTGAACTGCTTTCACAAGCCATTCTTCTACATCTAGTTTCCTTAACCCTTTAACATTTACATTACTCTATATATACTACTGTATTTTAACAGTAAAGGCTTTACCTCACATAATATCTCACATAACATTTACATTACTCTCTATATACTATTGTATTTTCACAGTAAAGGCTTTACCTCACATAATATCAAATCTACGAGATTTTGATATTATTTATTTTGAAAAGAATACCTTAATGTTGGTATGAGGGACTGGTTACAACCGGTTTGAACATGATGATACAGCCGGTTTAAATGTTAAAAGCTTAAGGACCACCAGAGAGTAGATCCTGTCAAAGGCTTTCTCTGGATCAACAAAAGCTAGATATAAAGGCTTACTCTTAGATAGGAACTTCTCTTGTAGTTGCCTCACTAAAAAGAGGGCAGCTACGGTGCCCCTCCCTTACTCAAGACCAAACTACATCTTATTTAGTTTGACTCTTTCCATAAGCTGTGCTAAAACTCTTTCTCTCACTTTCATAACTTAGTCTAATTCTCTTTTAGTTGCTCCTTTATTGAACATCACCCTCTCTCTTGTAACAATTAACGAGTATATTGCCTAGAATAAGGACAGGATGGAAGAAGTTTAGGGAGCTGCTTCCACTGTTGACAACGAAGGGTTTCTCCCTACGAATGAAAGGTCAGTTATATGATGCCTGTGTGAGATGCATGATACTGCATGGTAATGAGACATGGACAGAAACTGCGGAGGATATGCGACAGCTGGAGAGAAATGGAGCAAGCATGCTCCGATGGATGTGCAATGTCAATGTGCGTGAACGACAAAGTATAGACGAGTTGAGAGAGAAACTAGGTATAAGAGGATCCATCCCACCCTTGCAAGCAGACGTAAAATGATGATGATTGCTATACCAGTCATTAGGTATGGATCTGTCCTGTATTATATAATTGAATATGTGGGTCACTAGTTCAGCTCCTACTTCGCTAGATGCTTTCAGCATCTCAGCGACTATCCTACACAGTCCAATTCAATGTCTTTAGCATTCTGTATCTTCTTCATAGCTTCTTTGACTCTATAACTAACAATTTCAAAGGCTGGTCCTTCTGTTGGATCAGTAGAAGGTAGTCTCCCTACCTCCCATTTATTCTCTACACTTATCAGTCTCTCATAGTAACATTTCCAGGCCTCTTTCTTTTGAGTTTTAAGTCTCGATGATGCTAAGTGTCATACATATATAAGCATACACACACACACATATATAGTAATAATAATAATTGTGAAGAGTAAAATCCAAAGAGGGCTCGATAAGGATAAATTCAATCAAATATATAAGAACCCTAGAGCAAATATTTATTAAAATAACAGATTAAAGTTTAAGCAAAGAATCGCTGATTTCACTCTTAACGGGATCTTCTGAAAGCAGCGATTCTTTGCTTAAACTTTAATCTGTTATTTTAATAAATAATTAATATATATATATATATACACACATACGTAATCATCATGATCATCATGATCATCATTTAATGTCTATATTCCACGCTAGGATGGGTTAGACGGGAATTGTCCCATTTGAGGTAAGATTTGTTGGGTGACCGTGTCTCGCTCATATAGGACTATCTGGCAGGTTTTCTACGGCTGGATGCCCTTCCTAACACCAACCACATTTACAGTGTTACCTACATGACCACATTACAGCTTGGACTGTTTTTTTATTTTTTTCCCTTCTCTATTTCTTTTTTTTTCCTTTCCTTCCTTCCCCTCCATCCTTTTTTATATATAAACCCATTGAACAAATATTTATTATTACCACGGATTAAAAGTTTAAATAAACAATTCCTGTTTTCACCCTAAAATATGTATGTATTATTCATATTATATATATATATATATATATATATATATACATACACATAAATAATTAAAAAATGACAAACACAGAGATATACAAA
Source organism: Eledone cirrhosa (assembly GCA_964016885.1). NCBI lineage: Eukaryota > Metazoa > Mollusca > Cephalopoda > Octopoda > Eledonidae > Eledone > Eledone cirrhosa. The sequence goes on from OZ024763.1 coordinate 9,032,176, forward strand.
AACAATTGATGTTAATAGGTTCACAAATTCAATGAGAGAGAAAAAGGAGTTCAATATATATATATATGTGTGTGTGTGTATATGTATATATATGTGTGTGTGTATATGTATATATATGTGTGTGTGTGTATATATATATGTATGTATTTGTATTTATATATGTGTGTGTGTGTATATATATGTATGTATGTGTATATATATGTAGGTATGTGTATGTATATATATATATGTATGTATATGTATATATATATATATATATATATATATACATACATATATATACATACACATACCTACATATATATACACATACATACATATACACATACATACATATATATACACACACACATATATAAATACAAATACATACATATATATATATATACACACACACACATATATATATACATATATACACACACATATATATATATATATATACATATACACACACACACATATTTATAGATAGATAGAGAGAGAGAGAGAGATGTATGAAACTCATTTTTTTTATTCTGGTGTTGTTGTTGTTACCTTCTTTATGGTCATTAAATAAGATTTACAACAGATTTCGATGGAGATTAGTAAATTGTACTATCACACACACATATATATCATCATCATCATCATCATACGTCCACAATCTGAGGTCAGTTCTCACCACCTCCGCCCATGTTTTTCGTGGTCTTCCTCTACAGTGTTTTCCTTCCACTGGGATTTCTTGGCACTTCTTTACCCTCGATCATCTTCCAAGAGCATCACATGTCCATACCAATGCAGTCTTCTCTACTGTACACTATGCAGAGGTCGATACACAAATATTTTTCATATGTAAATGAATCTTCCTTGTTTTTTCTATTATATATCTATCTTCTATATAATACTAACATTCAGGGATTGTCTGTAATGTAATACAGCCAAAAAGGCGCAAAATGGGAAAATACTTTGAAAGAAAGTTGCCTCTGAAATGGGAATACAAATGGAATAAAACAAGTTCCGCATAAATCGGAGCACGAGTTCCCAAGATACGGGGTTTTTCTGGGTACCTTCATGAATATATAGAGAGGAAGAGATAGTGGTTGTGAGGGAGTAGATTGAAAGGGAGACATAGAGAAGGAGACAGAGAAGGAAAATGGAAGACACACACAGACACACATATATATATATACATATATAGGCCTTCCAATTCATTTTATATTATATACATGTCTGTGTATATGTTATTTAAAAATTATTTTTAAAGTGAATGTGACCCTATAGGTTATGGGTTGTCTAGTATATATATATATTCCCTCCTTGCTTGAAATGTTCATGAATGGTTGAACTTGACACATTAAATTAATCACAAAATCTCTTGTGCTTTGATGTGGATCTGATATAATATTCTCATTCAAAATGTCGTCATTCAGAGTGGGTCATCTTCCGGAGGGAGGCTTGTCAGGTATGTCACAATCTGCATTTTTAGGTCATTGATAGCTCTGTATTTCTGTGTCTGTGTATATATGTATGCATACACACATACATATGTGTGTGTGTGTGTATGCACATGTGTATATATATATATCATCTTCTAACCCCTTAACATTTACATTACTCTATATATACTATTGTATTTTATTACTCTATATATACTATAACATTTACATTACTCTATATATACTATTATATTTTCACAGTAAAGACTTTACCTCGCATATCTCACATAACATTTACATTACTCTATAGATAGTATTGTATTTTATTACTCTATATAGACAGTCCTATGCGAGCAAGACAATCACTCTTGCCTCAAGTGGGAATACCCCCGTCCAAACCCATGCAAGCGTGGAACACGGACGTTAAACGTTGATGATGATGATGATGATGATGATACTATTATATTTTCACAGTAAAGGCTTTACCTCACATAATATCTCACATAACATTTACATTACTCTATATATACTATTATATTTTTATGGTAAAGGCTTTACCTCACATAATATTAAATCTATGTTTTGATATTATTTATTTTGAGAACAATACTTTAACATCAGTTTGAGTGGCCAGTTACAGCCGGTTTGAACAGAAAGGTATGAGATAATTCTGGCTGGATATGGAGCGGTTTAAATCCTATAAAATGTTAAACCACAGCCGACATCATCATCATCGTTTAACGTCTAACTTCTATGCTAGCATGGGTTAGACATGTACGAGCTTTTACTACAACTGGATTCACTTCCCCGATGTTTTACATTGGTTCTGTCGTGGTTACTGTTCTTTTGAAATTCATACAGTAAGCAACAGTGAATAAATTTTATAAAGATTTTATCTTCCATGTTAATTACCGAAATAATGATGATGATGGTGGTGATGATGATGATTGTGATGGTGGTGGTAATGTTGATGGTGATGATGGTGATGATGATGGTGATGGTGATGATGGTGATAGTGATGGTGATAACGGTGATGATGATAGTGGTGGTGATGGTGATGGTGGTGATGATGGTGATGGTGGTGATGATGGTGATGATGGTGGTGATGATGGTGGTGATGATGGTGATAATGATGATGGTGGTGATGATGGTGATAATGATGATGATGATGGTGATGGTGATGATGGTGATGATGATGGTGATAATGATGGTGATGGTGATAATGGTGGTGGTGGTGGTGGTGGCGGTGATGATGATGATGATGATGATGATGATGGAATAATAGGCATTTGTTTGTTTTGTTTTTTTTCCAGGTGAAAGCGTGATGGACATGCGAAGATATGTTAGCGCTGATGACCTTTTAAATTTGTATGCAAGAGACAAACCATCAAAACAGAAGCAAATAAATGGCAGAAAATATCGTACTTTACAACGTACATCTCAACATCTCCCTTCACCTGTACTCGACTCTCCAAAAATGAACATAGATTTATCACCATTATCTCCATCAAGATCAACGGAGAATTGTGCCCTAAGCTCAGCTGTGAAAAGTGCCTACATTAGCAATGAATATCTGAGAATAAGAGACTTCATTAATCGAACAGATCCTGATGTCCTGCAGCAAATTCTCCTCAGAACTCTAGAGTATCGCAACTCAAAGGACATAATAGCACTGGGTATTATTTTCCCACGTAACCACTTCCCAACATACAACAACTACCACTGTGCACGTTGTCACAAACAGTACAACCCCATGGATAGGGAGCACTGCCTGTTACGACATTCAGTTCAATATGTTCGAAAAATTCAACAAGATGAGAGAGGATCAAATTTTTTCTGTCGCCTCTGTGGCAAAACTTTTTATCTGAAGAATGTTTTTATTTACACAGAGAATATAACAAATCAAAATACTGGTTATTGTTTTATTGGACTGCACACCAATGATGCCCGCTTAGTTAGGTATGGGGCTGAGGCAAAAACCTGTGAAGAGTATGGGTGTGTAGAATTTTATGTGTGAGGGGGTTTCTTTTGTTCACCCCAAGCAAGACATGAGACTTACAAAAATTGCAGGGGGTTACTGGGAAGGACAAGACAGAACATAATCCCAAGTAAGGCAATAAAGCCACTAAAATATAAGGGGTTACTGAGAAGGGAGAAGGACAAGACAGAACATAATCCCAAGTAAGGCAATAAAGTCACTAAAATAGAAAAGGGTTACTGGGATGGGAGAAGGACAAGACAGAGAACATAATTCAAGGAGATAAATGACAATTGATGTTGCTTTTGAATTTTTTTGATTGTTGTTAGGGATCAGGAAGCAAGAAGCCAGAAGAGAATTCCCTAGGTGTATGGGGAAGAAACTATCAGAATAGAATTATTATTTTTTGTTCGCACACAAAAATTCACACTGTAATGTCCTTTGCTATCTCTATTGTCTGCTTAATGTCAGCCCTGTGTGGCTAATAAAGAAACCATTATTATCATTATTTGTATTATTATTAGGGTGGTGGAGTGACAGAATTGTTAGAGCATTGAACATGCTTTGCGGTATATAGTTATGGTTCTTTATGTTTCATAAAAATAAGGGAACAAGTTGAAAATATATCCTACATACCATTTCACTGCTAGGTCTTATGGTGAACAAGATGTAGTATCGTGAAATTACCATATGAATATCCTCCCAAGAAAAAAAAAGGGGCTGGGGTCGCGCATCGCTAAAAATATGCGAATGAATAAAAAAAAATCTGAGCGAAGGCAGGAAAATGAAAGAATAAAACAGTAACCCTATCTCATCAGTTGACCGCTAGGGATACATTGTTTTGGTACATATTATATATTCACATAACTGGGCACATCATGTTATATCTCCATTGTTAAGGGCAGCAATAATGACCAGCAGACAAACAAACAGCTTTCAAAGTCATGACTTGACCTGTTAGTAATAGCAGTAAGATATTTGCTGCATTATAAAGGAGAATACATAGGATAATGTATTTCTAGATACATCTTCTTCACCCTTATTCCTGAGAGGGTCTTGGGTGCAGAGTCCTCAAACACACCCTTCAGTAGGTCTTGTCAGAAGCTACCGTCTCCAACTGATTCGGCTAGATCCTCCATGCTCATGGGATGTTATCCAACCATCTTACTCGGGTCTACCCGTGAGTCTCCTGCCGGTTATTTTTGCCAGTAAAAACTGTCCAGTGATTCTTTCCTAAGACATTCTAACCATGTCTGTAAATTCAACAAGATGAGAGAGGATCAAATTTTTTCTGTCGCCTCTGTGGCAAAACTTTTTATCTGAAGAATGCTTTCATTTACACAGAGAATATAACAAATCAAAATACCAGTTATTGCAAGTAAAATAATTGGATGGTCAGGGCTGGAAGGTAATGAGATATATACATGTCTAGTTTGCTGGGCAAGGCCTGAGCAGGGGGACAAACAATAACAGATCAAATGTTTTCATAATCTTTTTATTTCATGGTTTGTATAATTAAATATGTGATATTATCCCCAATCACGAAAACACACATAATTATTATTGTCACTAGCATAAAAACCACCCAAAGGGTGGTTTTTATGCTATCATGTGTAGTGTGCATATTGATATTATGTGCAAATATATATGCATGTAGATATGATACGTCAAATATAATCGTAATTGACAATATGCACAGAAATTGAAGAGAGACTGTGTTACAGAGTCTTCTGTAATCAGTAAAGTAATCCATGATATATTTATAAAAGTTGATATATATAAAATGCATTATGGTGAAATGTTATCAAAACGAAAAAGGAGAAAATTAGTGACAGAAATATAATGAACGTTTATATAAGCGATATGATATAGAGTCCGTTATATCATAACCAGAAGTATTGACATTTGAAAATTTTAAAAGTAGTGAATCTTAAAATAAGCAATCATTATATATAAGACTAGCAGAGGTACCCGGCGTTGCTCGGGTATTAAATAGCAGTTATGTATACCATTTATGTCAATACTTCAGTGCTATAAAACTATACTTTTACAAAATCATCGGCTTTTTCCAAAAGGGGTTCCTGCCCACAGGGGTCTCCTACTCAATATGTGCCAATTCTGAGAGTTCACATTCATCTGTAGAACAAACGTAGCCCATGTGTCAAGTTTTGTGAAAATCGGTTGCAAACTGCAGAAGTTATGACGTTTTGTTGCATTGCACTGCAGTGCTTCAGTCGACTCCAAGGAAGTGGTTAAAGGGGGTTATCTGCCGGGAGGCCCTATAATCAATATCTGGAAAAATGAAAGTGCCCATGACCATCCAGAGTACATATGTAACCTATGTCCTAAGTTTGGTGAAAATACTGTAGAAATGCATAAGATTTACACACGCGTATGTATGTATGTATGTCCGTCGGTGCACACGTATGTACTGGCCTAAATATTTACTTTTACTATTTTAAGGCAAAGTTAAAATCCCGTCGAGGTTAACTTTGCCTTTCATCCTTACGAGGGTCGATAAAATAAAGTACCAATAATGTACTGGGTAATTGCTGGCCTTGCGCCAAAAGTAGAAACAACTATTTTAATAACCTCTGTCATTTTCGTTTACAATTTTATTTACATCATTCTTAAACTCCGGGGCTGTATGTATATATATTTCTGTGTGTGTATATATATATATATATTACACACACAGAAATGTATATATATTTCTGTGTGTATATATATATATTACACACACAGAAATGTATATATATTTCTTAGAACAAAATTATTATTAATGTTTTGCTGTTCATAACAATTGGAATTGAAAAATTACTTTTGAAATTATTAGTTATTTTACTAATGCTTAGATATGTAAAAATGAAGCAATGTTTCTAATAATTGTTTCTACTTTTGGCACAAGGCCAGCAATTACCCAGTACATTACTGGTACTTTATTTTATCGACCCCGTGAGGATGAAAGGCAAAGTTAACCTCGGCGGTATTTGAACTCAGACCGTAAAGGGACGTAACTCCATGCTATGAAGCATGGTGTCCGACTCTCTACACATTCTGCCAATCCACCGCCCTAATGTCTGTACGTAATGAGGGAGTGAGAGGGGAGAGAAAGAAAGGCAGAGGTGAAGTGACTCTCTCCTCCTCCTCCATCTCCCCATTCATCACAGCGATAGAGGAGAGGAATGTTAGTGTGTTACAAAGAGAAAGAGTGAGAGTAACAGACAGACTAAAAGAGAGGGATAGCTGGAGAGAGAGAGAGAGATAGCAACCAAGCGCGCACATGTTTCCACTGTCAGACAGACAGACAGAGAAATTGCTGGTTATATATTATAAGGAGATTATTTATATTTAATCAACAGCTACATAATTTAGTAGATAAATTATGTAATATTCATTCATTTATTCAAAGTAATCCAACTTATTTTACAAATGGGATAAAAAAATATATTCAGGACACAGTCCCACACTCCTCCCTTTATTATATGGATTGGCAGTATCGGTAGAGGGTCGGACGCCATGCTTTCCAGCCTAGTTACGTCCCTTTACAATCTGAGTTCAAATCCCGCTGAGGTTGACTTTGCCTTTCATCCTTACGGGGTCGATAAAATAAAGTACCAGTAATGCACTGAATAATTGCTGGCCTTGTGCCTAAAGTAGAAACAATTATTATTAAGGGCGGCGAATTGGCAGTATGGCTAGAGTGTCAGACACCATGCTTTGCAGCTTAGAGTTAAGGCTCTTTAACATTCTACGTTGAAATCCTGCCAAGGTTAGCTTTGCCTTTCGTCCTTATTGGGTTGACAAAATAAAGCACCAGTAATGCACTGGGGTAATTGCTGGCCTTGTACCAAAAGTAGAAACAATTATTATTATATTGCTAATAGTGAGAAATTACAAAGAGTTAATATAAAATCAAAAATATATTCCACAGTTTTGAATTCAGATTCTAATGATTTAGTCAGCTCGAAAGTAACACAGAGGAGACTGGGGTTAGCTGGACATATTCACTAACATTCAGAGTTGACACTGGACTCAGTGCTCCAGTGGGAACCCCTAGGTGGACACACTAGAAGAGGGAGACCGAGGATGACATATATTGATACCCTAAGGAATGCCAAATTTGGGAATGAATTCATATCTCCACAGAAAAATTGAAGCAGAGAAGTCTTTTATAGCTCGTTGGAAGCGTTTTGGAAAGCTGCAAGTGATGGGGTTAAATTTCTTCAAAGAAAGAATCTAATTTTGAAGATATAACTTGATTTCTTTTTCTGGCATTTGGTGTTGATGGCTCTGAGTCCCACAAAATCTGCCGATGGTTGATAGTCTGTTGTTGCGAACATCTGGACCCAGCAAAAACATAAAACCTCATTTATATTGTCATGTTATCAGGGCCGAATTTAGACATTAGGGAGGTGGAGGGGGGACTCATAAAAAAAAAAAGAATACACAGTAACCCCCACCCCATTTTTCACATCAAAGTTGGCTTGGCGCAAGTAATTGGAATTGAAAATTTATACATACAGGTATTAAATGATAAAAAAAAAAAAGGGACATCCTCATTTTACATCCACTTTCCACACTGGCATGTGTTAGATGGGTTGTCACCATCCGAGATCAGACATATCACCAATTGGCCCTCTCCTATAGAGATCTTTGATTAATAGACACAGACATGATGAAAGGCAAAGTTGATCATCGGCAGTAAATTTCTTAGTAAAATATAAATTTTCAGTTAAAACTCAATAATTCAAAATATGTTCTGGTTTCCTCATTTTACATCCACTTTCCACACTGGCATGTGTTAGACGGGTTGTCACTGTCTGAGATTAGACATATCTGAGTGACCCTCATCTTGCTCATACATTACATATTGTACATGGCCTCTATGGCTGGATGCCCTCCCTAATATGAAACACTTTACAGTCTTTACTGAGTGCATTGTTTAGGTATATTCTATGCAGGCACCAATAATAACAATTTACAAGGTGTACTGAGTACATTTTATCATGGCACTAGTACTAAAGACGTCATCACATGCTCATTGTCAAAGGGATAAACTAAAAAGCCCAGCAGAGGGCACAGATAAATTGCTACAGCCGTCGTTGGTAGAGCCCAGGGCAATTGCCCCTTTTCCCCACCCCCATTAAATCCGGCCCTGCTCCATAGAATTACGGCTGCGGTGCCAGATAAAGTGATAGAAGGCACATCCCTTCCCCCAATACCAACAACAAAAAGAAAAACAGCTGATCATCTTTAACAATATCGCCAATTGGCCCTCTCTATAGAGATCTTTGATTAATAGACACAGATATAATGAGAAGCAAAGTAAATTTCTTAGTAAAATATAATTCAGTTAAAATTCAATGATTCAAGATATGACCTGATTTTTCTTTTCTCAAACTTTTAATTTGTATTTATTTCTCGTTCCCTCGTTTCGAACGAAAATATCGAATGTACATTCAACTTCGTGAAACTCTTCAAAAAATTTGCGGTATTCATTCTTTGCTAATTCCGCAATAAAAGGATTGGAATCGCTAGCATGATTAGGGCTCACAATCTTAGCATCCACGTTATCATCACCACCAGTCTCAGTCTTAGCATCCACGTTATCATCACCACCACCAGTCTCAGTCTTAGCATCCACGTTATCATCACCACCACCAGTCTCAGTCTTAGCATCCACGTTATCATCATCACCACCAGTCTCAGTCTTAGCATCCATGTTATCATCACCACCACCAGTCTCAGTCTTAGCATCCACGTTATCATCACCACCAGTATCAATCTTAGCATCCACGTTATCAGCAGCATCACCAGTATCAATCTTAGCATCCACGTTCTCATCATCACCACCAGTATCCATCTTAGCATCCACGTTATCATCATCACCACCAGTAACAATCTTAGCATCCACGTTATCAGCATCATCACCACCACCACCAATCTTATTACAACCACCATCAAAAACTATCAACATTGTTATTTTTGATTTAAGAACATTACTTGATATATTTTTTAAATAGTCTGCAATGTTTTCCTTTTCATCATTGTCCTTTACAAAAATAATATCAATGAAATCGAATTGATTCGTTTGTAGTGTATTAATTTTATTTTTCAAGCCTTTGGTAGACGAGAATATATAATCCACTTCATAATTGTCGTCGTTTTCGAAAATTTCGGTCTGTTCCACTTCATCCAAACCTTGGCAGATAAACATTTTCCTTTTCGGCAGCTTTTCTTCTACGTGCAGTTTTTTTTCTGTTTTTACTCCAGTTTCTTCCACAACTCGCTCCTCGTCTTTCATTGCTCTTTTGAAACGATTTAATAATTTATCGTTGCCTGTAATGTCTAAAATGCGGATGAACTTTTTAGGCGAAACTCTTCTTCTTCCTAAAATATCCAACAGTGTCCTGATTCTGTTAGCTTCTATAGGTTTAGAATTGATGAGGTTGTAGTTGGAAGTTGTAATATATTCATCAGATATTAAATGATCCAGGACAGAATCGAGGGAAATAAGATCGTCCACAATATCTGGACGTAGCTTCAGGTAAAGATCCATTTTGGAGAGTAAATTACTTCCGCAAACGGTGTCAACCCAAAATAATACACGGCGAAAAAATAAAAAATTATAATACATTTAAAAAAAAAAAATCATAAAACTCCGAGAAACTATTTATATTTATATTTGTTTCTACTTTAGGCACAAGGCCAGCAATTTATATTGTTTAACCGTTGGTCAATCAATGATTTTTTAAAAATTTTATTCAATAACTGTATGTATAACTGGGTAGAAAGTTTCAAATCTATAAAGATGGCTCTTCTTAACATATATTGTAACTTATTACTACATTATTAGTTTAGCTAGACCCGTGAGTTGAAGTGGCTCTTCCAGCGCGTCTTCTCTATTCTGTCCGCCGGGGCTGGGGGAGAGAGAACCCGATTATATTACGAATTCTGTTGAATAGTCTTAAATACTAGAAAGGTTATAAAACAATGTTGCAGTAACCATTTTGTACATAATATCTTTTTCTTTGCCCACTGAGAGGGTCGTGGGGTGGTAGAGTCCTCAAACACTCCTTCTAGCGGGTCATTCTAATCACATGTCTGTAATCTCTCAAATCTATTCAGTGATTCTTTCCTGAGACATTCTAACAACTATACACCAAAATATATGATCATCATATATTTGTGAGGTTCCTAGCAATAGTTAATTGTATTTACTATATGTGTTTATATATTCAATATGAAAGAATTGTGAATAATTTGTAATGTTATTTATACAACCGTAAATAAAATGTTTTAAATCCATCTATACACTCTGCTATAGTATTGAATGCTAATATTGGTACCTTCTTCGGTAAACCACAAATCTACTGAATTACCTTATACATATATGAGCCCCGGCTTCAATCGGGGGTAATCTCAGTAGGTAAGGTACTCAATACATTAGTAGAATATAAACAAGAACTGTTTCATTCGAGTGAAACAGGTCTAGTACAGTAGAAGCCATTTCTATATAAAAATTAATAAATGTACGTATATATACGGAGCTCGTTGAGACGAATTGTTGAGAGAAGGGACTTGACTGTAGCACACTCGTTTTAACTTTTGGGTCTCGAATAATCGTCCTCACCCACCCGCTTATTAATTTTTCAGATTTTTTTTCCAACAACTTAATAAATTTTGCTTATATCTATTTCTGGTGGAATTTTATTTTAACAATGAATTTTTTTATACATGACAAAAAAAAACAAACATTACTAGAATTCTCATACGTTATAAAATAAAAAGGATGGGTTGGGGTCTCAATATGTAAACTAAACGACTTGCTCTTTTTTTGTTTGTTTATTAATATCAACGGTGACAACATAGAAAAATTACTGATTTTCCAATCCCCCACCCTATTATTTGGGACCCGAGAGTAAATATTTGTCATGCAATCAGCAACAGTCCGACAAATCAATATTTCTTGTTATTTGTGCGTATAGTTTAACCCTTTATTATTTCCATTACTCTATATTTACTGTTTTGAGAACAATACCATAACATTAGTATGAGCGGCCGGTTACAGCCGGTTTGAACAGAAAGAGGTGAGGGAATTCTGGCCGGATACAGCCGATATTTGCAGAATTCTGCGAACTATATTTCGACTGGTTTTGGCCAGAATTGTCTAACTTTTGAGTGTGATACCGTTTTCGGTTATCTTAACTAAAGATATACGGGACTCATTCCTTATTTATTCAGCTCTCTCTATCTCTTTCTTTCCCTCCTCTCTGTTAAAAACTACACCTTTTATCTAGAGAGAAAAGAAAGCAGACAAACAAAAGGTGTTTGAAAGGAAATGAAAGCAAATTGTAATAAGGAAAAAAAAAAAATTATTAAGGGGAAACCACTCTGGTCTGCACTAGAACATTTACCTTTATCTTACATCACATTAACATAGCCTTAACATTAATTATATTTACGGGCAAATAGCCTGGGGGTCTATTTTACAGGGACCGGCAAAATAGCATATTCGTTAAAAATAAATTAAGACTATATGAACATTTAAATGGCTTACCTGTAATTATATTGTGTTGATAGTTCCGTATTTTGAAGAAGATTATAAAGTACAACTTTCCCTGTAGCTACATCAAATTAATTCCCTTCTTTTGCCCCTTGAAGTCTAATTAGCAACAAAACACTTTCATTACGGACTGTTGTATTGGTCTAACTCTAAACCTTGCATTATTTAGATTGGCAGTATCGGTAGAGGGTCGGACGCCATGCTTTCCAGCATAGTTACGTCCCTTTACGATCTGAGTTCAAATCCCGCCGAGGTTGACTTTGCCTTTCATCCTTACGGGGTCGATAAAATAAAGTACCAGTAATGCACTGGGTAATTGCTGGCCTTGTGCCTAAAGTAGAAACAATTATTTATTTTGAACCGGTGTAGTTGTTTAAGATTATCTGTGTAATATTCATTCCACCTTCTCTTGGTGGGGGCGTTAATTTAATATCTTTACACTAAAAATGTTAAAGAAATACTGCCATAAATAAACCAAACCTTTTTCGTGTTTGACAAGCTGTGACAGTCTTTAGAAGTATCATTACATTGTTCAATCATGGTCCTATATCTCGTCACAGACCATGAATTTACATTTATTTACTTGTTATTTTTAGATAAAGATAATTTTTGGTAGAAATTCTTTCTGGTGGTGAATTTGAAGAGTTGTTAGAACGTCGGATAGAAGTCTTTGTCATATTCACACTGGTTCTCTGTGTTCAAATTCTGTTGGGGTAAACTTTGCCTTCCTTCCTCCTGTGGTCAACAAAAAATCAGACCCGTCAATTCTCCCCATCTAACGAGATCTCCCACCCACTTTTGGGTGGGTGAGAGAAATCTTCTCTTGTTAAAATGGGTATAGCTTTCATTATGTAAAATCTCCCCATTTTGCCTCATTTTTCACCGTTTTGGGGCACTTTTTTTCATGGTACTCCCTGTTTGGGTTTTTAGAGGTTGGCAGGTCTGCAAAAATTCACCAGTCCATTCCTCTTTAATACTCTCTCTCTTTCCTTACTCAAGAAGAAATTGGTCATATTCAGATGTGGTGCATTATGTAGTCAATCTGATGAGCTTGTTCACTGGATTGATAAGCTCTCAGAAGGCTGACCAGTTTCCTGAAATTATTGTTACAAATAGTTCATTTGTATCACAAAACTCCAACACACGCTCTCAGTTCGAAGACTGACCGGTTGTGATGAAGAACTGACCACCTGGTCTTTCTCAGTTTGAAGACTGACCTATGTGATGAAAATCCAAATTCTACATGAGGTGATTCTGATATGGCTATCATAAGATAGTCTAGCAGAACAGGCCAGATCTAGAGTCTCTGACATGGCTATCAAAGGATAGTCTAACAGAACAGGTGACATCTAGAGTCTCTGATATGGCTATCATAAGATAGTCTAGCAGAACAGGTCAGATCTAGTCTCTGATATGGCTATCACGGGATAGTCTAACAGAACAGGTGACATCTAGAGTCTCTGATATGGCTATCATACGATCATGTCGGAACACCAGTGACTTCACAGATGATCAACTATTAATTCAACAATAGGTTGGCACAGAGAAATTTATTAGCATGCAGGTATAGCGAGCTGCACATATATTTTTGCAATTAGAAAAAGCAAACTGAATGCTTCACCTTCGAAAGAGCTGATAACTCATGGCTGTTTTTTTCTTTCCTTTTTCATAATTATGTTCAGTACGGCATATATTGTTTAGTTTACAAACATCAATAATCTAAACAAAATACTCTTGGTCCAGTCCACCTCGGTCAGATAATTGAGGTCCAGAGGATACTGAGGTTAGCTGGACATGCCCACCGACATCCAGAGTTGACATTGCACTCAGTGCTCCTGTGGGAGCCCCTACATGGACACACTGGAAGAGGAAGACCAAGGTTAACGTATGTTGATGCCCAAAGGACAGACACTGGTCTGTTGGAGATGCAGGACATGGCAGTGATAATGAGCGACAGAGACCGCTGGAGAGAACTCGTCCATGGATCTCGGGAATTTTACCCCTCCTAGATATATATATTTATTAAAATAACAGATTAAAGTTTAAGCAAAGAATCGCTGCTTTCACCCTTAACGGGATCTTCTGAAACTAACAAAGTCAATCTGTGAACGCAGGAGACAAGTACTTTGCATGTTCTACAACGCGAGGACCAAAAACGTGAGGTGTTCAGGATTGCTAGGCAATGTGTCAAAGAAAACCGTGATATTGTCGGGGAGAAGTGTGTCCGTAATGATGATGGTGTACTTGCCATCACTGATGCTGATAAGAAGGTAGCTTGGAAGTGTCACTACGAAAGGCTACTAAATGAGGAGAATAAATGGGAGAAAGACAGTCTCCCCCACATCGATCCAATAGAGGGACCAGCAGTGCAAGTTGAAGGTAGTATAATAAGTAAGGCAATCAAAGATATGAAGATGGGCAAGGCGCCTGGGCCTTTGGAAATAGTTGCTGAAATGCTGAAAGCCTCTGGAATGGTGGGACACACTATGGTCACCCGGATAGTAAACCAAGTCATACAGAATGGGGTTGTTCCAAAGGACTGGCGTAGCAGCATCATCATTAACTGCTACAAGGGTAAAGGAGATGCCCTAGATAGGGGAAACTATAGTGGCATTAAATTAATTGACCAGGTCATGAAGGTCACAGAAAAAGTAATAGCGCAACTAATCAGAGAGCGAACTGATCTAGATGAAATGCAGTTCGGGTTTGTGTCAGGTAAAAGTACCACAGACGCTCTTTTCCTTGTATGACAACTACCGGAGAAGTACCTAGCTAAAAGTAAACCCCTATACTTAGCTTTTGTTGACTTGGAAAAAGCCTTTGATAGAGTCCCACGCCCCATTATCAGGTGGGCTCTCAGAAAACTAGGTGTTGATGAATGGCTTGTGAGAGCTATACAAGCCTTGTATAAAGAAACAGTCAGCAAGGTTAGAATTAACAACGAATATAGTGAAGAGTTTAGTGTAAAAGTTGGTGTTCATCAGGGCTCTGTCCTTAGCCCCCTCCTATTTATTATTGCACTTCAGGCTATAACAGAGGAGTTCAAGACCGGCTGCCCATGGGAACTTCTATACGCAGATGATCTAACGCTCATAGCTGAATCAATGGCTGAACTAGAGAAGAAATTCCAAACATGGAAGCATGGCCTAGAATCAAAAGGCCTTAAAATTAACTTGTCTAAGACTAAAGTTCTAGTATGTAGGAAGGAAAATAGGGCACTGGTCCCATCTGGGAAATGGCCATGCTCATTGTGTAGGAAAGGAGTAGGCAGAAATTCCATTTTATGTCCCAAATGCAAAGTATGGGTGCATATAAGATGAAGTGGGATCACAGGTAAGCTAACTAAGAACAGATTTTATATGTGGCCAGTGCTCAGGTGCAATAAGTAGTAGCAAGTGCTCACAGGATACTAGCTCATTCCATTGCCCAGATGGTTCTATAGAAATAGTGGACACCCTCCATTACCTGGGTGACAAAATCAGCAGTGGTGGAGGGTGCTCTGAAAGTACAGTATCTAGAGTCAGAATGAGATGGAAAAAGTTCAGAGAGCTTATACCACTATTGGCTGCTAAAGGTTTCTCTCTAAAAATGTATGATGCCTGCATACGAACAGCAATGTTACATGGCAGTGAGACTTGGGCATTGTGTGCAGAGGATCTACGCAGACTGGAGAGGAATGAAGCTTGCATGCTCCGTTGGATGTGTAATAGTAATATACGTGAACGGCAAAGCATCAATGAACTATGTGAGAAAGTGGGAATAAAAGGGATCAGATGCTGTTTACTTGAGAGAAGACTACGTTGGTATGGTCACGTGATGTGCATGAAAGACGACAGCTGTATAAAAAAGTGTAGGGCGATCAAAATAGACAGTAGCTACGGAGTAGGCAGACCCAGAAAAATCTGGGACGACTTCATAAATTCCGACCTTACACACTTACACCTCTCCAAGACAATGTCACTGGACCGAGATCTTTGGTGCTACGCAGTAATACAGAAGACCCGCCTTGCCTAAGTACAAAGCGAAACCTACAGTCAGTAGGCACCTCTTAATTAAACATACACCCCCATCCCACTACCCCTACTCCATCCTTCCACTCCCACCAACACCACCCTTTCTCTGTAAAGTTATGTTGGTACCACATCATCCAGTCCTAAATAAATGAGGTCGTGTATGTGTCACGACAAAAAAACACACAGTCCACGCTGTAATGTGGCCATGTAGGTAACACGGTAAAAAGCTCCCAGTCCACACTGTAAACGTGGTTGGTGTTAGGAAGGGCATTCAGCCATAGAAAATCTGTCAGCCAGCCCTACACGAGCAAGACAACCAATCTTGCCTCAAGTGGGACAATTCCCATCTAAACCCATGTTAGCGTGGAAGATAGACGTTAAACGATGATGATGATGATGATATATATATATTATAAATATCATCATCATCATTTTTACGTCCGCTTTTCCCTGCTTGCAAGGGTGGGACGGGAACTGATTCTGGCTTGATTTCTACAGCTGGATGCCCTTCCTAACACCAACCTCATTTACAGTGAGTGCTGGGTGTTTTTTGCCGTGGCACCTCCACGACCACTTTGCAGTGGAATGATAGGGACCCCAGTCCTTATCTCATTTCTACAGCTGCTTAAACTGGAGCAATGTGAAATAAAGTGTCTTGCTCAAGGAAACAACACATCACCCGGTCTGAGAATTGAACTCAAAACCTTTCGATTACAAATTATATATATATATATAATTTGAAATCGTGTATAACCGTGTCATATCACAGACCTGGATAGGGTGATTGTTTGGTTGAGAGAGGGGAAACTACCTAGGTGGGTTTCATAGAACTTTGGGGTAGTTGATGGTCAACTACCTTCAGACTTGCGCCTGCGCAGACCAGTAGAGGTGAATTGGGACTCACAAGGGAATGGGCGAAGAATTCAAGAGCACACGCTTTGTCCGTTCCCTTGTCGATTCAATTTGGATTGTCTCAGAAACATAACCTTATTATGTAAGAAGCTGTCTGATGATGTCACCGCACTGGGTACACCGATGAGTGTCGCCACTGTCGTCATTGAAATATGTATCACAGCATTATCATTAAAGGACTTTAACATCTGAAACTACTTCGCTTTTTCTTATTCTATATATATATATATATTATATATATATATACATTATATATATAATATATATACATTATATATATATATATATATATAATATATATACATTATATATAATATATATTTACGGTCTGAGTTCAAATCCCGCCGAGGTTGACTTTGCCTTTCATCCTTACGGGGTCGATAAAATAAAGTACCAGTAATGCACTGAGTAA
>OZ024763.1:9051977-9054477 GCA_964016885.1 Eledone cirrhosa
CCATGCTCAGTGTGTAGGAAAGGCGTAGGTAGAAACTCCATTTTATGTCCCAAATGCAAAGTATGGGTGCATAAAAGATGTAGTGGGATCACAGGTAAGCTAACTAAGAACATAGATTTTACATGTGGCCGGTGCTCTGGTGCAATAAGTAGCAGCAAGTGCCCACAAAATACTAGCTCCTTCAACTGCGCAGAGGGTTCTATAGAAATAGTGGACAGCTTCCGTTATCTGGGTGACAAAATCAGCAGTGGGGGAGGGTGCTCTGAAAGTACAGTAGCTAGAGTCAGAACTGGATGGAAAAAGTTCAGAGAGCTTATACCACTATTAGCCGCTAGAGGGTTCTCCCTAAAAATGAAAGGCAGGTTATACGATGCCTGCATACGAACAGCAATGCTGCATGGCAGTGAGACCTGGGCATTGTGTGCAGAGGATATACGCAGACTAGAGATGAACGAAGCTTGCATGCTCCGCTGGATGTGCAATAGTAATATACGTGAACGGCAAAGCATAAACGAACTAAGGAAAAAATTAGAAATAAGAGGGATCAGATGTTGTTTACTCGAGAGAAGGCTACGTTGGTACGGTCACGTGATGCGCATGAAAGACAGCTGTATAACAAAGTGCAGGGCAATAAAGATAGACGGTAGCCACGGAGTAGGCAGACCCAGAAAAACATGGGACGAGCTGATAAATTCCGACCTCACACGCTTACACCTCTCCAAGACAATGTCACTGGACCGAGACCTTTGGCGGTACTCAGTAATAGAGAAGACCCGCCTTACCTAAATACAAAGTAAAAACCTACTACAGTCAGTAGGCATCTCTATCAAAACACACCCCCGTCCCACCACCTCCACCCCACCCACACCGCCCCTTTCAATGTAAAGTTATGTTGGTCCCACAACATCCAGGCCGAAACAAATGAGATCGTGTAGGTGTCACGACAAAAAACACAGTCCACGCTGTAAATGTGGCCGTGTAGGCAACACGGTAAAAACCTCCCAGCCCCACACTGTAAATGTGGTTGGTGTTAGGAAGGGCATCCAGCTGTAGAAAACCCGCCAGACAGTCCACGCTGTAATGTGGCCGTGTAGGCAACACGGTAAAAACCTCCCAGCCCCACACTGTAAATGTGGTTGGTGTTAGGAAGGGCATCCAACTGTAGAAAACCTGCCAGACAGTCCTATGCGAGCAAGACAACCACTCTTGCCTCAAGTGGGAAAACCCCCGTCCAAACCCATGCAAGCGTGGAACACGGACGCTAAACCTGATGATGATGATGATGATGATGATATATATTACATATATATATATACATATATATATATATATATATATTACATATATATATATCATCATGATCATCATCATCTTCATTTAACGTCCATCTTCCACGCTAGCATGGGTTAGACGGGAGTTGTCCCACTTGAGGCAAGGTTGGTCGGGTGACCGTGTCTCGCTCATATAGGACTATATATATATATATATATATACTGCCAATACTGGAATTGAATAATCAAGACCGTAGCGGTATGTCATATATCAAATCATATATTTTGTCTCATGAAAACGTACTGAAAAAAACAGCCTAGTACCTTTGAAATATATATAATAAAGTATATATTTTAATTATGCGAATATTTTTCATTTGTTAACATTCTGAATAATATATATAGCCGTCGAAGCGGCTTGAGCTCTGCCGTCAGGGTCATACTTTTTCCTATGTATATATATATATAAAATGAAATGATGATATATATATTATATATACACTGCTGTAACTAACCCTACATAGATCGATAACGAAATATGTGTACAATATATTATCACCTAGAAACGTTCGTAAAGCAGTGAAGTATATTTCTAATGACTTGATTTTTTATTTCATTGTTTTAACTTATATATATATATATATATATAATATATAAGTACAAAGCGAAACCTACAGTCAGTAGGCACCTCTAACAAAAATACACCCCCGTCCCACTACCCCCACCCCATCCACACCACCCCTTTCAATGTAAAGTTATGTTGGTACCACAACATCCAGGCCGAAACAAATGAGATCATGTAGACACAGTCCACGCTGTAATGTGGCCGTGTAGGCAACACGGTAAAAACCTCCCAGCCCCACACTGTAAATGTGGTTGGTGTTAGGAAGGGCATCCAGCTGTAGAAAACCCACCAGATAGTCCTATGCGAGCAAGACAAACACTCTTGCCTCAAGTGGGAAAACCCCCGTCCAAACCCATGCAAGCGTGGAACACGGACGTTAAACGTTGATGATGATGATGATATATATATATATATACATACATATATATATTATATATATATATAGATACATACATATATATATTATATATATATATATATATATATATACATACATATATATATAATATAAGTAGAAGGGATATTCAATTTGTTGGTAATTCAACAAATATAAATATTTATAACTGATTCAGAGCACTCGACAGATTTTCTGGAGTATAATATT
>OZ024763.1:9061977-9071977 GCA_964016885.1 Eledone cirrhosa
GTACTCTGGTGATTAATGGTCTAAGTGGTTTTTACTGCATCCATATTGATATATATATATATATATATATATATATATATATATATATATATATACATATATATATATATATATGCATATATATATATATATGCATGTATATATATATATATATGCATATATATATATATATATGCATATATATATATATGTATATATTTATATATATATGCATATATATATATGCATATATATATGCATGTATATATATATATATGCATATATTTATTAAAATAACAGATTAAAGTTTAAGCAAAGAATCGCTGCTTTCACCCTTAACGGGATCTTCTGAAACTAACAAAGTCAATCTGTAAACGCAGAACTGGATATTTCAAAAAACGTTGCATCTTTGGATTTTAGTCTTCAATTTTATTATTATTACTATATATGCATATATATATATATATATGCATATATATATATATATATGCATATATATATATATATATATGCATATATATATATATATGCATATATATATATACACATATATTCATATACATATATATATATATATATGTGTGAGAGAGATATGTGTGTATGTATATGTATATATATGTATATAAATATATATATATATGTGTGCGATATGTATATGTGTGTGTATATATATATATATATATATATATATATGATTAAACGTTGGGCTACTTTTTAAGCCACTAATATAATTTATCGTTCGTTTGAAAGGAATATGGAAAATTCATTGTTTTTTCAAATGTAAAATTGAAAAAAAAACAGCATAATGAAATAATTGTTTCCACTTTAGGCACAAAGCCAGCAATTTAGGGGTGGGTTAAAGTTGATTAAATCGACCCCAGTACATTACTGGTACTTTATGTTATCGACTCCGTAAGGATGAAAGGAAAAGTTAACCTTGGCGGGATTTGAAGAGGTTAGCTTTGCCTTTCATCCTTATGGCAAGGGGAGTGGGGGTAAGGTGTTAATAAAATATAGCATCAGTAATGTACTGGGGGTTCAATTTAACTGACTTTCCCCTCCTCCCACCAAATATTGTTGGCCTTGTGCCTAAATTAGAAACCATTATATAATAATAATGATAATATTAATAATAATAATGAAGCAAATATGGATCAACCAATGAGAATGCACGATTCTTGCAGTCGGCTGAATTCTTCAATAAGAGACTTAATGATTGGATGGTTAGCTTCTCGTATTATAATCACATTTTCACGGTTGATATGAGCAGCTGACCATGTGTAATTGTAAGAGCCGATAACTGCGGTAGTCTCGTCACAGATGAGGAACTTCTCGTGAGCGATGCCCATTGTGGCGCCAGTTTTCCTCTGGTAAGGTCCGGTTCCGCTGTTTTGACAGATGGTCACTTTCTCCGGAATAATCAGGTCGTTCTTGCCAAGCATCTCCAAAAATTTGTCCACCTGATGATGACGACGGTGAAGATGTTCGTTGATGTTGGCGATGGTGATGATGATGATGGTGGTGGTGGTGATGGCGGCGATGGCGATGGTGATGATGATGATGGGGTTGATGATGATGGTGGTGGTGGTGATGGTGGTGTTGATGATGATGATGGTGGATGATGATGATGGCGGTGGTGATGGTTGTGATGATGATGATGGTGGTGGCGATGGTGATGATGGTGGTGGTGGTGGTGATGATGATGATGATGATGGTGGTGGTGGTGATGATTAATGATAATGATGATGGTGGTGGTGAAGATGTTCATTCGTTGATGTCGGCAGTGATGATGATGATGATAATGGTGATCATGGTGATGTTTGTTCATTCATTGATGTCGGTGGCAGTGGTGATGTCAATAACGACGTAGACGTAGGTTCATTTGTTGATGTCGATGGTGATGATGAATGCAGAGGTAGAGGAGGATGCAGAGGAGGTGGAGGCGAAAGTTTGATGTGAGATAAACATTTGTCAGGAACATATTTGGGTATTTTGGTTAATGGTGTCAACAGCAGCAGTGGCAGGCAGACAGGCAGACAGGTCAAGGGAATGAAAGAGAGAAATACAATGAAATGTTAATAATAATAATAATAATAATGATAATAATGGTTTCTTTATCGGCCACAAGGGCTGACATCAAGAAAAACATTACAGACGGCACAGGACGGTACGATGTGGGTTTTGTGCGTGTAAAGATTTTTATTATTTATATAAGAAACGAAAAAGAAAAAAAGACATAGAAACATATAATAATAATAATAATGGTTTATTTATTAACCACAAGGGTTGACATAAAGTATAACATTAAGGGCAACACAGGGCGGTACAGGATGGTATAGGACGGTACAGGATGGTATAGGACGGTACAGGATAGCACAGGACGGTACAAATGGGCATTTCTGCATGTAAAGATAATAATAATAATAATGGTTTCTTTATTAACCACAAAGGGACCACATCAAGAAAAACATTATGACAGTACAGGATGGAAACAGAGTGTGTGTGTAGGTGTGTATGTGTGAATGGGTTTTGTGTGTAAACAAATTTTCACAATGTTAAAAACAATGATAATATAAAATTAAAACAAAGAAGGTTGCTCAATAGGGAGGAGACGTTCGAGGGTCATTTGTGAAAAAAAACCCATAAAACCACAGATACCGTGATCTTTAGGGCAAGTGCCCTGTCCCAGTTGTACTCCTCCAATCTACAGGCTTACACTCAGAGGGGCCCATCCACCTGAGCCACTCTCACCCACCTTTCAACAAACTGGTTGGAAAGCAACACTTCCCTCTCCACCCTGATTTTCCTCCCCAAGTGAAACCTGAAAAGGTCGAAGAGGACAATGGCTGTCTTCAACCCTAATAATAATAATTTTTTTAATGGCCACAAGGGCTTATATGTAGGGGACAATACAACAGACAGGGACAGTGGGGGTTTACCAACAATGATAATTCCCCAAAAAGGGATATAACCACCCAGGGGCGACTCAGGTACCCCACCAATAGTAAAAAAGAAAAATAACATAAAAATATAATGATAAATATAATAATTTCTTTATTAGCCACACAGGGCTTACATTAAGAGGACAATAAGGATAGGACAGTGTGGGGTTTTGTGTGAAAAGGAAAGGTTTATAAAGAAAACTAAAAAAATAAACATTTAAAAAATCAAAACATAACAAAATATCCCCTCCCATCCCAAACGGGGATACCTCCGAGGGTCACTCGTGGAGAAAGCCGACGAAAAAGCCATGGTAACCTTGACTGCTAGGGCAAGTGCCCTCTCTCAGTTGTACTCCCCACTCAGACCATGCTCACCTCTCTCACTCACCTTTCAATAAACTGGTTGGAATACACAGTATACAGAAAATAGAACTACTAGGTACTGTATATATATTATATAGAGTACTCTCAATACAATAGAAGAAACACTACCAAAAACTACACTGCACATACCCAAGGCACATAGAGCTGTGCTCGGTAATGCTGTGATAATGCACAAATAATAATAATGTTGAAAATAATAATAATAATTGTTTCTACTTTAGGCACAAGCCAGCAATTACCCAGTGCATTACTGGTACTTTATTTTATCGACCCCGTAAGGATGAAAGGCAAAGTCAACCTCGACGGGATTTGAACTCAGATCGTAAAGGGACGTAACTATGCTGGAAAGCATGGCGTCCGACCCTCTACCGATACTGCCAATCCACCTCTGATTTAGGCACAAGGCCAACAATTTTTTTTTGTGGGGAGGGGAAAGTCGATTAACTCAACCCCAGTGCATTACTGGTACTTTATTTTACTGACCCCATAAGGATGAAAGGCAAAGCTAACCTCGGCTGTATTTGAACTCAGAAAGTAAAGAGCTGTAACTCTATGCCGCTAAGCATGGTGTCTGATGCTCAACTGATTACTGCCAATTTATCTAATAATAATAATGCTCTAATAATTGTTTAATTAATAAGGTATAGAGTAGGTGTAGTAGAATGGATAAAAGTAGAGTTGGCTGAAATTCATTGGAAAACAAGGAAAAGGCTCACTATCTATCGAAGTATGGTCCAAGAAGGTGATATTGAGAGGCTGTATTGGAATAGAAAGAAGGGAGGTAGGGGATTGTTGAATGTAAAGTGGTCATGTAGGTGTCATGACAAAAAGTCCCCAGTCCACACTGTAAAGTGGTCATGTAGGTGTCATGACAAAAAGTCCCCAGTACACACTGTAAAGTAGTCATGTAAGTGTCATGACAAAAAGTCCCCAGTACACACTGTAAAGTCGTCATGTAGGTGTCACAACAAAAAGTCCCTAGTCCACACTGTAAAGTGGTCATGTAGGTGTCACAACAAAAAGTCCCCAGTCCACACTGTAAAGTGGTCATGTAGGTGTCACAACAAAAAGTCCCCAGTCCACACTGTAAAGTGGTCATGTAGGTGTCACAACAAAAAGTCCCCAGTCCACACTGTAAAGTGGTCATGTAGGTGTCACAACAAAAAGTCCCCAGTACACACTGTAAATGTGGTTGGTGTTAGGAAGGCCTCCAGCCATTGAAACCAAGCCAGAAACAGTTCTGTGTGAGCAAGACATGGTCACCTGATCCAACTTGGGACATCCAGTCTAACCCATGCTAGCAGGGAAGATGGATGTTAAAAGATGATGATGATGATGTGACTGTACATTGTTTTATTTCCTTTTTCATGAGCTATATATATTTTTGTTGCTGTTGTTATCTTTTTAAACATACATTTATTAAACGAAAACTAATATTATCGTCATCATCATCATCCAGTTTTTGATTATGCAGGACACAATTAATCCCTAAGAAGGGGTGGTCCTGCCTGGCAGCCCTCCTTAGCGTCCAGTTCTACATGTTTCTGTCCACTGGTCTCATTTGGGCCAGGCCTAGCCTAGCTTGATCCCGACAGACATCCATCCAAGTCCTTTTTGGTCTTCCTAGGCAGTTACTGCCTCCTGGATTGACATTCATCACTTTGTTGATCCAGCCCTCACTGCGCTTGACATGGCCGTACCAGCTCATGTGTCTCGTGTGAAGCACAACCTTGAGGTCATTGATCAGCAGTTTTTCCAGGAGCTCAGTTGAGCTAACATCATCATCAGTGGTCACACAGGACATCCAGCGGATCATAGCTCTGTCATTTCTTCTGAGCTGATTCAGATAGTCGGATGACAAGGTCCAGGTCTTGCTGGCATGGAGCAACACACTTCTCACACAGGCGTTGTAAATCTGCCCTTTGTGACATTATTACATATAACTATGAGATATAAATAGAAATAAGAATTAAGTTTGGTTATTTGGAAGCTGGACAATCCATGTTTGGTAAAAATGCCAAGGTAATAAAACTTTAGGCAAACTACCATACCTATATTATTTGACAATCCCTACAAGGCATGTCTCTGTTTTAAATATATACATAAATAACATAAAAAATTTGTCAATATAACCCTCATCATAATATTACAAATAAAAAAAGAAAGGAGAAAGGAAAAAGAAAAAAACACACAAGCAGGTAATACACACATCTAGGACCACATACAACACACAAGCAGGTAATACACACATCTAGGACCACATACAACACACAAGCAGGTAATATATACATCTAGGACCACATACAACACACAAGCAGGTAATATATACATCTAGGACCACATACAACACACAAGCAGGTAATACACACATCTAGGACCACATACAACACACAAGCAGGTAATACATACATCTAGGACCACATACAAGAAAAGGCAGGAGAAAGGGGTGGACAAACGAACCGCTGCCAGAGCAAAAGATAATATCGCGAGGAACACTGAGAAACCTCTCTAATAAATTTTTAGGTAAGCCAGCATGTTCACAGTGTTGCTTTGGGTGATGGCGAGGCTGATGCATTGGAACAGTCAAGCACCTTCACTAGCATCACCAATTAACTCAGTTAGCAGCCCAACTCCCCCAAACGTCTTGAACGCCACAGGCTGGAAAAGTAGTTAACTGAGAGATCTTGGTACTAAATATATATTTGCTAGAATTTGCAACGCAGGCATTTAATAAAACATATCCTTAGACATTATTATCGCGGTGAGGTTAGCTTTGACTTTCATCATTATGAGGGGGTCGATAAAATATAGTACCAGTAACACACTGGGGGCGATTTGACTTCTCCTTCCCTCTCTGGACTTGTGCCTAAACCAGAAGCTATTATTATTACCAGCAGACCTGCCAACTTCTAACAACCCAAACGGGGAGAACCATGAAAAAAAAATGAGGCAAAATGGGGAGATTTTACATAATGAAAGCTATACCCAGACATCTCTCACCCACCCCAAAGTAGGTGGGAGATCTTCCATGTCAGATGGGGAGAGTTGACAGGTTTCTACCAGTAATGCACTGGAGTCAATTTAATCGGTGGGCTTACATCTCGGAACCTGGAGAGGCAAGCCCATGCCGTCCAACAGCGCCGTGGGGCTCTGGGCGGACGGGTAAAGTTGCTCGGGGTTTGTTTCGGACCAGACCTCCAGGTGGAAAAGAATTGGGATGAGGTAACGAGCAGAGTAGCCAGTCTCACCCAAAAATAGGCTGGGAGGAAGCTATCACTGAAAGGTCGCGTGGAGGTGGCGTATGCGTACATCGCGTACGTCATCTACTACCGCCTGACTGTCGTGCCTTGCCTCCATCCATGCCTCGTCAAGTTGGAACGGCTCCTCTTCAAATTCTTGTGGAGGGGACAAGTTCCGTTGGTGAGTTGGTCCATCTGCTGCCAGCACCCTCTACGCGGAGGGCTGGGCATGCCGTGGCTAATGATGCGCAGACATGCGTTGAGGCTGCAACATCTCCAGATATTCTGCCTAAACGGTGAACAGGTGTGGTCGCCGTTTATCAGACGGGTCTTTCCGCAGCTCGTTTCTTTGACTGAGCTGCAGTCCTGGGTCAAGAAGAGACCGAGACTGGGTGACTGGCACCTGGAATGTTGCAGGCACTCACTGCCCTCTACCAAGCGGGGAATGCGATCAGTGGAACTTCCACTCTCGAGTTCTATAGAGGATTAGTGGTGGGCAAGTGCGATGATGCACTCGGAGAAGCTTTGGGCCTCGATGAAGTTGAACTGACCAGTCTGTACTGGAGGACTTTCGAGCCGGGGACGATGGACAATTTCCAGAAATCCCTCGCTTGGCAGTGCTACCGGGGGGCCCTGCCGGTTCGAGACAAACTCTACAGGCACGGAAGTGCTGTCAGATGGACCTGCCCAAGATGCGCACAGAACGACAAAACCGTTCTGCACGCACTTGTCCAATGTCCGTGCATTACTGACTTGTGGAGTTATGTCAAACAGCTACTGTCGCGTGTGGAACGAATCCGGCTATCGGCCGAGTCCATAGTGAAGATCGACCCGCCGCCTTCCTTAGGTCAGGAAGAGCAGGACATTTTCCTCTGTCTGGTGGCAGTTGCGAAAGAGGTTATATGGTGGACCAGATTAAAAGGACTGAAGACAGACACTTTTCTCTTCGGCCAATCCCTCATCAACTTCTTCAAGTTTCACCTGGAAAGGAAGGTGAGGGTGGAGAGAGAAGTGCTGCCCCCCCCCCCCCCAGTACATTTGCTAAAAGGTGGATGAATGTGGCGAGAATGGCCTGTGTGAATGGGCCTACTCTGACCATGCGCCTATAGGCTAGCTAACTCGAGGAGAGGGGTGCTCGCCCTGGGTGCCCTAAAAGCACAGGGGGGTTCAGGATTAGTGGGTACCCGAGTCACCCCAGGGTCGTCCACCCCCTATCGGGGAATTTATTTTGTTATATTTATGCATAGTTTATTTTATATTTTTATATCTTCATTGTTAAATTAGTCTTACCATTGTGCACTTTTACTCGACCTTATTGTAAACCCCCACTGTCCCTGTCTTTGTATTGTCCCCTACATGTCGGCCCTTTTGGCTAATAAATGAAATCATTATTATTATTATTATTATATACTCGCATTAATTAAACAAAATTTAGAACATTTTGTACGTAAAATTAGAAATACTTGGAATAGAATAACAATGCTTGTTACAATTACCAAATTATTATTATATATAAAAAAATTTTTTTATATTAAGCATCTAAATATTGATCTGAATCTTAAATATGATTTTTAACGAATGAATATTTGTATAAATTGATTTCCTTCTATCGAAAAATCTTCATTCAACAAAAAAAAAAAAAATGTTGAATGAAAAGATGAGTATATGAAAAACTAAGAACGGACTGAAACGAAACCAAGCCTCAATCTATTCGCGCACTCACCTTAATAAAGTATTTTATATATATTTTTTAATAAAAATTGAATTTTAATGACAAATAACTGCCCGAAGTGTTAATGTTGTACCGGATATCTATACTTAAATAAAGTATTATACATTTGTGTGTGTGTATATATATATATATAATGTGCATGTATGTTTTATATATATAAAAAACATGTAATGCACAGCGTATAATGTATGCATGTGTTACACACACATACATTATATATATACGCACCTTAAACCGATAAACTATTTATATAATAATATATAAGATACACGAATGACATATTGTGATAATTTTGCATAGAAAAACATACAGGATGTAATGTCATATATACACACGTATATATATATATATATATATATATACATATACAGGATGGAATGTCATATACACATACACACGTATATATATATATATACATATTAGAGACACACACCCGCAATAATTAAAACTGGGTATATACCCTTACTGTTTAATGGGGTACCCCACAATGAAACCAGTGTCTAATGGAGTGTAAATCTATATTCAGCCATCCAACCATATATATATATATCATGTTTCATGTTTAATATAGAAATGACTTCTACGGGGCTAGAACTGTTTCATTCGAAGGAAATCATCAGGAAAGACCCTGATTATTTCCTTTGAATGAAACAGTTCTAGTCCTAGAAGCCATATATATATATATATATATATACATATATATATACATATATTGTATACATCTGTGTGTGTATAAATATATATATATATATGCACACATATATTATGTATATGTGTGCATATATGTGTGTGTATGTAAATGTATATATATTTATATGCATATATATGTGTGTGTTATTAGCTGTACCTACCTGTGCAGCATCCAATAATATATCAACAGAGACGAGAGCATTTGAGGCCGCCTCACACAGGGCATTATATATGAAGATGTCTGTGAAGAGGTACATGGCTATTTTAATGGAGAGACGAGCTTGGCTTATTGTATTTAATATAACATCGTGGATATGGGGTTGCGAGTCCATTAAAGGTGGTTGGAACAACACACAAACTCCGGATTCGGGCCAATGTAAGGTCGATCCTTGTTGTAGGCGATTTGGTGTGGGTAGCAGACAGCGACGGCTGTCTGTTGTGTCTCCTTCGAGTTTTTCGTCCTCGCTTAGATTAGATAGGGGTAGATCTGAGGTGGTATTGGTGTTAGTAGTGTTGGTTGTAGTTGTGGTGGTGGTGGTGGTGGTGGTGAGGGCGGTGGCTGTGGTCTCGTCGCGATCGTGACAGCGGTCGGTGTCAGCAATTAGAAGATTGTAAACATCCAAATCCTTCTTCTTATCTAATCCTAATTCTTCATCACCAACATCAGCTTCACCCTCAGCCCCACAAACACCATCATCACCCTCAGCAGCCTCACCATCATCATCATCGTCATCTGTGGTGTGTTCAACGTCCCTCCATTGATGAATACGGCTGGTTTTTAAGATAAACTGGAGACGTTCGCTGGTCGAAATAGTTCCTTGGTCCTGGAAATATTTCTCTTCTTCGTCACTAAGGAATAAAGGGATGTTATGGCTCTCTAAATAATTAAAATAAGCCTCTAAACCTTCGTTTGCAAGAATAAAAACTGCTTCGTATTGGTATTGAAGCATGTTTTCTGATGTGGCTGCTGGAGTCGACATTGTGTAGTCTTTCTCTCACTGCAGCTGCTACTACTGACACTACCACTACAGCTA